>JADLZL010001961.1:0-114182 GCA_015844335.1 Chrysopogon serrulatus | reverse complement strand
AACAAATCCCTAAATCAACGTGGTATTCTTATAAACTTGCCAAAAACACAAAAACCCTCTCCAACAACTTGGTAAATCAACTTGCTAAATTTCCCAAGTTGCTATCCGTGAGGCCTCAACCGCCGAGATTTGCTAAGTTGCTATCCAAGTTGCTATCCCCCTCTACGGCAAATCCCCGCCGACGGGATGAGCAAATCCGTCATGGATCGGCCACCGCATCTCGTCATTGACCTCAACGAGGCGCCGTCGCCGCCCGCCGGGCGACACCCCTCCGGCAGGCCCCCCGCCGCCCGCGGGGAGTTGGCTCCGCCCGTCCGAGCCCCGCTTCCCCGACCTCTCCTCCTCCGCTTCCTCCTCTGCTTGCCGCCACGCTCGGAGCTCCGACGCCTCCCCCGGTTCCCGCGGGCCCGCGTAATCGAGCGGCACCGGTCCATCACGAGGGATAGCTAGGGCAACCGGAGGGTGCGTGCAGGGACCCCTATGGCTCCGACGCCTTCACGCCGCCGCCGTGTCATCGGGCGGTCGGCCCGAGCATGACGTCGCCTCCTCCTCCTTTCGCTTTCGACGGAAGGCGTAAGAAAGAGGATCTGGTGCACAATTTTATTATACTTCCCGGACCTCCGTGCAAAACTCTAGGGACTCATATGATCAGATTTTTTAATTTTAGCAAGTTAGAATAGCAAATTGTTGGAGAGAGCTCAATGAAATAGCAACTTGCTAAATGACACAATTTAGCAAGTCAATTATTTCAAGTTGTTGGAGATGCTCTGTAGGCTCACAAGATTTGTCTCTGTGATTTATAATCGAACTATGCAATTAGTTAGTTTTTTACTTATATTTAATGCTCCATGCATGTTGCTAAAAATTGATGTGATGGAGAGAGAGTAAAAAATCTGAAATTTGGAGGGGAAGAAAACAAGAGCTCAATCTGGCCTGAATATTGAGTGGAGCACTTGAGTTTGAACAGAAGGGCCCACGTATTTGCATGGAGCCCAATCATCACAATTCTTTAATTTTGGGAGTCAGTCGAGTCATAAATTTTTCTTAGGACAAAGCCTAATGAGCTAGGGCAGTCGTTAGCTCAGTCGTTAAAGCGTCTATTGAGTTATATTATATCACCGCCATAAATGAATAAAGTGCCTTATCTTTTATATTAATGTTTTATTATCTACTCTACTCTCTATTTTTTTTGGGTATGTGTTTGTCTCCACATGTTGCGCAAAGTATACAGAAAACAAGTGTGGGGGGAGGCACATTGCAATCACGGAATAAAAATTCGATCGGAGAAATAGCGTAATTGAACATAATCGAACCAGGGACCACGCCCAGCGGGCCCCCCCTGGCCAGAGAGGCCCCGCCGACCGGCGCCCTGCACACCCACCTGCCTCCTCGCTCGGTCACGGTCAGGTTTGAGTCGAATACAATATAATTGCATATATTTCATTCTGAATTGTTATCCGAATTATAAATCTTCATATTAAATATTTTTTTAAGAGATGATAAAAAACCATTTAATCTATGACTTGAAAATAAATCATATAACACTTTTCTAGAGTCATGATTGCTGTGACATTTATAGTACCTCATGAATGCTTAAGTTATTGTGGAATATGAGATAGCAAAATACTGAGCACTCACTTCCCGATAATTTATCTTTGGAGATTTTATTTCAAAAAATCTAAAAACAATTAGCTTTATTTCTCTTTGCAGTGGAACCCAATAATAATCATATCATTCAATTATTTATAATTATTATGGCTTTGGTTGAGAGGTTTATCATATTCCCAAAGATCATAAAATAAAATTAAATAAAAATATAATACACTCTCTTGAGCATTATTGTGAAGGAGGCATGAGCTATTCAAAAAGAGATCCGAGGAAATAAAAAGGGACAAGTGTCCGAAACCTCAAAAAGATAGATCACGAGAAAATAAAAAGGGACAAGTGTCCGGAACCTCGATTCAATGAGAAAAGAAATGGGAGCATGTGCTCACTAGAATTAGCCTAAAAATAGCTCATGGCCCCTCTAACATAATATGCTAAGAGAGGATAAATTTTTTTTTCTAGGAATATGATATTTCTCTCTCTGGTTATGAATATCAAATTAATATCATAACCGTTGATGCCAGTACAAATAAGAGAAGATCGAAGCTATGTTTTATTTGAAAACCCCATTTACTCTCCAATAGACAGAATTAAAGGAAAAGAGTAACCTGTTTCAAGCTATCCTGCCCCTCAATCACTCAAGAATTCATGATTGGCACTTTAAATTCCACCATGCATGGTAACTAGACTAGTTCTATATAATTCAATTCTCAAGTTATGCATTAAATGCTCATTCTTTTATGCTAAAACCAACCTTTTTCTCGGGACGAGTAAAAGCCAAAGTGTGGGGGTAACTATTGACACCTATTAACATACAATCTTCATTAGCAAATATCCCTTTATCATACATGAATATCTATTAGAATAGGGTCATCACCGATAATTTCCACGAGTTTTGCTGAATTGTGTATTTTTCAGGGAATTATCCAGAAAAGCTTAAAAGAGGTATTAAAGTGCATTTACGCCCGCGAAACTTATCCGCGACGGAAAATATCGCAACGGGACGTGGGAAGCATCTAGAACATACCGGAAGCAACGGGACCTCGAGGGGCCCCGTGGTGGGGCTTCTGGCGGCCCCACGCCACGCCGGGCGGCCCCCCTAGGGTTAGGGTTGGCCGCCCCCTCCGGAGTCTTCCTCCACCGCCTCCGAGGAGTCATCTCAGCCCCTCCTTACGCCGGTTTGATCCAACGGCGCCGTATCCATCCCACCTAGCTATAAATAAAGGGCCGGACCCCCCCGAAGGAGGCCGATCAAGAGCTGAAGAGCCGTAGCATTAGATAGATATCCACTAGATCTAGGCTAGCAATCAAGATAGAGATTAGAGAGATAGAGTAGAGGAGTAGAGATTCGGAGGAGTCCCTACCGCTCTCGGAGCTTCTTCGTAGTCAGATTCGTCTGCGATTCGGCTCCCTCGCCCGGAGCTGCGTTACGAGGTACTTTTGTATTCGCCATTCGATTCAAGTAAGCAACTTATTTTTATTCATTCTTTGGTTTGCAACTCATATTATATTGAGTACTTCGATTTGGGTAGCTCCTAGGTCGGAGGAGTGATTCGTAGCATAGACGTGGTGTCTGGGCTATGGTTGCTTTAGATGTCCCCTGATTAGCCGAATAGTGGTAGCTCGCGAAGGTGATTTTATAGCTTCGTTGAATCCTCTGTAGTCCACTTCCCGTTGATAGGACTGATAGGCTTATAGGTGCTTGGTAGGAGATTACTCTGTTTCTTCTCCTATTCGGGTTACTTGCCCGATTAGACGATATTATACAAAGCTTATCAGTTGTCGGAACTAGAGTGCAATAGCTATTTTCTCGTTCTTGATAGTTTTCTAGATTGTTTGTACTCCCTTTAGATTAAGAGTTATAAACTTAGTAAATAATCACTGCTGTTCCTTTGGGTTCGATATTAAAACCGGGTTGATCTTGGTGAAGTGCTGATCAGTATATATCTGTGCGCTTGCGGATAATCTGATTATAATTACTATATAGGGTGCAGTTAATTTATACGAACACTGGCCAACACTGGCCTCTACAAAGTAGGGCGCGGCAAGGCCGCGCCGGTCTTTCTAATATATACGAAGTGGATACTCTTGGACACATGCGGCTCAATCTGCATGCAGTGATAAGTTCCCTGTTGTGAAATTTGTCTATCTGAATTTAAATCCTTTACAACTTATATTTTTTAGATTTATTATAGGGTTTAACGGTTTTTTAAGTCCTCAAGCACTTGCATTTTTTTATTTATGTTAGAATTTGACAATGCTATTTTTCAAATTGTAGTTAACATGTTTGCTGAAAGCATCAATTGTATAGTAGTGGTGTGCCCATTGACAACGAGACTATATGTGCCGCTATTAAGGGATGAGGGACAGGGGGGGCGCACGGCGTGGCCCCTGCCCCCCTAAGATTGTATGGTATTTAATTATATTGTCCCTAAATCACTAAAGATTATTAAAAAAAAGTAGCTAAATATATCATTTGTTGATCTAACAAAGATCTACAGAAAATCTATTTGTCCAATGTTAACTAGTTTCTAAGATTAGTCCCTCTTCTAGTATCGGCTGCGACTACTGAGAGGGGCTTTCCAATAATGAAACTTATCATACATATACAAGTAAGAGCGAAGATGGCTTTTTGCGAAATTAGATGATACTTACGTTGAAAAGCGAAAAGGAACAAATAGCCAATATTAATTCTAATGATATTATTAAATCCTATGATCTAGCTGCTAATCACTATATATGAACTCTGGTCCCTGTCCGGCTCAGTTTTTTCTAGATGTAGAGGTTGGGTGAATTCATGCGTTCTTAGGAGCGTGTGTCTATACTATGTACTTTACAAAAATATATGTATATTATTATTGTGTCGATGTCGAATATTAATGGGCCAAAGATTAATTTTGTTCAAATGAGTTTTCCAAATATATATTATCTATCAAAAACCATCAAAAGTATGGATTATTACTTATTAGCCGATTAGTTAAAACCTTTTAGGCCCTGTTTGGATATAAAGTTTTTTTAGAGTTTTAGATTAATACCATGGTTTTTAAAATACCTGGTATTTTAAACAAAGAAGGTGTTTGGATGCAATTTAGTTTGAAGTTTTAGAAACTATAGTATTAACAAAACCACAATATTTTTGGAGTCTAGAAAACTCTGCCTCATACCTCTTTATTTTTTACAGAGGTCGCCGCGCGCGACGCGTACACCCGCGTCTCTTTTCCCTTCGCGCTCTTTCTTATCCGCATGCACATTCCTTTTGTTTCCATGTTTTTCTTTCTTCGATCCAGGAAACAGAACGCCCAGCCTTGACTGCCATGGCAAGTGGAGAGAAGGACGGGAGAAAAGGGCAAGGTACGCTTGGTGATTGGCTCGTTGACCCTCAGATTTGGATCCCGTCCTGCGTAGATGAGTCTGTAATGTGCCAGCATACTCATAGTTTCATTATTTAAATAATAGATTTCTGATGCTATAAAAAGTTTCATTATTTAAATAATAGATTTCTGATTGCTATAGAAAGAGCCGGTGGTGTTATATTTGTACGTCTGCATGCAGCTGGACGATTTGAAATTGCCGGCAAGAAAACTACAATAGCCAAACACTCTGCTCCTCATAGTTTTTTTTTCTAAAACAGAGAAAAACTCTAGTTTCTAAATACTCTGGTATTATATGGTGGTGGTTTTTAAAACTGTGGTTTCTAAATACTACAGTTATAGAATACTGCAACATATAATACCAGAGTTTGGATGTTGCAGTATTCTAAATACTACAGTTATAGAATACTGTCGTTCTATATACATTGTTTTTCTAATATAAAAGATAAAGATAAGAGATCACACTCACTTATCCTCCTGGGCCGAAACAGTGCGTGGGCCTCAATCTCCTGGCCTTAGATCACGACTATTTTTGGAACGCAAATTCTATTTCGCGCCTGGTCGCGCTGGATGGTCAGTGCGCGACGTGCCTCCGTGATGGGCTGGCCCAGTAGTGGCCTTCGCCTTCCCCAAAACCCATCTTTCCAACGCAAGGGTCCAATCCCACGTGATCATCGCAGTTCAAGAGACATCTGTTTTGTCATGTTTAATTGAAATTGATTGCCGATGTGATTTCTTTAATGTGACATGATAAGAGATGCTAGTATTGCAATGTACAGGGTTAAAAAGATTTTGCACTGTTGCCACGTAGGGTCAAATTTCGGTCTTATTATCTGGTTGTAAATTTCATTATTATTATTATTATGATGTTCCAAAATATTTTATTATCTCTAATTTAGTTTCAAGGTAATATTTATTAACTTTAGTTTAATCTTTTTTATCAATTTCAGTTTTAGTTTTCATGTTTTCTGGTTTTCATAATTTTAGTTTGAGTGATATTTTTTATTTTTAATCGTGCCCACTTTAGTTTTTATTTTTATTTGTTAATTTTAGTTTCTTTTTTTTTTTTTTTTTCGGTTTCAGTTTGCAGTTGGTCATGTTTTTTAGCTTTTGTAATAAATGCATTCAGATATATTTTTCCTTTTTTTATTGTGTCTTTTTAGTTTTCAGTCTAGTTTTTTTTTTTTTTTTTGTAGGTTTCATAGAAAATCTTTAAATTTGTTTAAGTAGCAAGTTTAGTATTACATGGTAGGAACTTCTTCATAAACCGCTAGCAAATTTTACATTCAGTTCTTTTTCCGATAGTATCGGTTTCTTCTTATTTGGTATACTTTAGTTTTCAGTTTAGTTGTTTTTTTTAATTATAGTTTTCAGTCGGTTTTTTTCAATTTCAGTTTTTAGTCAAGTTTTTTATTTCAGTCAAGTTTTTTTCTTTTTTCTTTTTTAGGTTTCATATAAAACTTTTAGATTTTTTAAGTAGCAAGTTTAGTATTACATGGTAGCAACTTCTTCATAAATTACTAGCAAATATTTACACATAAATTGCAACTAAAATAAAATTCGTCGAAACATAGGCAATGTAATAATTTGGGCCCAAACAGTAGCTTGTCTTGTTTTGTATCACTATGTAACACCCCCTGTGTTACGTTAGCCTAAACCCCGCCATGTCATCATCATCACCGCATGAGCATTCATAATTAGAGAACACTAATTTAAACAACCAAAATGAGTTTATCAATTTCTAGGGTTGGTTGAGCTCTTTCATATCGTATGCGTATGTGCATGTCATTAAACCTTCTTCACAATTTTACTTTTGTTTATAAAAAGCAACCAAATAAAAGCAACCTTGGTGTGTACAAGTGCTTGGCTAACCCTAGCTCACACCCTAACCATGTTTTATAAGTCAAATGATGCAAAAGCAAGAATCGAAATTGGATTTGGAATCCGAATCCCAAAATCCTAACCATAGTTGGTTAAGTGTTGGAATTCGAATTTCATTTTTCAATTTTGGTGAGCTAACTATAATTAATTTTGCAAATAAAAGTTGCTAACCAATGGCACCATTTTAAAGTATGAAGTTTGTACTTTGAAAGTATGCTATTGGTTGGGTTTGAAAAGTTCCACCACATCATTAATTAATTGCCCAAAAATCCAATTTGAATTTCCTTTTCAAAATCTTGAAATTTAAAGTGTTTTTGCCCCCTTTGCAATTTCATCTCAAAATATTCAAAATTTGGGAAAACTCCAAAAATACAGTTTGTGCATCTCTTTGAGCTCTGCAACTTTGGTATACAAAGTTTTTCAAGTTTTTGAATAAAATTTAAACTAATTTCAAAAGTTTTTCAAATTGGGAATAGTCCCCTTTTGATTTTTAAACTCCAATTTAAAAATTATTTGGTTTCATGAAAAACTTTTTAAATGAAAGTTGTAGATCTTGAGAAAGGAAACAACTTTTATTTTTGGAGATTTTCATCTTTTATTCAAAATTTAAAAGTAATTTTGAAATCCCAAAAACTAGAATTTGAGCTCATTTTCAAATTTGAAATGCAATTCAAAAATCTATTTGTATTCTGACAAAACTTCTTAAATGAAAGTTGTAGAGAATTAAATTTTGAGCAATCTGTATTTTTGGAATTTTTCAACTTCTATTCAAAATCCTGGAGCAATTTGAAAAGGGGAAAGATGTGCCGGCACTGTGCTACAAGAAACAAGGGGGGCGCCTCACCCTTTGCCCATGCCGGCACCGCCGCCGCCGGCCGCCGTGGCCTTTCTCGCACCCTCGCCGATCTCTCGCGTGCCCGAGCACTGACATCGCCGTGAACTCGCTGTCCATCTGGCCAAGCACACCTCGACCCTATAAAGGCCGTAACCGCCGCTCGCCGATCCTTTTCCTTGCACCGCTCACCGCCGGCCACTCTCTCATCACCGGCACAATCCACGCCCCTCGCTCCACCGCTCTTCAATTGCGTTTGCAACCCCGACCGCCACGCCCGTGCGCACCTTTTGAGCCAAGAAGTGCGAGCTATAACCGCCTGAGTTGCCCGCGTGACTCCATCTTCCCCAACTCCGGCCAAACCGCCGCCGCACCGCCTTCGTCGCTGCCATCCCCTCTCTGCATCGTCTCCGTTTCGATCAGCGAGCTCGGTGAGCCGTGGTGAGCACCCGGAAGCTTTTTATCCGTTTTCTTTTTGGGTCGTGCTTGCGTTGTGCGCAGCCACGAATCCACGTCGCCCGAAGAGCAGTTGAGCCGCCTTTGTGCACCAAGCTGCTCGCTCCGGCGATGGAAAGAGTCGTGTGGTAGCGCGTTGTGTTCCGCTCGAGGAAGTGCGGTGGGCCATGCTTGTTGTCGGAAGAAGAGAGTTGTCGGAGGAAGAAGAGAAAGACTGACAGGGGTGGGGGCCACCCTGTCGGCGAGGGAGGGGGAGAGAGCGCGCGCGCCTGCGCGCGTGAGCTGGGCCGAGCCGGCGCTGCTGAACCGTCTCGGGGCCGCCATGTGAGCCCAAACAGAAAGAGTTTTGTTTCTCTTTTCCAAATTAATTTCTAAAGGCTGAGTTTCATCATTTTGTATTAATTTCATTTGGGCAAGTAAAAATATGCAAAAAATATGATTTGTGCTCCTTGAGTAATGCTCTGTATAATAAAAATACTAACTTCAGTTTTCCTGTAACTTTTGTTTATAAATAAATTTGCTCTTTTAATTAGTAAAGGTAACTTCCATGATTTTTAATAAATAAAATATAACTCCAAAAATCATGAAATTTGTTTTGTGTGCTAATTAGGTGATGATGATCTTAATTATGAAGTTTGGTTAAGTTTTGATTAAGTTTTGTATTATGCCTAATTAATACCTTGATTAATTAAATGTTTAATTAGTTAATCTTTTGATTAATTAGGGTTTAATTAATCCCCAATTAGCAAGTTAATTAGTGGCTTTCAACGACTGTAAAAATGGTTAATAAATTAGTAATCACCTTTAATCACTATTAGGATTACCTGATTTTGGGATTGAGTGATGACCCTAGGTCATTAACCCTAATGACCTTTGGCATTTCATGTTGATTGCGTATCGTTAGTCCGTCGTCGTCGACGCTTAGCTATACCTTCTTAGTTAGTGCAACTATACCGTGAAGGAAAGTTGTACTCAAGATAGGTTAACAATCGTTGCATCATTATCGCATGTCTTTATTACTGCATTGTGATCATGCATCTCAATCGTAGCCGCCGTCTTGCCCCAAGAAGAAGGTGTTCGGCGTGAAGAGGTTGGTCCCGATCTCAACAGTGTCATCGCTGCTACTAACTTCGTCGAGCCCCAAGGCAAGCCCCGGATGCATTCAAACCCCTCCTTGTATTTCGAAAACCTTTTATATTGTATGTTGATGATGTGATGCATTAGGTAACAGGAGTTGTGTGGTATCCTAATTTGATGCATTTACCGTACCTTGATATATATCCTGGATACCTGTTTTGATTTCGAAAATGCTAGTGTATGCTTAGCCCTGCAAATAGCAAAGGCTTTACGAAAGGTTTTTAAAGATGTAATAACAAAACCCCCGTTGAGGGCAATTACGAAAACCTGATGTTACTTGTTGGTATCCCTTCACTTTGATCGGGTCAAGGGTATGCAACAAGAGCATGATGATGAGTAAATTGAGACCGGGTGGAGTGACTTGCACCAGGAAGGGCTAGTGCCCCGGTGTAGTGTTGTCCACTTGTGAGTCGGTTAAGGACCGTCCGTTGTTTGGCGCCGGATCATGAGGTTATTGGATAGTACTAGTCGCATGCTAATGGCGGTAAGCTCCCTTGTATGATCCACACGAACCGGGACACCGGGACGAGAAGTAACGTGTACCCATACTACGAGTGCACCCTGCCGACGGTTGCCAGACCGACGGCGTAGGGAAGATGGTGTGTATGTGCTCTCGTGGCTAGGACCCGCTCGTCCGGAGAAATGCAAGCGTGAGTTGATGTATGTAAGATATTTGGTCATGCATACATCGTGTGGCTAGGAAGCCCCAGCTGGGTATATAAAGCGATTCGAATCGTCGTGTGCTCCACGATATGGGAGCCGTGATCCGAGTCCCCAAGCATCGTAGTAATGATAAAAGTGAGAAAGAAAGGTTTTGAATTCGGCATATGTTTGACAAGTGATTGTTATAGTAAAATAAGGACCGGCTTAGTCTCTTTTTGCAAATGTGTCATTTGATCTTGCTAAAGCCTTACCTTGATTCCATTAGCCAAAGATCTCTCGAGTCTTCTCCCCAATTTTTTGGTCGGGTAAGTCTTGAGTACTTTTTGTACTCGTGGTTTGTTCGACCCTCGTTGTGTGCACCGCATGAGCAAGTGTGTTACGGCCCTTGCCGCATGACGCTGATCGAGGAAGGATCCGACCAGAATAGATTGTGTGGCCCGTGGGCGGGCACTTTCGTTGTGTGGTTTGTAATAAAGTTAAGTAATGATATTTCCGCCGCTTTTGTAATAATGCTACTATGGTTTGTATAAGTTTGACAAAAGTTTTGTAAATTAAGTTATTGTAAGTCTTCCGCTACTCCGGTATTTTGTATGAAAACCGTTGTAATACTTGTGATGTCTCTCGTAAGTATCGATCCCGGAGGAATCGTGGTTTATCGGGGATCCACCCGGCGTAACATTCTAGGTTATGTGGTGCTCAAGTACGGCCGACGAGGTCTTTAGGACAATGTCGGTGCTTGTGGGCCATATAATTTAGAAGGTTCCGCCACACACTACCATTATTTTTTTACAAGCCTCCTGGGTTGGCGAAGAAGTCATGTTTGTCTTATTTGCAATGTGGTTTCTACTAACTTTCCCTCCCTAATTGGTAGCGTATGCTCAATATTCTATACTATTTTAATATTTTGTTCCTCTAGGTTGCCCCCTCTTGGTAGCTTATTTTAGAGTTTTGTACTATATAAATAGTATAGAATAAATTTATTATAAATTTATTATATTTCCATGGTAACAACTGATATGCATACCATGTATAATTTTTGGTATATTTTAGGAGTGGCAATTTTAGTATTTTATAGTAGCAACTTTTTTTATAAATCTCCTAGCATATTTCTACATATAAATTGCTATTAAAATAAAATTTTTCAAAACATAGACAAGTGTGGTCTAGTTTTGTTCATCTCGTCGCATAGAATATTTTGGTGCAAACGAAATTAAAAATAGATATATCGTTTCAAAGTTATAGCAACTTAAATGAAATATTTCACTTTTGATTTCCATGCCAGCTTAAACTTGGTAAGCAGCAGGGGCGGGTTGGGTGCATGTAGACATGCAGGGCTGCACGGCTTTTTGGGTGTGGGCGCATGCATACCTGCGGGGCTTGTCAGGGCACAGAGTGTTAGAGTGGAGAGGGGTCGCGTGTTTCCTTTGTGCGCGACGGGTCGCGCGTTAACCGCGTCCTTTTTGGAATTTGATATCTGGGCGGGCATTGTATATGCGATATACATGGACGAAAAAACACCCGGGCATGCTTTCAACAAAATCACCCCGATATTTTTATAAAAAAAATAGAAATTTCGTTAAAAAAAATCACCCGGATATATACGTGAGTATATATATTCCTATGTGACGATTGGTACCCGAATCCCCCAGTACACGCAATGCTCATCCCAAATATATAGTGGGCCTGTAGTCACGGGCCTTGAAACAATGGGCCTACCACGATGTGCCAGCCGCACGCAGTTTCGAGCCAACTGGGCAAGTCAACTGGTTCGGTTCACCCGCACTGCGCCCTAGCTGATCGATCCATCGTCGTCCCGTCCGGCCGGCTGGACCCCATCCCCATCACCCATGCTTGTCGGCTGCTTTGTCGCAACTCGATCGCTAGCCATGCAGCCCTCCTCGCCTCGCTCTGCGTCGTTTGCGACGACGACACAAACATGCGCCGAACCCGTGGACTCCCGCGACATGTCAAACGCCGATGCACATGCACGCGGCAGCGGAAGCAGGGAGACCAACGGCGACGTGCGTGACCAGTTAGTTTTTGTGATCTGGTCTCAGCTAGCCACTGCGCACGTACGTACGTCGACGCATGCAGTGAGCTGATGATATCTGAGCATGCATGCCGGTCATCCCAAGATTGCTACACTTCCAATCAATCAACACAAAAAAAAAGTTGCTCATCAGATATTCTAGTACCAGCTCGCGGGTGCACCTGATCCGTTCCAGTCGACTGTGTACAGCCTGTCCAGGCATGATATGATCCTATTACTACTCCCTCTGTCAATAAAAACACCGTCATTATAGGACTTTTAAAAGTTTGACCACTCGCCTTATTCAAAATTTTATATGTATTATAAAATAAATAAATTATTATTAAAATATCTCAAATGATAAAATAAGTCATAATAAGATACATGATATTTGTACCGAAATTTTGAATAAGATGATTGGTCAAACAACACAGTTTTTAAAAAGTTCTACAATGACGGTCTTTTGTGGACGGAGAAAGTATGTGCTGAGTTGCATGTGGGTTGTTCTTAGTTGGTTATATAAGCCGACTAAAAACAAATTAATTAATTTATTACTATAAAAAAATATTATTCGAACCATGATAAGTATCAGTTAAATAGGATGACGAGTACCGAGTACCCATTCCGGCCGGCTCAATCTTATGTACGCGTACGTACTCCGGGCAGGGCAGGCAATTGCGCTTCTAGTTGGTCATCTGGATATCTCCCAGCCTCTTTCAGACGGCTGCACTACAAATTTGACTACTAGGCTATACTAGTACTACTAGAAGTGAAAGAGTCAAAATCAGTCAGCCCGTGCATGCACACATCAGCCAAGTTTTATCTATCTGCGCCAAGCCAAGCGATCAGATCATGTGTTTGTGCACATGTACCAAACAACAAATAAACAAATGTGTGCAAGTGCAAAACGGAAGCGACAGATGGGGGAGACGGCCAGACGGGAGAGAGAGAGCGAGAGGTCCTGCTTCGATGGATACGCTCCCGTTCGTTAATTTGTTGGTTTGGCGACGCATCCAAATCCGAAGTGATCACGTACAGCTCAGCCGTCGCAAAGTCCAAGGCTGCCTTGCCAACCCTTTGTTCGGATGCATGTGACTTGACACATCGACCTCATGCATATGGGTCCGCCCGTCCGGGTCCCATAATTCCATTATCGTCCATCCGACACAACCCAGCCTGTTGCGTCAACTCTTCATCAACGGATACCGGCATGTTTAGGGCGTCTCCAATCCAATGGTCCTCAAATAGCTAGTGTAGAATATTGGCTATCGAGAGGCATTTTTATAAATAAGACTCTAGACGAGACATAAAAATAATAAAAAAAATAACACTTCTATTGGTCTGCTAAGGAGAAAGATCAAATAGCTAATGACTTCTAAATAGCTAATAATTTTAAATAGTCGGGCCTAGCACAATCTTCTAGAAATATCTCTCTCACATAACTCTCCACTATAGTGTTCATCTTTTCTTATTTCTATGTCTCATCTAGCTAGCTATTTGTAAAGATGTCTTGATAGCAAATAGAACTCCTCCTAGACTAGCTATTTGAAGACCATTGGAGACGCCCTTATGCGACTGTGCTGTGCTCGTGATCGAGGCACATACAACATGATCGACTGGCTAGTACGGCCTTGTCGAAACATTTTATTATTGCAATTGTTTTCAGTGTTTTCATCCAGTGTAAATCTAGAGTATAAAAAGTGAACAACATGCATGCAAAGTACGGTACGTTGATCTGTGTCTGTATATCAGGGCATGTTTGGATTCTGTGGACTAAAATTAGTTTGTTAAAGTTAGTTTCCAAGGATCCAAACATATAAACTAGTGGCTAGACTAACAATTAAGATTTAGCTAGTTGTCAGTTCACTAATCCATAAAATCTAAATAATTAGACTAATCGTTAGTCCTAGTCATCCAAGGACTTCCACGAATATCGATGGTAGCATAACAACACGTCTATAAAAGGTTTTCTCAAATCTCTAGTGTTTAATAACCCCTCCGTCCTAAATTATGTAATTTCAACTTTTTTAATGAGTCAAAATATCTCATGTTTGATTAATTTTATATAATACTATAATAATATTTACGGGACCAAATAAGTATAATTAAATCGATTCTCCATTAATTATATTTTTATAATATATTTATTTGTTGTTATAAATCTTTATAGTTTTTTTTCCAAAATTTTATTTGAGATGCTTTGACTATTTAATAAAGTTAGAATTGACTTGTAATGTGGAACGGAAGGAGTACATCTTAATGAAAGAAACCGACAGTGACCAGAGTAGCATCTCCAACAGTTTCCCATCTTAGGTTGTCATTTTTATTTTTTGGCAAAAATAGAAAAAACCTTCTCTAACAGTTCCTCATCCTAGGTTGCTATTTATCCCAAGTTGGGAAAAAGAGTCTCCGCGGGCGCATATATGCGCGCTCCACTCCGCGCGCATCCGACCGTATTAGAAGAGGTGGAAGGGTATAAAAATAATTTTGTTTCTGTCTCAGGGTTCCTGATGTAAGTTTTTAAGAGGTGGAAGGACATAAACATAATTTTGTTTCTATTTCAGGATTGCTGATGTAAGTTTGATATGGATTTGACACATGAATTATGTTAAATTATTGGAGAGAGGCTCTTTTTCACTTGTCGTATATTTAGTTGCTAATCATAAGATTTGCCAAGTGGGTTTTGGCAAACTCTTGAAGATAAAGAAGGAAATGAAGCTTCGCAAGAAAGATAGGTTTGGGATGCCAACAGGTTTTTTTTTTCCCTTAGCATTGACCTTGATCTGACTTTTATTTCCTCCTCCCCATGCCGCATCGCCACCGGATTGGATGATCAAGTGCCGCCGATCGACACGTACGCATGTGCGGCAAACGATTATGATGGAGCTAGAGAAACGCGAAGCAAATGCGAGGTAAATGTGAACCGTCGATCACGAGGTTGGCATCTTCCAACCGAGATGGAAAGAACACGTGCGTTGTACCGTGTTTGTTATCACTTGCGATATCGTAATAACTGGCTGGCTTGTTAGATGTGATGTAGTAAAGAAAAAGTAGAAGTGAGTATAGTCACTAATGACAAGCAAATAACTAATCTATTTTACGTAACTTTAAAATAGGAGCATATGAGTTTAATAATATAGTAGAAATATGTACAACATAGTTTCGCCGTGTTCGCTGCCGGCACAGCTTTCTTTTATATTTTTTCTCTCCTTTCACCTTCATATATATCTTTCACCTTCATATTAGTTTTTTTTAGCACCATCGAAGATGCCCCGATAGATTTCAGCGGGAGTCAACATCTGTCATGCATGCAATGCAATCAGTTCAGACGACGCCGCGACGTGGAAA
Organism: Chrysopogon serrulatus; assembly: GCA_015844335.1. Taxonomy (NCBI): domain Eukaryota; kingdom Viridiplantae; phylum Streptophyta; class Magnoliopsida; order Poales; family Poaceae; genus Chrysopogon; species Chrysopogon serrulatus. The sequence goes on along the minus strand of JADLZL010001961.1, from coordinate 98,860 downwards.
AAGATTACCTGAGCAGCAGTGAGCAGGCCGGAATTTTTGGCTGATCCAATGCTTGTTCCTAGTGTGCATAGAACCCGAGGAGTTGACCCGCGCGCGGGTGGTAGTACTGTGCTACACTCTCCGGCGGTGTATGTACTGTACCGGGAAAGCAAATGAAGTGGCACCACGTAGTACCGTTACTTACGTTACACCTGTTTGCAAGGAGAAGATGAATAAAGCAAAGCTCGATCCACGCAGAGATGCTAGTTTGTTGACAACAGTTATAACATGCCCGTATACAAAGATATATACTCTCCCTATTTATTTCGTATATATAGGGAAGAAAATAAATTTTACAAACTTCTGATCCATAATTATTGAAATTACATGCAAATTTAGGACAAAGCTTGTATCGACATACCTGTATTTGAACTGTCGACTTCTTCAAATAATAGCATAGTGTAAAAGTAGTGTTTAAATTCTCTTTCAAAACACAATTGACATTTCAGGGCGGTGAGAGCATGTAACTATAGTAGTATATACTCTCTTTGTCTCTAAATAAGTGTCGCTTCGCTCCCCAAGAAACAACTACCAGTAATTTTAATAAATAATAAATATCATCATCGATTAATATCATAATTAGTATCCTCGAAAAGATCTTTGAATCTAGTTTTTTAACAAAATTATTTGGGATATAAATATTGCATGCATTTTCTACAAATAAGTTAAATTTGTGGCACATATCCACTTATTTAGAGACGGAGGGAGTATATATAACCTATAAATCTGAAGGCATCTTTTTCGAGTCGTCCTGGGGATGCATTATGGTGACACCCCACATGCACGAGTAGGAGTATTTTGGTTGACACTCATTTTAGTATATATCTCTGCCCGGAGATCGGAGTAAATTAGGCGCTGTGCATGTTGCAACTTGCGAGGGTGGCCTCTTCTTCTAACTCTAATCAATCATATCAATCGCTTATTCGCTTGCTCCAAGGAAGATGAATGATTATTAGTCCTCCTTGCTTATCGAAGCTAAAAGGATGCTGCTACACACGCCTAATTGCCAGTGATTCCTTCTCCTTCATGTGTTAGCTTAGCTGGTGTGTTTCTTGGGTCTTCACAGTTCACACACGGACACCCATAGAATAGAAAACCACTATAGTACGTTCACCGACATGATATATACATAGTACGGAGTATATAGTATGTTCTTTCCCAAGTCTGAACTGACACTACCCACCTCTGATCTTAATGCCAACTGATCATGCATTCAGTTCAGGTACATTCAGTTTCAGGTTTGGATGGTGTGGACTGCTTCCAGAGTTTCAGTTCACATGCATGCAGAATGCACAAAAACAAATTACGAACTCACAGCAGTCAAATCTTTTAAGTATAATTAATACATCATTCAGTTTTACTGTAAACCACATTATCAAATCATAGACTAATTTTAAAAGATTCGTCTCGTAAAGTTATCACATCAATAATTAATTATTTTTTTAGACTACATTTAATAGCATTAAATATAGAAGTAAAAAAATTTTTTGCTAATTAACACCCCCAGTTCACATGCATGCAGATGCACACACACAGACGAGCACAGCAGTCTCCTTGGGCCTTGTTCGGTTTCCTCCAAACTTTCAACTTTTTTTTCACTCTCTCTCACATCAATTTTTATTTGGAGCATTAAATATAGAAACATATGCTATGCAAACTAGATTCTTGTGCAAACTAAAGTTAATCAAGACCGAACAAGATGCGCACTTAAACCCTCCACACATGGGGTTTTTGAGATGGGATGAGTGGAGGGGTTTAAGTGCAAAATTTTGTTGCATCAGTACATTTACCTATCGCGTGTAAAGACTAAATATAAGAAAAAAATAAAATTATACGGGGTTGTAGATTCATGACAAAATTTTGAGCAACTGGGCATACGTACACAATATTTGCAAATACAAAAAACAAAATTCAACGCAAGGCGCTAGTTGAGACCACAGGTAACAAATTTTGTTGCATCAGTACATTTACCTATCGCGTGTAAAGACTAAAGATAAAGGGGACTAGATTCCGACAAAATTCAACTGGGCATACGTACAATTCACCGTACAAAACAAAAACAAGATTCAACGCGGAGTTGATCAGCGCTGACATCTCACCAAACAGACGTAATACTCTGGAGTCTGGACCCACTAACAGTTGCAACTTCAATCAACCAAGCACAAGCACAAGCACAGCTACAGTACGCACAAGCACAAGGAGGAGGAATCAAGGATACAACACAACACCGGCCGTACGCGCCAAGGGAGAAGAAGAAGAAGAAGAAGAGCTTCTTCCTTCCGATCCCCTCCCTTCTGGCTTCTTTTCTCTTCCAATCGATCCCAAACAACAACCGGACCCTTACGGGCCAGTTGCGATCCGGTCAGTGCGTCGGCGGCGAGGAGGGGTCCGGCGACGGGTTCAGGCCGCCGTGGGTGTTGGTGTTGGCCGTGGGGGGCCCGTAGTCCATGGTCGTGTACGCCGCCGCCATCTCCTCCGGCAGCAGGCGGGGCGCCGCGCGCCGCTCGTTGTGCCGCAGCAGCGCCGGCGGCACCTTCTTCCGCGCTTCCACCACCAGCCCTGCGCTCCACCACAAACCCACACGGCAAAAACGTCACCCCCATCCAAGTATCCGTGACTACGACGAGATATGAGAGGAGCTGGGAGAGCACGTGGCCGGGCGGCCGCGGCGAGGTTACCTTGCGAGAGGGAGAGCGCGAGGAGGGCCATGACCAGGAGGAGGGCGAGAAACCTCTGCTTCGCCATTGCGGTTAGTTGGGGCCGCCACAAGAGAGGGACGGGGGTGGATCGAGGAGGGAGGAGGATGGAGTGTGGTGCCGTGGGCTTTAAATGAGGCTTTCGGAGGATTCGAAACTGCCGGGCGTTGCGTACGCCAGCCGGGTCAGCTTCACCCGCCTAATTTAACGTGCCACACCGCCACCGCTGCGGCTGTCACCTGGGGGCCGCCTGCCCAACTCTGGTGATTCTGGTCAACCGATTTTTTTCTTCCAATTGGCTTTTTTTTTCCCCAAAATTGACGCTTACTTGTTTCGTCCTATAATTCTCATCGCTTTCATTTCTGGAGAAACAACTTCTTTTCATTAGCTACCGAACTGAAAGGTTGGAGACAAAGATTGGATTGAAGTGTCCGGTATTTTTTTTATTAATAATGAGTATCATCGATTAGTATCATCAGAAAGATTCTTGAATCTAGTTTTTTAATAAATTTATTTAGAGATATAAATATTGCACGTATTTTCTATAAATCCAGTTAAAATTGTGGCATACACATCAAAGCGATAATAATTCTGGAATGAAGGAAGTATATTTCTAGACGTAAAAAAGATCTATCTTGACCCTAAACTGAGCGTCGTGACCTATGGAGTCGAGGTAACACGTCTAAGCGTCATAGGTCATGGCACTGAGGCAGGAGGTCTGAAATAATGTTGTTGTCAACGTGACGCTGACGTGGCTAGAGATTGGCGCCAAGCTCGATGCAGATCTCTGAATTCAACCCTAACTATAAATTATCACTGGACATCCTAAAATCAGTTATCCAAATTTCAACATAACCAAATCCTAACATACATATCCGAGACATAGAAAAAAATCATGCTTAGCCAAAATTTATATGGCCATCTTACGGTAAAAATTTAGGGTGTCCAAGTCATGTAAATTTAGAGCTAAGATCAAATTCAGAGCTCAACGCCGCGAATCATGATGCCGAGGTTTAGCACCATAGAACATAGTGTCAAGGGTCGGCACCATGATTCATGGTGACAAGCTTTAGCCACATCAGCACTCAGCACCATGTTGTCGGTCTGCAGTCTCTGGCTCCGACCTCGGTGTCATGACCTATAACGCCGAGACATGTTACCTCTGCCTTGCCAGGCTGCCTCACGCCCTCACCACGGGTACAGATATTCATGTTTATTTGGAACACATAGATTTTATAGAAATGATACAGAAATCAGATTAATAATTATAAAGAAGAAGATAGAAACAGAAAACTTTTTGCGCGTTCCAACTAAGATATTGTTGGGCAGAGGGGATTTGAGTTTAGAATTCGGGCGCCGGTCAGACCAAAATTTAGCCACTTGCCGTGAGCAACGATGGCGTTTGGATTCCACCCATGATTTGGCTTTGTCCGGATTACAATGTGCATACGTAGTTCATTTTTTCTGCCCACGCGTGCCTGATTTATTAGGGGCAGCCGTTTTTGCCCACCGAAGTTTGGCCGGCCAATGGAAGCGTGTCAACTTCTGTCAACATCCAAGCCTGCCATATCGATGTTATTTAGGGCGTGTTTGAAATTTCGCCACGCCAGCATTCATGAGGCTAGTGTTTTGTTTTACACGAAGGTTCAGGCAGCCATAGGAGCAGCTCACTCATTTCTCGTCACGGACTGCAGTGTTTGATTTCGACGCTAGGCTTGCGGCGTTGCAGCAAGGCCCAACCCACAACCGAGGCATGGCAAAACGTGGCCCAGAACCAATCAACCTCTGAACTCGATGAACGTAAGTGGCATGCATACAGAGTTGCCTAATTCAGCAGGGGCCTGCTAGCATCTGCTGTTGCACTTCCTGCTTTCTCCTGCTGGGCCGCATGCAAGAAAGCCTACCGGGTTGTCGTTTGCATCTACGGGTGTGTTGGATTCTTAAAAAAAAAAAATTCTACGGGTGTGTTGGTGGTAGCTCGAGATTTCTTAGAGCCGCAATGACTAGGGACATGCAGCGTGGATGTAACGACCCTATAAAGAAGTGTTTGGTTGGTTGTATCTACGGATGTAGTAACATGTATTTGCTGATGTAATGATCCTCTAAAGATGTTTGATTGGTTGCAGTGGCGGATCCAGCGATCGAACCCTGTGGGGCCAGCTAGTAGGAGCTGTGGGGCCATGTCTTATATGCTACAGTAAAATACTACTGATTTTCCCTAAACCTGTGGGGCCAGCAGGCCCCACAGCCCATGAGTGGATCCGCCACTGATTGGTTGTATAAGCAGATACATACATAGACTATTTATCTAGCTGTCATTGAGATTAAAATCCCCTTCTACCTCTTGTTCCTCTATGAGGATAGTGTTAGGTTGATCTTCGCCAGACTTGGCCCAATCGCAAGTTTGGGCCTTGACTCGTGTCATGATCGGGGCGCTTAGTCGAACATTAGATGGTGGGCCCTATTATGAAAAAGAGGTGGGGTCTAGGGGGCGCTAGTCACGAGGTTCATTGAAAGTTGCCACCCCACCGTCCCTAACCCTAATCCGATGTAGAGGGTGCATTGTGAGCAATGGGAAGCGCCATTCCGCCACTACCTCGCCGTCGCCAGGACCCCACCGCAATCAACCCTCTTCACCAACTTCACCACCGACACCATAGCAACGTCGAGCTCATCTACCAACCCTGAGGGTGGTATGACACTCCTCTACTCTTCTCTTTCCCTCTGTCTCTCTTTGTATTCATTTTACACCGAGAAAGAGAATCACACACCTACCAGATCTACACATAGTGGATCCTAAGGGTATAACAGATAGGACACAAATCTCTATTGTGGGTGGGTCGTTCAAACAGTTGAGGTTTTACTACATAAGAGAAAGGCATCCTGTGGGGACGCTAGGATATATACCTATGTCATCATTCTGTTGAAAGAATCCCATGAATAAATATAAATACATATGTTATAGAAAAGGCAACAACACATTGGTCAAGCAGGGTGGATATAATCATAGGTGCTATCCCTTCTTCTAAAAAAGGCTCTAGGAAACAAACGTGATGAAAGGATAAAGGGATTAAATAATGCTACGGCAAGTGGAAAATTTTCTGTCTTTACATATATAGTTAGTGTTCATAAAAAACACAACAGCATGATAAGACATGAGTAAAAATGGGCAAAATAGCATTGTAATATTTATAAGAGTTTTAGAAAACTGTTCACCCTTTTTTGGGTTGGGAAGAGGGGCATGACCCCTACTCCCCTCCCCCGTTGGTTCGGGCACTGTCTACGGCATGACTATTGACCAAAGTTCAGGGTAAGGCATCATGACACAGATGTTTAAATGTAGAATCACTCTACAATTGAGTTCAAGTTAACCGTGCTGCGCACTTAATAATATTTAGCGCATCGGTGGGCACAGCCCCACACACCACCAATCTCTGGCGACACCCTCTGCACCTGTAAAAGGTATGGCTAATTCATCCCACAACTGTAGTGATCAAAATGGCCTGATGGCCCCTGATAGCCCCTTTTAGCTTATCATGACCATCAAAATCGCCGCTTCAACTTGCACACTTTGCTCAACAGATTTATCCCATCCATCGCCGGCGTCACCTCCAGCCGGCGTCGCCTAAGGAGCATGGAGGAGGGTAACTGCGTCTTTGCTGCCGCAATCATGAGACGGAGCTGCGAGAAGCCACAATTCGGGGCTTTACCTTTGAAGTACAAAAGGGCTCCAGCTCTCCATATCTCAGGCTCTTCCGTTGAAGCTGTTTTCAGCAATGGCGTTTGGTATATGGCTCGTCTAGGAGCCGGAGTCGGAGCCAGAGCCGAAGCTTCTCCGAGACCTATACCAAACACGCACTTATTCTATAAGTGTAGACTTGAGATGAACCAAGAGGATCCTCCACTTCGCCGAGGTTGCTTGGAGACGTCTCCACTTGCCGCTAGAACAAGAAATTCCAGCCACTGGTTCCCATCTTCGTGCATGCCCACTATGAATGATCCACACGTTGCCAAGTGAAAATATCTTTCTATGCATGCATGCATTGCCGAACATTTTATTTGCATGTGTATATAGTTCATCAATGTGCCGTCCAATTTTGCTGTGACAGCGACTGCCATCAGTCTAAAAATGGACAGTTAGTTCTACACCTGAAGTCCTGAATTATTTGTTTGTCGAAAAATTGCCATTTTATTTTCTTTCGTGCCAAAGCATCACAACTCTTCGTGGGCGAGTTTGCCTTGATTTTTGCCGCCAGACATTCCGTAAATGCAATGGCGCGGTGACTTACAGTTACAAATAAATAAATAAGAAAAGAATTTGCATGCCTGCTGTTTGGTGCATGGTGTCGTGCATGCAAAATTCACCTGTTATGCTTCAGATCCTGATGGATGTGTGCATAGGTATCCCATGCTGGAAATCGCCCCCGTTATGTAAAAGACATAAATAAGTAGTGTGTCTTTTCTTTTCAGGCCTGTTTGAGCTTTTATGTGTTATAGTTCTTGTTTGGGTTTTGGATTAGGGATAGAGATATACATCATCAGAAACAAAAAAATCTACGCTTTAATGTACATGAGGTCCCTTTCTTTGCCATGCAACTTGGATTCTTTGTTTCCTCTATTTCCTTATTGCACATTTTTAGGATTCAAACTACAAATTTTCAACCACTAATTATCTTACACTACGTAAATTTTGTTAGACAAAATGTGATGGGAATAGGGAATAGGGATGGCTTAATCTTTCGGTGGAGATGGATGTCTCCATTGGTAGACACTCACAATCCTACTCCAACCGTCCAAGGACATTGCACATTAGCGACCAATACACCAACACCAATGATAGATTGCTATCTTGTGGAGTACACCATACCATGAAGGCACACTACCAAAATGGTGGAATTCTCCTAATGTTTTTAAATAGTGATAAGACACTAACACTAGTCAAGCACACATGAAAATCCCCACTAGGAGACGTTTAGTAGGAAAAGTTTATATTAAATTTTGAATACCAAAACATCAGGAGAAGCCTACCTCACTAGAAGGATTAGAAAAATTTGGTAGTGGCACTCGTCCTGCAAGCAACCGAATAGCCAAGAATAGCCAGTAGACAATATTGCTAGTTAGATATGAAGGTTCTAATCTAAAAACATAATATGATTGAGTTCCAAAGATAAGTAGACGGGCATCTTTTTAACTGACATGCACGCTACAAGGTGAAGCAGCAATAGCTAAATCAGAATCAACAAAATCCCCATCAATTTCATTAACCATCCATGCTCCCCATATAGAATCAAACCCCACGATCTCTTGGTCCATGTAAGTACTTTTTGAAAATGAAAATGTACACATTTATGGTGTAGCATCAATTCATATCAAAGATAAACCTAATATAGAATGGTGGTACCTTTGATACGAAAGCGATTGATATGTTTATATATATATTTGAGTTGGTGATGCCCTTATAAAAAAAATATACTACTCTCTCCATTTTTATGTGTCACGTTAGCTTTATTCTAAGTCAAATATTAGTATCTTTAGCCAATAGTTTTTAAAAAATCCTTATAGTTCTGAACATATATAAATTAATTATATATTATGAAAGTATTTCTCATAGTGAACCTAAAAATATAAATCTTATGACATGAATCTTCAATGGTCAAAGATACAAATGTTGGACTTAGGACCAAGCTAATTCTAGCAATAAATCTTATTTGAAAGCATTATCTTGTTGTCATGATTTTATTGCTAGAGACACTGTAGCATAAACTGCTGCTGATCGAAGTATGTCTGAAAACCATGCCAAGTCATACCTCTTTATATTTTGAAATGGATGGAGCACCGTCTTAATTAGTCTCACTAGTCTTCTTTTAATAGAAGAATGGCACTCGCTCTCCTCACTCAACAAAACATCACCATGATAATTGCCTAGAAAGATGAGATATGGACTATCAGCTCCTATTAGTGGAAGGGGAGAAAGTCAGCAAAAAAAAGGTTGGCCAGTGTCCAATTCCACTAAACATGGATTAGACTTTGTGAATCCATTGCCTTTTTGACTTTGGTCCCTAAACGAATGATCTAGGTTGCATGACATGCGCCATATATAAAAAAGGGGTTCAGGGCATTGCCATTTGCCAAGCAGAGTGCAAGGCACATGAAGGCAACCGAAGAAATTTCATTGAGAGCTTGAGAGATAATACTGCACTGTCGACTAGACCCGTGCAGCAATGGAGAGGGCACCGGCTCTGTGTCTTCCTGACCACCTTATTGGCATTCTATTTCTTGGTTCCCTCCAGTGCTGTACCTGTATCGAGTGAGTTCATATCTCTCAGTTTGCCTCTGCTTTATTTCTTTTTTCTTCTGTGTCTTAGCTTTCCTGTGACAGCATGATCAGTGATCTGACCATTTGTTTCTATGGCTTGTAGGAGTGCAGAGGATGACCATGCAAGAGGATGGTCAGATACCATCAGTTGAAAGCAGCACTCTAGAGCCAAAGGTACCACTACTTGCCTTTTTCAAGCAAATGCTACCTTTTAGAAGAAATTAAAGCAGAAGTCTAGAGAATGGAAGATTTTGTAGAAGTTCATGTAAAATTCTTCTAGAGTTTATATAGGATTCCCACGGTGAAAATAAAGCCACAAAAATTATCTGCTTTGTGGATCAAATTCTTTTATTTAGGATGCTTCAACTTTATTTTACTTTAGAGAACACGTACTTGATCAATTTTCATGCATCATCTCTTTCAGAAAAAATGGAGAGGTTTGTGCCAGAGGATGATGAATCCATGGTCACCATGAGGATGGCCTTCGAGACTCAGGACTATGCTCCCCCGGGGCCTAACAACCACCACAAACCACCGGGCTGGAGATAAATGGGTCTCACTTTGATCGATGTTGTGCTATTGGCTGAAGGCGTGATCCTCACGAATCTCAGAGAGCCAGCGTTGCAATGTTGCTTGTCCTACTAGATACACTAGAATCCACCTATTCATCATGTCACAAAGTTCAAAGAAATAGAATGTTTTCGTGTGGTTAATTAATTGTTACGATTAATATATAAATGATCATGTGGTTACACTATGATATGTAAGTGGTTTTTAAAAAGATTGAGCTTACGCTACTAGAAAGGATTATTAATAGAGCTAGTCGAATTCCATCTCCAGCACCTCAGTCACCTCTACTAAATATTCTGTGTTAATTGGCCATTCCTAGATATGATCGGGTTTGCTTTTCTATGTGAATCCATTAATAGCTAAGAAATTTATAATTAGCTAGCTAATATACTTGCTAGTTTTCACTGGGAAAAAATATACAATCTTGTTGATGTATGCAGAGAAGTCGATCATCTCTGATGTAGGTGTGCATATAATACATTACATAGATAGAACGCACATTGATCATTGCCGAGAGGCTGCCTTGCGATACACTTGGCTAAAATGGTCTATACTAGTGCAAAGGCGCGCTCCTGCGCGCATGTTGGTCTGATAAAGCACTTAACCCGAAATCTAAAATTTTAAGGTTTCCAGCAACATCAAGTAAGAGATTCTCGAGCTGCATATGAGAAATATCAACGTTTAAATTTCATTCTATTTTCCTGATCACAGCTGACGATACAAACAGAGCAGATTCAAGGATGAACACTGCACCTTCAAGTCTATGTGGTATACGCCCCTACTGTGGCAGTAGTCTACAGGATTGATCAACAGCTGAAAGTATCTACGTGCTTCATCCTCCTTCAATCTTTCACTTGTGGCCTGATTGTGAATTTGGACAGTAAATTACTAAACTGTAATACAGAAAATAAGCAACCTACTATACATATATAAAACATGGAAATGTTAAATGTCTGTACATGTAAAGTTTAGGGTACAAAAGTAGCTTCCATGATATATACATTTTGATTGATGAGAAAAGAATAAGTTCAGATGACAGAGGAAGCAATGGCAATGATACAACAGTGCATACAATGATATCATGGAGCTCTCCACCCGTAACAAACTCCAGCACAATGTAAATCCTTGTTTTACTTTCCATCACGTGTTATAAAAAATGGAATAAAAATAGTCAATAAATGGTTATGAACTGTATACCTGGATGTGCATTACATTCTAATGCAGGAAGTGTAATACTGAAAAAAATGATATATTTTTACATTTGAATTTTAAGCTTGATTACCTCATACAGGCCAACAACATTGGGATGCTGTATTAACTTCATGGTATAGATTTCCCTCCTAATCTGCAAGCAGTTCAGAGGGTGGGATCAGTAATTGCAAACAGAAGGGAATTCACTACAAAGATTTTTTTTTTTTTTTTTTGAAAACCATGCAGTGAAAATCTATGAAAGTACCAGTGCAGAAAAAAAGTTTTAAGACTTCACCTGTTCAGCTAGTTTGTTCTTGTGAAACTTTCCCTTGTGAAGGATCTTGATAGCAACATGTTCCCCGTTCTCCATGTTTTTGGCAATCCGGACCTTTGCAAATGTTCCTTCCCCAATGGTGCATCTGAGCTCATACTTGCTAATGCGGCACTTCGCTTTGAGCGAGGCAGCTCTCTTAGCCCTGTACATCCTACTGCTGAACTAAGGCAGAGCCAGTCTTTGCCAAGCGCCTTGAAAGCAGCTTGCTACTTCTCAAAGACCTATTGCACCTGAAAGACGAGCAAGGATTGAAATGATCCCGGAATGTCAGCCGGCCAGATTATTTTTACTTCCTGCACAAATCATAATAGTTTGGCATTCAGAATCGAGAGGCATAGCATATCTATAGTAACTACGGTACTGCATTGCGAAGGGAAATATGTACAGAACTGAATACGAACACAGCAGCTATGATGTAAAAGGCTTCGTCAGTGTAGAATACAACACGAACTGCATCAGTCAGAACATGCATTTCCAGGCAAATGAAATAAAATGAAAAAATCAAAAGTGGGCGCGGATAACTGATTCTATATTTGATTGCATCTAATGCTTCCCAGCCAGATTACATAGAAGCATTTTCCCCCTATAAAATACAGGTATTAAGGCGCAGGCCAGGTCTAAAATTGATAAGTTGATCACTCTTTTGAAAGGCATCATAGGCAGTAAGGTAGGAGTCTATATCGCTAATAAGCTAATCGTTTTTTAGAATCTACTATTAGAACATGTGAAAGCAAAAGACCATATGCACTCTCAATTGGTTTTTGAGATATACAAACCGAAAAAACCATATGAAAGGTAAATATTAGCTGCATGTATGAACGCAAATGTAAAAGGTGATCAAAAAGAAAGAACGAAGCCAAGAAGTCATGAAAGAAATAGTATGTCTGAAATTCAAAAATAAGAAACAGGCTGAAAATAAGGATCTCACCAAAACAGGCGGCTGTTTCTAAAAACTGCTTGTTGAGTGAACCGCTGGAACATATTGTGTATTGACTATACCACAAGGAGCAAAGATATTAGTGGATAAACTGATTGGACAGGGAGGATGTGGTCTATTTTACCTTTTTACAAATCATTTTTATAAATAGGTACTCTTATGTGTTGCATAGCCATCAGAAATTACAACAGCTCGACGCTATAAAGATTAAAATAAAGATGTGTGAGAAATCTAAATACAAGCAGAGGCAAATATTTATGTAATAGTTTTAGTGAAGCACAAAGCACACTGTAAAACATCCAGTACCAACTTCTTTAGTATGAAGGGAACCAACAGGAAGGAAACATTGCAATATAGTTTGAAAATTTATTCTATCAATATCACAGTAGGCATATATGGTGTATAGAATTAACTAAAATACCATTTAGTTTGGTAAATAGGGCCAACATTTTTCTTAAAATTTTATCACCACAGCAAGAGCCCTCAAAACACATTAGAATTAATGCCCAGAATCAATACATGAGGGGTCTTAGGCACACCATCAGTAATAAATTAGAAAAATGACTGGCTATGTGAAACTGAACCTATATCAGTAGTGCACATTTTATATTGAAAAAAGACGAACAGGTCTTGTAAATCGATCAGATTGAATAATAGCACAGATAGATTGTGTGAAACAGAGTACATAATAAAACTTAAGAGATATATTAGAAACATTTAAATTGCAAAGCTGAGTTTAGTCTTGCCAAGAGTGGTGGTTCAACCTTTTTTTCATACCATGGCAAGCATCCATCCACTACACTGATATCCAATACTGCTAGCATGTGCTCCTGCAACAGGTATTATTTTTACAAATTGTTAGGGAAAGAAAGTTAACAACTGCTACGCGGTAGCAACATGCAGAATGGTTACCTTATTGTATTGACATCTATGTATACTATAGATGGTTTCAGGACCACCAATAGCAAAGCCAAGTAGACCTGTGCCCAATACGAAGCATTAAACCATAAATCAGCCATTGTTATGAACCGGCAATAAATTATCTCATAAGTGAAACCTAAAAGTTTTACTAAGACTATTCTATTGTCGCACTTTCATTCTGCAAAACAGAGATAAACATCAAAACGATGGGAAACTGTGGACCTTAAATTGCACATGTGCAGTCGAGAAGACCACATTGCAGAACCTATCAACCTTGGGCCCTATTGTATTTTTCTTTAGGGTACACAAATAGCACTATATGAAAAATTAAGTCAAAGCTATGTCAATGATATTTTGATCTCACCAAAAACATATGTACATGGTTTTCTGAAGATCTATATGGAGCATAAATAAAACAATTAAAGGAAAGAAACGATGAAAATAGCTAGGTAAACATCATTCTTTAAACAATCCATACTGTAGGTCGAGGCAAAAGGCAAGTACCAAATAAGATTATAGCATATCTAGCAGGCATTGCAACCCTGAAACTAACATCTTTTTAATCAGGAAATGATAACAGATGAACACATCTGTTGATTCATGGGAAAGAACAAGGTAGTTACCTAGGAGGTTCTAATGTACTAAAAAACTTATGGCTGCAGGAGAACAAAAATAGTGCACAACAAGCAATTACGATAGAAACACAAACCATCTCAAAGTTAGTGTGTAGGCTAACCTTCTTCACTGTTGCTACAGTGTAGCAGGTAACTTCCAATTTCTTTATTATCATCCTGATCCTGTGACCTAGCTAGGGAGGCAAACCTGAAACACGATTTTTTTTCCATGTATAAAAAATATGAGTATTCATTTTTAGAAACAATAAGTAGGATCTGAAATAAGTAAACTCACCATTCAAAGAACATAATTCCATCTTTGCAGAATATAAATATTCATATTTGTTGGAATTTTCTGATTATTGGATATTGGGCTTAACCCTAGAAGGGTAGCCATATAGTCTCATACATGGGCCTCATGGGCATAGCCTCATAGGCCTAATACATACATACTCCAACACCCCCCCTCCGCGCCCGAACTACTAGCGCAAATGAGTTCCGGCCCGACATGAAAATGAGTACACAAGAGCCCCCCCCCCACGACACAACTAACTAGCCACCGGTGATGTTGAGGCCGGAGCAAAACTTCGGTGAAGGTCGAGGACGGAAGGCCCTTGGTGAAGATGTCGGCGAACCGGGAGGTAGTCGGTACGTGAAGGACCCACACCTCACCGATGGCTACCCGATCACGGACGAAGTGAAGGTCGATCTCCACATGCTTGGTCCGTTGGTGCTGAACGGGGTTGGTGGAGAGGTAGACCGCACTGACGTTGTCGCAGTAGACCAACGTGCTCCGGTGGAGAGGGCTATGGAGCTCTCAAGGAGCTGCCGGAGCCGAGGCCTCGGCCACGCCGGTTGGCGGCAATTGTGGTATTTAGTCTCGGATGGAGCGGGGAGGCCACCGGGCGTCGCTTGGGCGACCAGGACACCAGTTGCCGTCCAAGAAGACAACGTAGCCGGAGGTGGAGCGCCGAGAGTGTCGGACAGCCGCCCTAGTCGGCGTCCGTGTAGAAAAACCAAATCGGTGGAGGAAGACCGCCCGATGGAGGAGCAAGCCGTGATCAACAAGCACCCCTAAGGTAGCGAAGGAGGCGGCTTGAGAGCGAGTGAGATAGGGCTCCGTGGATCATGCATATGGAGACATAGCTGCTGAACTGCATAGCTGATGTCCGGCCGGGTGAAGGTGAGGTACTGAAGGGCACCAGCTAGACTCCGATATGCAGTGGGATCGGTCACTGGGGTACCCTCGGTCTCTAACAGCTTGCCCTGTGTGTCAACCCGAGTGGAGCAGGGGTTGCAGTCAGTCATCCCAGCTCGCTCCAGGATATCAAGAGTATACTGCCGCTGGTGAAGAAATAACCCCACAGGATGAGGCTCAACAGTGACCCGAGGAAGTGGTGGAGCACCCCCAGATCTTTCATAGCGAACTCCTGCTGAAGAGAGGTGATGATGCGCCGGAGGATTGACTCACTGGAGGCTATAAGGACAATATCATCGACATAGAGCAGCAGGTACGCGGTCTCAGCTCCATGGTGATAGATAAACAATGACGTGTTTGACTTGGCCTCTATAAACCCCAGTGTCAGTAGGAATACAGCAAACCGATGGTTCCACGCCCGAGGGGCTTCTTGAGGCCGTAGAGAGACCTGTTGAGCCAACAGACCATGTCAGGGCGAGAAGAATCAACAAACCCCGCCGGCTGACTGCAGTAGACTGTCTCAGTGAGAAGACCTTGCAGAAAAGCATTCTTGACGTCCACCTGATGCATGAGCCAGGAGCGAGTAAGAGCCAGTGAGAGCACCGTGCGGACGGTGGCCGGCTTGACCACGGGGCTAAAGGTCTCATCATAGTCGACCCTGGGGCGCTGAGTGAAGCCCCGGAGAACCCATCGAGCCTTGTACCTCTCGAGAGTGCCATCAGCCCGACGCTTGTGTGTCCAGATCCACTTGCCGGTGACGACATTGGAGCCCGGTGGACGGGGCACCAGATCCCACGTCTGGTCGGCAAGGAGTGCCGCGTACTCCTCTTCCATCGCGCGGCGCCAGTGAGGGTCTGACAAGGCCTCGCGGACGGAAGAGGGTGGAGAGAGACGTCGTACCCAAGAGCGTGTCGCGCGTGTCACCATCGGGTGAACATGACGCGGGTGTCGGTGAAGGAGCGGTGGGTGGTACAATCGGGCGTCGCGACACGGGCAGCTAGGGGGGCGGCGGCAGCGCCGGCGCCGCCGGGCGGGAAGAAGCCGCTGCGGTGGAGAGGACTCAGCGAGGAAAGGGTCACCGTGGTGACGGGGGGCGGCCGCGGGCAGGGCTGTCCGGCACGGCATCCGGGTAGACGAGCACCGGCTAGGCGAATCGCCACGTGTGGTCTTTGGAGTCGACGGCCCGGGACCCGCGTCAGGTGTAGTGACGGGGGCCGTCCCAGAAGGTGACGCCGCCATGCCCGGCCAGGGAGCAGGGTCAGGGTAGTCACGGGTAGGCGACGAGCTCGGGCACGGTCCCGGCGAAGAGCACGGTGTATCAGTACCTGCAGGATACAACTATAAAGGTGGCTCGACCACCGTGTCAGTGGGAAACAACGAGGAGAGGTCAGGATCCGAGGTGGAGGTGGGTGTGGTGGTGGTGGAGAAGGGGAAGACAGACTCATCAAACACCACATGGCAAGAGATGAGGACCCGACGAGAGAAAAGGTCAAAGCATCGGTACCCCTTGTGATCCGGGGAGTACCCGTGGAAGACACAGAGAGTCGACCGAGGAGCCAGATTGTGCGGAGCGGTGGCTGTGGTGTTAGGGTAACACGCACACCCGAAGACTCGAAGGTGATCGTACCGAGGAGGGGTACCGAAAAGAGCGTGGTGTGGTGTGGGAGCCGGGCAAGCAGCGGAAGGAAGACGATTAAGGAGATAGGTGGCGTTGTGGAGACTCTCAGCCCAGAAGCGAGCAGGAAGGGACGCTTGAAGCAGAAGGGTGCGCATGGTGTCATTGGTGGTGCGAATCATGCACTCAGCTTTACCGTTCTAAGAGGAGGTGTATGGGCAAGACATGCGCAACTGGACACCGTAAGAGAGGAAGAAGGCACGAGAGGTGGAGTTATCGAACTCACGGCCATTGTCGCACTAGACGGCCTTGATGGTGAAGCCGAACTGCGTGGACACCCAAGCGAAAAAGTGGAGAATCATGGGAAAAGCATCCGACTTAGCACGTAAAGGAAAAGTCCACGAATAATGAGAGAAATCATCAACGATCACAAGATAGTACTTATAGCTAGAAATGCTGATGACAGGAGACGTCCATAGGTCGTAATGTACAAGATCAAAAATATGGGCCGCATGAGAAGAAGAACTATGAAAAGGAAGATGAACATGATGGCCCAGTTGGCACGCATGACACAAATGCTCATCGAGAGCCCGAGTACATCGAATGTCAGAACTACGACTGAGCTGCATCAGGGCATCACATCCAGGATGGCCGAGGCACCGGTGCCAAGTAGTGGAAGAAGTGGTGGCGGCGAAAGCAGCTGACAAATCAGATGGCGAAGAAGGCGAGGCAGACACCGGGAAGCGAAGAGTGTAAAGGGGCCCCGTGCTATCACATCGGAGTAGAGGACGCGAGGAAGCCAAATCCTTCACAGTAAGACCAGAAGAGTCAAACTCCACAGAACAAGAATTGTCAGCTGTAAAATGATGAATAGAAAGAAGGTTGTGAACCATCGAAGGTGCAACAAGAACATCAGGAAGACGAAAGGGGCTATGAGTGCCGGTAGCACCCATAGAAGTGACAAGAAGACATGAACCATTTGGGACCATGATGGAGGAAGGGTGAGAGGAAGAAGGAGGGTAGACGGATGAGAGTATACCGGGGTTGGGGGTAGTGTGGTAGGTAGCCCCCGAGTCGGCGACCCACCCTGGACCGACAGGAGGTGTCAGGCCCATAGTGCTGAAGGAGTGTGCCAGGGCCGTCGGGTCCCAACCGGCAGGCACGGGCGAGGCGCCGGAGAACGCAGGGTGTTGACATTTCTAACATCACTTCACGTTAAGTTGTCATTCCTAACATGATGCCAAAAATGCTAAAAAATAATCTACACTTGTCTACCCTAAAAATAATGCTATAGAATATATCCGCAAGCGCACAGATAATTCTCCTGTTGTAGCATTTCACCTGGTAAGATTCCCAAGTATCGTTGATTTATTTTAAGCCAAAAGGAAAACTCATTTATTGTGTTGGATCCAGCTACAAGGGGATAGAAAGGAATTATGACTATGACTTTAAAGGTGCAAACCTATAGCGATCAACCACTCTAGTGCTTTTAGCAGGGGTGAGTCAAGATAAACAATAAAGATAAAGATAAACATGAAATAAAAAGACTTTCCAGAGACAGAGATTAAAGACTCAACTAAGATGATTGGTCAGACAGGAGATTCGGCTAAAGTAAAGAACTTCTAAATTATCCCTAAATAATAAGTCTACCGTTCACACCAATAAACACACTTTCATCTATAGCATAACCAACTCAGAAAACAGCATAAGGAGCATCAACTAGGGAGGATATTGAGACATAAGTCACCTCCTTCGTGACCGCGCTCTACTAGCCTACATGCAAGGGGTGGAATACAGAGGACTCAATAGGCCTGTACGCCTACGATCTACCACACTACCCGGTACATCAGGATGCAATCGTAGGTATATATGATATCTAAGCACCGCACTTACATAATACATACCACCTAACCCACTCGAGTATTGAATTAGGCGCTTTATGAACATATGACTATAATCATCACCAATCATAACTATATCAAGTATGCAACTAGAGCAAACTAAGAACTTAATAAGTAGCAATATAATAATTAAGAACAAAGTCATAAACAAGATACAAATTACCAATCTCTTGACTGCAGATCGGAAGCTTCGAGCGAAGCGCCCAACTCTACTAGAACCTTGCTAGCTAAACCTAATCTAGAACTTGAAGAACTGGAGCTCTAATTCTAATCTCTAAAAACCCTAGCTTCTAGTCTAATCTTGACAAATGAATTGAGGCAAACCCTAATTGCTCCTGGGGGAGGGGTGCAGGCACATATTTATAGCCCGGTGGAGGAAACGATGGTCGTTGGATCAAACCGACTTCATGTAGGGCCAAGATTGATCCTCAAAGGCGGTGGAGGAATACTCCAGAAACTGGTGAAAGGCCGTGGAAGGGGGAGGCCGGCCGGCCTGGCCAGTGGGGCTGGCCGGCCCCACCAGGTGGGCTCCGCTTCTCCGCTTCGTTCTGGTGTCTTCTGGATCCTTCCTGAGTCCAATGATGATATTTTCCGTCGCGGTTAAGTTTCGTGCAATTCTTGCAATTAAATCCTCCTAATTCTCGTTTCTGGAATAATCCTGCAGAAAATGGAAAATCACCAAAACTCATGGAAATTATCAGTTAAAACCCCTATATTTTCTAGTGGTGATCTCCTTTATGTATTTAGTTGACGGTTAAAAGTGGTCGTTATCTACCGTCAACACAGGGTGAAACCCTGTAGGAGCACCTGCGAGCATGGCGGTCGGCGGGCGAGGCTCACCACCGGGAGCCTGGAAGGGCCACAAGGAGATGCGCCTTGACCATGGGTTATGGAAGGATGGCTAGGAGCACCTTGTGGCGGCGGTGGAGCCGGATTGGCCCCACCCACCCCACACCCCCCCGGCGACGATCGCCACGGCCCCCCCCCCCTCGGCCCGGGAGAGGAGGACCCAAAAGGGACGACGGCGGGCCGAGGAGACGGGGCATGGCGGTGGAAGGGCAGCGAGGGCGACGAGGAGGGTCGAGGACCCCGGCGTAGAGAGCGGGCCCAGGCGGAACACCCTGAGTGAGCTCCTCCAGGGCAAGGTCGTCCCGGACCTCAAGGAAGGTGGGGAAGGGCCGCTGCCGGGTGAGCACGGAGCGGAGGTGGCCGTAGCGGTCGCTGAGCCCACGGAGGACGTTGAGGACTAAGATGCGGTCCTCCACGGGCCAGCCGAGGTCACCAAGGGAGTCCGCCATGTTTTTCATCCGGCGGCAATACTCGCTGACGGAGAGGTCGCCCTAGACGAAGGTACGAAAGCTCGCATCGAGACGGAGTGCTCGAGCGTCGGCATTGCCCAGGAACTGGCCCTCGAGTGCCAGCCTAGGCTCAGCGGGCGTCAGGAGCTTTGCGGACGATGTCGTGGAGCTCGAGGGAGATAGTCCCGATGATCCAGGACAAGATGATGTTGTCGAGGCGGATCCATGACGGGTTCTGGGCCACAACCGAGGCGTCGAGGAGGATGTGGTCGTCGAGGGCGTAGCGTCGGAGGGTGAGAAGGACCAGGTCCCGCCAGCGGTGAAAGGTCCTTGTTTGGTTTTGGTAATTGAGTGACAACCTAGGTGGACTAATTGTGCTTATGTGAGATATGCAGAGAATTAGTCCACAGGTGATGAAGGAGCTTAATGCATGATACATGACATGGAGTCATGTGGCTAGAGGTGAAGATCGAGACAAGACTTGGCTTGATGGACCGGTCGTGAAGACGAAGGGCAAGTTGGAGGCTTTGAAGCCGTTAGTACCGAGTGTCGGGAGGCTTGAGCAAAGACTTGGCACCGAAGAACCAAAGCGATGGTGAAGAGTAAGTGAGGTCAAGATCGATGGACCAAAAGCCATGTGATGATATGAAGTGGATCATATCATTCATGTGGATGTTGGTGCATGTGTTGCATCAGCATTGGAGGAGATAGAGTGGAAAGCGCAAGGCAAAGGTATAACCTAGGGTGTTTCTATTTCACCGGTCATAGGTGTGTAGAGAAGTTGATGACCAGGTTTAGGATAGATGGCCGTACTATCAAGAGGAGCAAACTTGTTTGCATATCGGTCATCTAGTGCTACTTGAGTGATCTAACTTTGCATCGTGTTGCTAGGATCGAGTGGCGATGTGAGAAGGAGTAAAAACCCTTTGAAAAATGATTGTGAAAATGCTAACACACTTGCACATGGTGATGTACACTTGGTGGTGTTGGCACATTTGCAAAGGGGGTTGAAGTTGGTAGGGTAGAGAGGGGTTTGGGATCCTCCCTCCCTCCCGCCGAGCTTGCGAGGCGGGATTCGGCGTTTTCGTGGAAGTGAAGTGCTCATTTTCCATTGCGCCGGAGGCTGGAAATGGAGGCGAAGTCGTCGGAGTGTTTCTCGCTGAGAAACACTCGACCGGACGCTGGTCCAGGGTGGACCGGACGCGTCCCGGTCAAGTGTCGCGTCCGGGGCATTTTCGGTGGTGACCGGATGCGGCAACCGGACGCCTCGGTGCCGCGTCCGGTCGATGTGTGGTAGGCGCCGGCGAGGAGAGGAGGACCGACGCCGGGCGGTGGTCCGGTCGATCTTGACGGACGCCGCCCGGTCGATTTTGGCTCTCGGGAGCTCTCTGGTGTGTCACTGGACGCTGGGCGTTGCGCGTCCGGTCGGTGGACAGGATGCATCCGGTCAAGGTGGCGTGGCGCGCGCGTGTTAGCCGTTGCGCGCCAACGGCTAGTTTGAAAAGCGAGGACACGTGGCGTCACGGGAGTGATCGGACGCTGCGACCGGATCGCGGCCCCGGCCGTCACTTGGTGAGCGTCCGGTCCGCTCTGCTGACTGGTTTCGTGGCAACGACTCTTTAGCCCTTGGGGCTATAAGTAGTTGCCCTGGCCGGCTTTGGCTGGCTGCTGAGCACATTGGGGACTTTGTGTCCTTGCTTGGTGGTGCTTGAGAGCCCTCTAACTCACTTATGCTTGTAGTGATCACATACGATTGTGAGTGAGCGATTCTAGTGCGTTGCATTGAGAGATTGCAAGGTGTGGCACTAGATGATCGAGTTGTAAACCGGTGGTGCTTATTACTCTTGGAGGCTTATGGGCATCGTGTTGCAACCTCCAAGAGTAATAGTGCTACGCTTGGAGGCTTGTGGGCATCGTGTAGCACGCTCAGAGATTGAGTGGTGCTCCGATTGCTAGTCACGTGGAGTGACATTGTGTGGGGGATTGTGCTCACCCCACGGGAGATCGCGAAGAGCAACTCTAGTAAAAGAGTGTCATTGAGCTACCTCTTTTAGGTAGGTTCTTGCGGTGTCCAATTGTGGATGAGGTTAGTGAAATACCTCTTAGGCGACGAACCACGAAGAGTTGGTCGACACAACGGGGACTAGCTTGGTGGCAACCAAGTGAATCTCGGTGAAAAATTGACGTGTCAACTTGTCTACTCTTCTCGTCGGTTTGCATTCACTAGCTTGTCATTACTTGATTCTTACTTGTGCTAGTGAGTAGTGGTTGCTCTTGAGTAGCTAGTTTGCTTGTGTAGCTTGCTAGTTACCTTCTTAGCTTGCGTAGTTTAGAAGTAGCGATTGCGTGGCTAGTTGGCTTGTGTAGCCTTACTAGTCACTTTGCTTAGTTTGTGTAGCTAAGCAAGTGAGCTTACTAGTTAGACTTGTGTAGCCGTGCCAGTGAGAACTACTAGTGTGCTTAGGCTTTGTGTGCTTTGCTCACTGGTATGTGTAGGTTCCCCCGGTTTGATTGAGTACTAGTTGCTTAGGTTTGTGTGACCTTGTAACCTAGTATTGGATAGGCGAGCACTACCTAGCCTTGCATCTTAGTGGCTCAACCTAGGATTATTTTGTAAGGTGCTTGATCAAAGATAGAGGGGTGAAGTCTTGATTAGACCGATAGTTTTAATTCCACATTTATTTCAGTCATCCGCTGCGATTAGATTTTAGAAAGGACTATTCACCCCCTCTAGTCCGCCATCTCGACCCTTCAAGCGGGCGTAGGAGGGCGACTCCGGCTTGAGGACGACAGGGACGAGGTGCCGAATGTTCTGGACCCCGCCTGCCTGGTAGTGGAGCTGCGCCACGATCGGATCGGCCGGATCATGCCAGAGGACCGCGGTGTAGTGTTGGTATTTTTAACTGCACTCCATTAAATAAGTTTTAAGTAGGATTATCCGCAAGCGCACAGATATCATGCCAGTGTCACATTTTACCCGGAGGTTTTAAATATCGTATCCACAGGGAACAGTTGTGATGATGACAACGTCTATAAACTTAACCCTACAATTAGGCTAGATCATATCAAGAAAAAGGAAATAGCTAATGTACTCTAGTTCTCGACTCCCAGAAACTTTGTATAATATCGTCTTATCGGACAAGTGACCTGAATAGGAGAAGAAACAGAGTAATCTTCCTACCGCACACACCTATAAGCCTATCAGTCCTATCAACGGAAGTGGACTACGAGAGGATTCAACGTAGCTATAAAGTCACCTACGTGAGCTACCACTATCCCAATTTGATCGGGGGGGACATTCACAAGTAAATCTAGCCTAGGCACCACGCCTACACTACGAAATACTACTTCAACCAAGTAATGACCAAAATCAAAGCCCTCAATATGAGATGTGAACCAAAGAACGAATAAGAACACGTTGCTTACTTAAATCAGAATGGTAAATACAAAAGTACCTCGAACGCAGCTCCCGGCGGGGGAGCCGAATCCGTAAGAAATACAGCCCACGAAGAAGCGCCCGACATGCCTAACTCCTCTAGAATCTCTACTCCTCTACTCAATCTCTCTAATCTCTAAACAAGACTAGATCTAGAAGAACTAGTCTCTCCTAATTGCTACATCTAGATGAACTAGATCTAGATGAACTAGAACTAGATCAACTAGAGGGACCCTAACCCTAATTTTGTAGAGAATATGAAGCACCGGGGTGTAGAATGCCTCTTGGGGGAGCCTTGGGCGTCATTATATAGGCCGAGGTGGGAGTAGGGGGCAAGGAACCGCCACGCCACCGATCCGTGTCTTCATCTCATGTGCACCGTCGGATCAAACCGACCTAAAATCGACGTAGGGGATGCTCGCTTGACTTCCAAGGAACCGTGGGAGGAAGACTCCGGAAGGCGGCGGCCGGAGGGCGACCTAGGGCGCCGACCGCCCCCAGGGGGGGCGGCCCCACCCTGGCTCCTCCTCTGGGCCCCGGCTGCTTCGGGTGTCTTCTAGACCCTTCCCGAGTCCGATGATGATGTAGTTCCGACGTGGATCAATTTCGTGATAATTATGCACTAGAATCTCTCTTTTTTCAGTTTTTAAAAAAATCACCCCAGAAAATACGAATATGCAAAACTCGTGGAATTTGTCGGATAAAGCTCTAGACTAGTGTGTTTTCTTGTTTTCCTTCGGGTAAAAAAAGCCCTAGTAAAAGTTGACGCTAAGGAGTGTCAACAATACCCCCAAGCTTACCTTTTGCCAGTCCCTTGGCAAACAACCTAGATCTAATTAATAATAATCTTGGATCAGGAGTTGCTGTAATACTTTTATTTCTTTTAAGCACACTTGCTTTTAAACATAAATTTTCCTCCAGTTTAGACAAAACTGCTCTAACTTTTAAACTTACCCATTTTACCTTTAACTATGGAGCTTTACAGCTTTCGCATAAGTGTTGAGCAATCGAAAGAGAGAACAATCAAGTCAAGCACTTTGTCTCAAATTCTTTACAGTACCAATATTCTAGAGTTTTATAAATTTTCGTAATAAAACTCAGAGCTTAATTGTATGACACCCTCAAGTCTCTTATTATATGTGGTATTTATGGATCTTACTGAGACATTAATAATGTCATGACTTCCTACAACTAAGGATCATAGTGGAGCTTATAGGAGTGGCAATAACAAGCATGAGCATACTTGCAATTCATATATTGTAAAGTCAAACAATGGATCCATAGAGAATCGAGGCATTCAATCAAATCAAGATGTGCATGTGTATGGAATATGGTGGATAGGTGTATATATAGTATTTAGTGGCTAATCCTAATTCTACTTTTACTCTTTGAAAATAACTCTCTCCTTGGAACTTTTTTCGCGGAAAAACATGGGCTATCTTTATTCTCTTCTTTTTTTTTCTTTTTTTTTAATTTGGGAGGCGGGCATCTATGTACCCATTGTTTTAATGCTGGGACACTTGTCCATCTTTTACTCCCCCCTTTCTTTCTTTTTTTTCAATACTTTTGCATAGCCACATGCATCATTTGAATATAAATAATTGGAGAGATAATGATAAGAATTTAGAGCAATTAAATGGTGGCTGTCCTATAGGGTATATTTTTAGGTGTTTACTTCTAGTGTAGGAGAAAAACATTTTTAAGGTGGATCTAGATGAAAGTGGAAATGACTGCGCTTACATCCTAGAGTAGGAGTAATGCATATGTGGGTGGAGTGCGTAAGTGATCTCGATTTTAAAAGCATGACAAGGCTCTCATAAGGTATACTCCAAAGATTGACTAAACTCAATGTAAAGCAAGCAGCATGAATGTGCAAAGGTTTTTCTAATTCTAAATGTATCATATATGGCTTTGGTAGGAATTTAAACTTTGTCATACAAGAGCTCATCATGTAAAATTTTAGGTTTTCAAAATAAATCTCCAGAACTTAGTAATGCTAGGAATAAGATAAATAGGAGCTTAGACCTTCATGTATCATATCAATCAATTACCTAGACTTTAGTTCAAGCATATGCCTCCATAAATTTCATATTCAGAGTAAATTCTTATATCAAAGTAGTCATGTCCAAAACTTAGAAAAATCCATGGTTAAAAACTAGGCACTTGAAAGGAATTATAGTAGAGCAACTATTCATCATTTCCACTTTAAAAGATTAGAGAGAGAGTTCTTCAAACATACTTTAATTATTAAATCTAACATAGACTATAGCTTACTAAAATAAAACTAATAGTAAAGACATACCTTAATCACGATGATAACGGGGGTGCGTCTCCCCCTAAGCTAATCCCTTCGATCGCGTCGAGCCTTCATGTGCCCGAATATTTTTGTGTTTTTCTTAATTAAGGGTGAGCCTTCATGTGCTCACATATTTTTGGCATTTTTGAATTTTCCTATGATACTATTGTGAACCTTCATGTGCTCACATATTTTTGGTATTTTATGACTATATAAAGTAGACTCGATAATCACCTAGGTATAGTTACGATAACTAGGGGATGCTTCTCCCCAAGCTAGATATTTGCAATACTTGGTGTTGATGATCTTCGAGTGAGCTAACCAAGAGCAGTCCGGGTGGATGCCACTAATAGACTCTCTCCTTGTCATAATGTTGTTCTGCATAATTATACTCCAACAAGAAAACCAAAACTCGAGGCTTGAATTTAATAAGAGGTTAGTGATCAGCCAATAAGTAATTGATTATTCTTTCAGTTGATTTGAAATAAAAGATTCTAGCAGGATTCTCTTTTTAGGATTTTCTAGTTTAATTATGCAGAAATTAAATATATATGCGCATGACAGATATAGTTGTATTTTTATGCCTCCACGAAAATATTTATTCTTATGGGGCTTTAACTCTTTTTTTTTCATAATACAAAAAAGTAAATATAGAAACTATTATTATTATTTATGCCACCACAAAGAAATATTCCTATAGGGTTACCATAAGTTTATTCACGTGGAGCTTTCAATATTTTATGATGCAAAGAAATGAAGCAATAAAGATAAATATTTATGATGCAATAAATGAAGCAATAAAGATAAATATTTCATAGGCTTTTTATTTTCTTTTTAATATTTATGAAGATAAATATATTAAAGTGAAATTATTAATGTAGATAGGAATACTAATTAATTAGATAACTACCATGTTACCTTATGGCAAAGGGTACGGAATTTTAAGTTTACCGACAGAACTTTTTCTTCCACTCTTGTGTATCTCTCCATCTTGAGAGATGGAGGTCTTAATAGTTGCATACCTCTAGTGATGATGATGTCACCTTTGTTCTTTGATTCGGCCAATAGGTTGAAGTAGAGGTTTAATAGTAGCCGGCAAAGATCTTGCTCGGTGTACATGCTCACAGAACTTTCACTTGTAGAATTAATAAACTTTGCTCGACGTGTTGTCCTATTTGCAAAACCAAGGTAGAGATCAAGTGCATGGGCTCTGCTGGTGGAAAAACACCAACAGAACCAAATCTGTTTCTTTATTTATTTTTCTCCATCCTTAGCCACGTTGAACAAGATAAAGTTGGTGTTACATGAATTGTTTATTTATGCCATGAGTGGTAGGATCAAAAGATTAAGCATTTAATGTTGCATTTAAATTCACATGGCAGAAAAGAACGAAATTGCTTAACCAATGGAAGGATTGTCTATATAACTTTTTATATGAGTACGACTATCATCTTCCCAAGATCGAATATAATATTTTTAGCTAGTTTGATTATGACTGAGATTAAGAGAACAGTGTCATGAACAATCTTAAAAGACAAACCATGTTGAGTTAATTAGGTTAATCAATTTAAATTGTAACTCAACATATTTGTGTTTTAATTTATGTGTACATCAAGATCAAGAGAAGAGCAGTGACCACTTACCTTAGAATATTACCTTTATTATTAGAGCGTGATAGCACTAAGTGATGAAGGGTAAATGACTGGTGGTCCTTTCTCTTGAATCTTGAGTTGCTCATGGACATCTTGTCTCCTCTGTTGCATCTATTCTTTTACCATCTTTTGCTTATTTGATCTTTTGACTCTTTTCACTCCAGTTATTATTATGCCTGCAATAGATTAGTGGACAACATATACCCGAAGGAGTATATAGATTTTAAACACAGGTTGCTTGTCTAGTATTTTATTTTATTTTGTCTATGCTAATGAAAAGATAATATTGTTTAGCATAAATCATATTTTATACGAGACATAGCTTTGAGGCAAAAGTAACTTGTAGCGTAAGATAAAGTGAATGAATCATTAATGCTCACAGTTCTTTTTATTCATGATGAATGCGCTGTGTCTTCGTCTACAAAGTTATTAAAGTTCAGCATGTACTCTGTCTCATCTCTAATTCGAATTCCTCTCATGACTTACCCAAATTAATTTTGAGAATTTCCTACAGGGGTTAGTCCGACAAAATATCCAATGTCTACACAAACTAATTTTAGATCAATAGCCAAACCAAACTCCATGTCTAATCTGACTAAGGTAGACTATTTAACCTAAGCACCACGCTTAATTTAAAAAGCCTATGAAAATACCCAATTGTAGTACTTTCAAACCAAAATATACTAGCATAGACAAAGGTAACATGAAAGCTTTGTAGAGATTTATTCAAAAAGAGATAAAAGAGCATGATTAACAAATTGAATAAAGGTAGAGACAACCAATATTAGCAACATAGGATTTTCTAAATAAGACCATCCCCAAAAGCTGGAATTTTGCAAAGCAAAAATTAAACTTGGATGGATATAATGTTGCATTATGATAGGTTAGTCATACACAGTGCTGCCATTAGTTATTTTCTTACTTCAAACCTGAAATGGTTAGTGACAAAAATACCCAAGGGAATATTTTAATAATTATAACTCTATGCTTAATTCATAAAGGTATTACAGCCCTAAGGTGCAAGCTCTAATTCATTTTTTAAGTGGTTATTTTGGAACATAAAGTTGTTTTTAGGAAACCTTCTAATTATTGTACTTCAAGTTGGTGAGGTGATTTCCTCTAGAACATTAGCCTTTGTGCACCTATATCCAAATTACAACGAGATCTATAATATTTATGGTAAACATATGCATCTACAACCACCCTCTTAATGATTTTAAGAATAGGTAGAATAAGGGGGTTGAAGATCTCGTGTGTGGTAATATTAGAGAGACGAAAAGATTCAGGAGATTTCTCATATGAGCATGGATTTGATAAGATGTTAATGAGATAATTCCCATGCTCATCAATGTAAACTCTCTTTTCAAACTCCAAGGGTGTCTCTTCATGGTTGTCTATAGGCAACAAGTTTGCCTCTATTATTTCATGCCTATGACATTTATTGGATGTTTATTTTTTTAGAATTTCCCATGAATTGATGTCTCCAAGGTGGTCTCGTCTAAAGGTTTCTCTAAACTTGGGTGAGTTCTGTTTATTAAAGAAATTGATTTAAGCTTACCATCTAAATTTAAACCAAGTTTAGATGCTAAAGCTTCGTCTTCTTCCATCTATTCTTTGACAATAGCATATGTATTTCTAGTATGTTCTATGAATTCCTGCCATTGTCGTTGCTCTTCTTGGGCATTTCTATAATCTTCATCACTCTTATTCTTAAGATGTCTTGATGGATTTCTAGGGTCATTATCAGACTTAGGAGAGAGAGCATAAGAAAATTCATTGGGGGTCAAGGATGGGTTTAGAGATGGGTTCAAAGACATTTAATGTGGGCATAGAAGGGGAGAAGATAGAATTTATTTCTAAGTGGCTTGGCTCTCCTTCTATGGCATCAACATGCCATCCTTGAACTCTTTCCAATGTTTTTTAGAAGGAAGTAGATGATGCTTTTCCTAGGATGCTCTTCTAATAAGATCTGATGTACATTAATTTAGGAGCATCTTAGCTAATTGGAAGTCTAAATTATCGAAGTGGAATCTTAAAGGTTTAGAATCGATAGCTAAATCTTAGGAATGAAATGATTGTGTTTTAGCTACCAAGACTTCCGTATCTAGTTCGGGTGATAAGTTATCCCAAATCATATTAATTAGACATGGGCGTAGCTCATAGCCAGGTGTTATGATAGGTTCTATAGATTTTGGTGGCCCAAAGCTTTTGCGCATGTCATAAAGATAGATAGAAATAAAATTAAAGACATCCATAAGGATGAACAAAAATAATAAAGAGAATGGGATAAAACAGGATTGAAGGCATCCATAAGGATGAACACAAAAATAATGAAGAGACTAGGATAAAATAAGAAAAGATAAAAGTATAATACAAGATTAAGCTAGACTAAGTCAAAATCAGCAAACCGTTCCCCAAGAACGGCGCCAAAAAAATGCTTGTTGGTATTTTTAACTGCACTCCATTAAATAAGTTTTAAGTAGGATTATCCGCAAGCGCACGAGATATCATACCAAAGGTCACATTTTACCCGGAGGTTTTAAATATCGTATCCACGAGGAACAGTTGTGATGATGACAACGTCTATAAACTTAACCCTACAATTAGGCTAGATCATATCAAGAAAAAGGAAATAGCTAATGTACTCTAGTTCGACTCAGGTAAACTTTGTATAATATCGTCTTATCGGACAAGTGACCCGAATAGGAGAAGAAACAGAGTAATCTTCCTACCGGACACCTATAAGCCTATCAGTCCTATCAACGGGAAGTGGACTACAGAGGATTCAACGTAGCTATAAAGTCACCTACGTGAGCTACCACTATCTATCCCGTGATCGGGGGACATTCACAAGTAAATCTAGCCTAGGCACCACGCCTACACTACGAAAATACTACTTCAACCAAGTAATGACCAAGATCAAAGCCCTCAATATGAGATGTGAACCAAAGAACGAATAAGAACACGTTGCTTACTTAAATCGAATGGTAAATACAAAAGTACCTCGAACGCAGCTCCCCGGCGAGGGAGCTGAATCCGTAAGAATACAGCCACGAAGAAGCGCCCGACATGCCTAACTCCTCTAGAATCTCTACTCCTCTACTCAATCTCTCTAATCTCTAAACAAGACTAGATCTAGAAGAACTAGTCTCTCCTAATTGCTACATCTAGATGAACTAGATCTAGATAAACTAGAACTAGATCAACTAGAGGGACCCTAACCCTAATTTTGTAGAGAATATGAAGCACCGGGGTGTAGAATGCCTCTTGGGGGGAGCCTTGGGCGTCATTATATAGGCCGAGGTGGAGTAGGGGGCAAGGAACCGCCACGTCACCGATCCGTGTCTTCATCTCATGTGCACCGTCGGATCAAACCGACCTAAAATCGACGTAGGGATGCTCGCTTGACTTCCAAGGAACCGTGGGAGGAAGACTCCGAAGGCGGCGGCCGAGGGCGACCTAGGGCGCCGACCGCCCCCCGGGGGGCCGGCCGGCCCCCCAGGCTCCTCTGTGGGCCCCCGCCGCTTCGGTGTCTTCTAGACCCTTCCCCGAGTCCGATGATGATGTAGTTCCGACGTGGATCAATTTCGTGATAATTATGCACTAGAATCTCTCTTTTTCGGTTTTTAAAAATCACCACGAAAAATACGTAATATGCAAAACTCGTGGAATTTGTCGATAAAGCTCTAGACTAGTGTGTTTTCTTGTTTTCCTTCGGGTAAAAGCCTAGTAAAAGTTGACGCTAAGGAGTGTCAACATGTAGGACGCTTGGGGGGCCTTGGCGAGCCGGAGGAAGCGGCGCCGGCATCGTGGAAAGGGAACGCCGCCGACGAGGAGCTGCTCCGCCTCGGCGATACGGCGAGCCAGGGCGTCACCGCGTTGCGCTCCTGCTCCCACCCACGAGTGCTGCAGCGGCATGCATGCGTGCCTCCCCCCGCCCGCGGAGCGATCCGGCAGCAGCGATGGCGGCGACGGGTTGGAGTCGGCGTGGTGGGGTCACGGCGGCCCCCCGGGGGAGGTGCGGGAAGGATGTGCCGGTGCTGCTGCCCACACCAGCCGGGTTGCTGGACAGGCTGCCGCCAGTGGGCCGCTGATAGGCTGCTGCACGCCGGGCGGGCTGCCGAGACATTTCTTCCGCTGCGGCGGCCGGGCGTCTTGCCGCCCGCCTGTAGCGTCGCCCACGCCGGGCTCTCCCAGCGGGCGTCGGCGTCGCCCGCTGTGGCGCCCGGTGCTGGGGGTACCCGCACCGGCGGCTGCTGGAGGCCCGCCCAGAGCTGCCGCCCCGCCCATCTACCTCCTCCCGAAGCGGGCGGCCAGTATGCCCGCACCGGCGGCGGCAATGAGGGCGGTGGCACGGCGGCTCTAGGCCACGCTCGACCACGAGGAAGAAGAGGGGAGGAGGGAAGTAGCTGAAGTAGGTTGGAGGGGGGAGGAGGAGGCGGCTGACCGGCCATGGCGGCGGCGGCGGCGCCGGGGGGGTGGCGGCTGAAGCGAGGGTGGATATTGGGCTTAATCCTAGAAGGGTAGCCATAAAGTCTCATACATGGGCCTCATGGGCTTAGCCTCATGGGCCTAATACATACGTATTCAACAATATTCAAAAAGAATTAATTAATAGGATCTTAAATAGCTGAGTCCACCAATTTAAAAAAGGCAAATATTTTTTTTTTAATTATCTCAGCCTCCACAAATTTCTAATATACTTAGGACCCATAAAAATAGAAGTTGCAGATCTGAAATATCCTAGGTTGCCTTAAAAAAATGAAAGCAATGTCAACAGGAACTATAGGTGTTGATGTAGTTGGTGTACAAAAAATGCAAGGATTTTCTTTTTTAATGAAGACAGAATTTTAGAGGCCTCAGAAACAACGTAATCATCACTCATTCATCAATTTGGAGCTTCAAGGCATGTTGACAAATGGGTTACTTGTAGAAATTGCATAAGTGATATGTCATGTCATGCCCAGTATCTCACAAGCGAATGAATGTCAGATCATAAATTTGAGTAATGGATATGGAATTTTCATCATAGGCCAAAAAAGAAGGGGGAGGGGGAACAATTGGAGAGGTAAATATAGTTATCAATATGTGTTCAGTTCAACGATCTTGTATCATTGATAGTCGGGATAGCAATAGCTAACAGCCAACCAACATGGAATTGGCATGTCAAATCTCTGAAGATAAATGGCTTGTCAACACTTGTATACTGTAACAAAAGCTCATTCTTTCTCATATAATTAGCTGACATTTCAGTAAAAGCTATATTTTTTATTTTCCGTATTGTCTAGTATTTTAGGGACTATTATCGCCTGCTGTTATTTAGGGGGAAATTAAGAAGAGCACAAATCAATTAGTCCTACTGAATTAAACCAAACTATATGCATGGAATGTAAGCATTTAAAAGACAAGACACCCGATGCTGGTGTAAAGATTAAACAGGAAAAAAAATTGAACACCTAAGCAAAAAATATAGATATGTTCCCATCAATTTTAGACCAGCAGTCCGGATAAAATACCCTCATAATATGTATGGATTAAAGATTTATCAATTGCACCCAAAATAAAATACACTTGAGGCAATTAGCGAATTGAAAAGAACTAAGGGCTCATCTAGATCTAAGCATTAGTTAAATACACCTTCTAAAAACTTGTATAGATTCAAAATGATATGCACAGGTGTTACTTTGGAGCCAAAAAGATGACGAGAGCCGGCTAGGGTTTACTGGAGCAGAGGTGTTGCCGCCCACAAATAAAGGGCGGCAAGCCTCGCGAGCACTAGGAGAGGGAGATCCGGCTAGAAGAGGTAAGGAGAGAGAGGGTGTGAACCAAACCAACGAGGGAGCGGCGCGTGGAGCGCCGGGGAGCGGACCACGCATGGGGCCATGGGGGCAGGCTGCGCTCGCGGACAAATCGGGCGAGGCTCTCCGGCGTCGCGCCTTTATAGGGGAGGCAGCCACCGCTGGAGCCCATTCGATCGCCGTGCCGCGCCGCGCCTCGAGCCCGTCCCGAATCGCCGCCACACGCCGCCCGCCCAAGCTGCTTGTGGAGGGCGGCCACATTCGCCGCCACATCTAGAGAGAAGGAGAGAGTGCGAGAGGAAGGGGTGGAGCAGGTGGGGCAGAGGCAAGGGCGGAGGCGAGAAGCCGTCCGTCGCCCATCGGGCGTGCGAGCCGAGAGGGAGTCCACGGGAAGGATTTTTTTTGGCTAGAGGAGAAGCTGAAGCGGATTTGTATATATACTCACTTCTCTAGATTTCGACGAGAAGCGGGTGAAGCCAATCAAAAGCAATAGAAGCTGCTTCTGGCGAATCCGCTTCGAGTAATCTGAGCCGTCGAACAAAGGATCGGATGGCTATAGGAATTTCAGGCGACGTGGCTTGAGATTCTCTTGAGGAGCTTGTTTCAATTTAAACAACTAAATAGGATTCTTGCTCTTTTTGCAAAACTTGTCTTAAATAGATTGAAATAACATCAATACAAAAACCCACTAGATAAAAAAATTGAGTTTATTGTTTTACTTGTCTAGCATATCTATGAAGGATTGGATATGCTTCTGAGCCCTCTCGTTTCGTCCAAATAGTGGTGTTGCACTTTTCTGGGTTGGTATCAAAGATGGCAACTACGTTTAGGATGGATGGTTGAGGTGGCTTTCAATGGCCACTTCAGGAACCTTCTTGTTCCCTAAGTAATGTCCCACATGGGTGCCAAGCGCGATGAAGAAACCACAAGAGGGAGTTGGCCAAAGCCATCCAACCAAGAACCAACTCAATCTTGCTAGTATTGTTTTTAGTGTGCCTTTGATATCATGTGGCTCCATCTTCATGAACCTTCTTATAGTACCTCTCGTTCACCATCTCAACTATGAAGGAAAGGTGTTTTTGGAGAGCTTTCTCCAAGAAAGAGTATTCCTCACGAAAAATTTCAAAAGAACTTAGGATGAAGGCATGGACATGTCAAGACCTCCATGGAACTACAAGAGTGCATTTGGAGAAACCTATCCATGCTGCCTAACACCTTCGGAAGCAAGGAACTATTCTGGGTGCCAATATATAACTCAAGATGGCAACGAGGCGGGTTCGGGGCAGGTGCAGCGTTCGCGGACCTGCACCCGAGACCCGATAAGAAAACCTGAACCCGCCTCGAAACCTAAAAAGGGGGAAGATCCACACTCGCCCCCAAACCCGTCGGGTCCCCGAAACCTGACGGGTCCCCGAAACCCAAGGGCGGAGGTAGACAGCTGCCGCGGCTTGAGATCCAGGGAAGGTCACAAGGGCGGGCGGGCAGCGGCGGACAGCGTCCCCATCCAGGGCAACGAAGGGCGCGACTGTAGGGTAGCGCCACGGCAGCTGTCCGGCGGATGGCGGCCTCTGTAGGGGTGGTGGCGGGCGGCACTCCATGCGCTCGTCTTGAAGTGCAGCGGCAAAAGTAGAGCGGGGAAGCGGCGTGTGGTTGTGGGAGTGGGGAAGAAGCGGCGTGCCGTGTGCGGGGGTGAGGGACTGGCAGGCCGCGGGCGGGAGTGCGCAGGGGAAGCAGAGTGCGGGTCGACGGAGGGAAGCGATGCGTGGGCTCAGCGGCTGCGGCCGAGTGGGAAGGAAGGGAAGAGCACTACTACAAAACACTTTTGCGAGGCACTTCAAAATAGACCTCCGAGGCGGGCACAATTTTTAACCGCCTCGGTTAATGCTAGGTATTAACCGAGGCGGTTATTTTTATTAACCGAGACGGTCGCTTTCAACCGCCTCGTAAAATCAATTTATGGAGGCGGTTAAAAAATAATCGTCTCCTAAAATCCATTAACCGAGGCAGTCTTTATAAGTGGCCCGCCTCTAAAAATACTCTATTTTCAAAGGCGGGCCTCTTATAAAAGGCCCGCCTCGGTTAATAGTTGCCAAGCCCAATAGCAATGAGAAAAGCCCAGATCGGCCCGATATACCCCTTGTACTATATATACTGTGAAACCCTAGCAATTCCTTCCCACTCAGCCACACCGGCGGCCACTCCATTTTCCAAGTCGCGAGCCCCCTCCCTCACTCCCGTCGCCCCCTCCCTGGCATCCCTCCCGTCGCCCCCTCCCCCTCCCCACCTCCCTGTCCAGCCTCGTGGCGGCGCCGGCGGCGTTCCTCCCTCTCCAGCGGTGGTCGGCGCTCCTCCCCAACCGGGCCACCGCTCCTTCCCAACCTCCCGCGACGGCCGGATCTCCTCCCTGACCTCGGGCGGCGGCCGGCCTCCCCCCGTCCGCCCGGCGGCGGCCCCCTCCCCCTCCCTTTCTCCTCCACCCTCCATGGCTCCACTCCACTATGGCGCGGATCCGACGGGGGCGAGGGCCCCGGCGCCGGATCCGTGGGATGAAGCGCACGGGCGGCGGATCCGGCCAGCGCCCCCTCCTCCCTCCCTGCTCCACCATGGCGTCGATCCGGTGGGGGCGAGGGCTCCGGTTGTGGATCCGGTGGGATGGAGCGCGGGCCGGGCGGATCCGGCCCACGCCGCGGCCTCGTCCCCCCTCCCCGCCCACCATGGCGCGAAATGAGGTGGCGAGCGGCGGGCGGCGGCGGCGTGCGCTCTTCGGCGGGGCGCCGGATGGGCTTGGCGGGCCCCTAGATGGGCTCGCTAGGCCTGTCCTTGGATTTTCTTTTTTTTTTTTTTTAATTTTATTAACCGAGGCGGGCACTCACCGCCTCGGTTAATGCCTGATTTACCGCGACCTTCCTTCGGAGGCATTTGGTTTGCCCGCCTCCTAAAATCCAAAGTGACCGCCTCAGAAAAGATTTTTGTAGTAGTGGAGAACAGGAGACTAGGATAGGAGAGTAGTGGTTTATATACCTAGGGTTACAAGTTAATGGGCCAAGCTCTTTGTGGGCTTATTTCACTGGACTCCTTGTATTTTGGGTCCCTGATGGAAACCCGCGGGGAGGATATAAAACCCGCACCCGCACCGCCCCGTTTCGGGTCCCCGAACCCGTAAACCCGCAGGGGGAAATCTGGACCCGCCCTCGCCCCCGCCGGGTCTACGCTGCCATCTTGATATATAACCAGAAGCAATGGGTAGATCAATCCAACAGTGAACAGCTGAGTGATTAGGGATATGTGAATTCAATGGATAGGTAGGACACGATTGAGTCAATGCACAACCCATGAGTGATATCGTGCTACCTCTATCGAGTCAAGCCACAACCCAAATTGGACTACTAGGTTGTAGTCTAACCTGATAGTGAGAAGGAGCTCCACTTCAGGGTCAACAGGATTTCAATCAGGTTTAAGCCAACTTAGTGCGTGACTCCAGCATACCTAGAAGTGATGGATTGGTGGCCCGACAGCAATGGAGTGTTCTAAAGTAGTGATTCGATCTCATTTATTTCCACCAGAACTAAGTTTTTGGACAAAGCTATTCAGCGTGCTAGCCAATTCCAATCTCTAAGACCATAAAACTTCATCCATAATAGTTAAACCCCACTCCCACCATCCATCACTCTGGCTACCAGTCAATCTCAACAATGACAATTGAACTTACTCTCCAAACTATAAAAATTCCTCCACCCTTGGAAAGCTGATTAAAATTCCATAATCATAAAATTTACTCCTACAACTGTAAAAAACATCTTCTATGTCAGGAAATTGTTGGTCATCAAAATCATCTATGGTTTATACATTTCATGCGCTGCTTGGTAGTTTTGCTACAAACATGTAGGTATGTACTAGTGGCGATCTAGGATTTAATGGAAGGGGGAGAAGCGGCTCTATTGTCATGGAGGTGGTAGGAGGGGCTTGTGCCCCACCCGCCCCACCTCTAGATCTGCCCTTGGTATGCACAAACATTATCTGCCCCATTTGTTACTTAGCGTCTACTCTTCACTTTGTGCTTTGTTTGTGAATTTTACTACAATTCTCTGCATTTATGATGCCTTCTCATGCTACATTTCTATGTTCCGTTGAATGATACTCTTTATTAGTCTAGGAGAATGATTCCCTGCACAATAAGTCAATATATTGTCCATTTACTATATGATATACATATGCATACTAATATGAAATTGTTTTTTTACACATTGTTCGCAATTTTAATATGAGATAAGCCTATTTTCCAGTGGTACGTGCTTCAGTTATTCACAGTACCATATACTTCATTGTCCTCTCTATTAGATATATGTGTAATTGATAGGGTCGAGGAACTGACTAGAGGGTGGTGAATACTGTTCCTAAACTTAATCACACTGGCTAATCGAATAAAATGCAAAATGAAACTAATCGGTCTAACCTTGACTACATCACTCTATCTATTTTCACAAGCATCTTATAGAGATCCTAAGAGAAGCAACTAAGGTGCTGAGTTAGAGAGAGCTCACATACACAAGTCTAGTGTGTAGTTGTTTATGTGTATCATACTATGTACAATAACATAAAACCAAGTTGTAGCGGAGTAGTAATCCATATTGCAACTCTATTTTGTGTGCAACGTGTAGTTGTTTATTTGTTGTTTTTGTATACCATAATATTTATAACTGGACGTCAAACCAACTTTAAATAAGTAGTGATCTATGTTGCAACTATACTGTTACATAAATTATGACTGTAAGCTTTCAAAATTATTTTTTAAAAACTTCTTTTATAGAAAATCTTTTTTAAAAATCTTTATCAAAACACAACATTCATTGATCTCATTTTATTCAAGGTATTTTTCCCAACAATAATCTTTAGCAAGTTGTTTTGGTTCCGTGGCCGGTAACACAAACAACAATGGAATCACTTCACGGGGGGACTGGCGGGGGGATCGTTGGTAACATTATTGATACCATTAACAATGTTTGGTTTGATGTTCTGGAATTACTCCAAATTTGAATACAGGCCATTCAAATGATGTCAAGCTACACAAATATACCTCCTCTATAATAAAGATGATTTTAGAAATAACAAAAAGTATAAAGATGATTTTAGAAAGATAAAAGCAAGTATAAAGATGATTGTAGATAGACAAAAGACAATATAAACATAATTTTAGAAAAACAAAAGACAATATAAAGACGATTTTAGAAAGACAAAAGACAATAGACATGTTGAAGATAGTACAGAGAATGTGCATCACAAAAATAGCACCATAGATTGAGCATATAGCTCACAATGACAATAGTAGATTATGCATGGTTTTTGAAGAGTGTTGGCTAACAATCATTACCGTTCAACATGTTCAAAATAAACTCTCTCTTTAAAGACTCGTTGAGAGTTAGCAGCATACTCATCTGCTCTGGCATCCTCACAAACACAGTAGCAACTTCGATATGTTCTATACTAGTAAATCTAAGTTTCTGCAACTAGGACAACAAGTTTTGGATTGCACTGTACAATAAATCAACCTTTTCTACATGGTTTAAACTCATTTGGATTGCACTATAATATTCACTAGTACATATACATTATTTTAGGTAACTAAGACAACAAGTTTTTGATTCAATTAATCAGAAATTTGTTCTGGTTCAAGAACATGCTCATGTTTTGTCCACTTCTACTATGTGTCGTGAGAACAAAAATATATGGAGTGACAAATAGGAGCATGGACTGTACAAATTAAATCAAATAGTTAATTAGATAAGTGAATGAATGAGCATAAATGTCAATTTGATCAACCATATCATTTGTATGAATTGGATCTGCTAGCTGGTTAGGGACAACAAAAATATTTCTAATTTTATTCAAGGTTCATAGCACTCAGACATGAATCCTACTTTTGCAACATGAGTGCATAAAATAAATGGGGATTTGAGAGGGAGAGAAGAATGGCAACCATGATGTCATACCTAGGTAAGGGAGAACATCAATCACCAATAGTGAAGCGCCTTGCTTGCTCCACGGCACGTCCTCTTCTCCTTCGTGCAAGGATCTTGAACCTGAAGAAAAAATGTCATGTAGGGTTCATATACAAATTGTGCTGGTGCAGGAAAGGGGAGGGAGAAGGAGAGGGGAGGGACATAGCGTTAAAGAGAGCTCATTGGCGACGCATCCTCTTCTCCTTCGTGCAAGGATCTTGAACCTAGAGAAAAAACACCATCTAGGGTTCAGAAATTGCATCGGTGCATGGGGAGAAGAGAGAGGAAAGATGGTGAGAAGGAGAGGAGAGGAGGAGACCTCACCGGTGAGCGATGAGGGTTTTTGGTCACCGCCGTGTGCACGAGAAATACATGGGGTGCCGGCCTCATGACCTCGACTCGAACGGTGGAGACGGAGGCTTGCCTAATGAGATAAGGGTGTGGGAGAGGCGGTACCACAAATGAATGGAGCATTATCTGATTGCTCGTTATGTTATAACATTCTGGGCCGAATCAAACGAATGTATTGGCATCCAATCCCAGATGTAATTAGGTGCTGTTACATTTTGTTGAACCAAACAACTTGTAAATGATTCATGAAGTGAACTGATATTGTGTTTTGAAAATCCGAATCATGAAAAGATTCCATGAGTGAATATATCAGACATGTTGGTGGAGCAAAGTGTAATTCATGGTTGTTTTTATTTTGGTGGAAGCATTGGAGAAACAAATTAAGTACAAACAAAACAGAAAGCAGAGGAGCATATATAGCACGTGGGAGCTGAAAAAAGAGAGATGTGTGCAGTGACATTTGTCCCTGTGCGCCTGTATAGAATAGTTATTCGTATATAAATAATAACAATATTTTTTATAAAGTAATCTAGAAATAACATATAGTACCTTAATTTAATTTAAGCATCCAATATAACATCGACTGTGATTTTGCTTTTTGAATTTTAAAAACATCGACTATCAGAGACAATGCCGCACGTCATGCCACTATAGTAATATAAAAAAGATTATTAAAAAAAGAAAGAAAACAAAAGGGCCATAAGCTCCTCCTGACTTCCCGAGCGCGTCGCCGCCTGTTGCGTTCGCCCCCTCCTTTTTGTTTCTCCCATTCACGCCCCCTCTCTCTATCGTGGCCTTCCTTTCCTGGCGGCCACAACTGGGCGAGCGGCGCCGCCCTTCACCAGGTCTTCGTCGGGCCTTTCGCCGGCGACGAGCACCCACCAGGTATGCCCGCCCCTTCGATTCCATTCTGCTGTGCGAAACGGAGCACCCCCAACCCTAACCTGAGCAATTTGGTTTCGGATCTGACCCAAGTGCGTGTATTGTGCCTGCTAAATTCGATTTAGAAGCAGACATGTTGCTTGCTTTGCACTTCTAGTATTATTAATTTAGTTTTTCCTTTTGGTATCTTGTGGTGGGAATTTAGTCGTGCCGAGATTAGGACAGGCGAATGATCGAATTTACGAATGTGCATTTGGGATAAAATTTGAATCGAAGTCTGTTTGTTATCGTTCTGGATGCAACTGTGAGGAACATCTCAGAATGCTGGATTTATATTCTCTGTGGAAACAAACTTATTTCTAGAAATGTCCAGATTGAAGTAGTTGTTTCTTTTGCAAAAGGCACAGTTGTTTCATGGGAATTGGGAGGAACATTACTGTTTGCAGAACAAATTATTTATTCATATCCATTGGACCTATCTCATCGAGGATGTTTTAGTGTTCAAATGCCTTCATGTTGAAGAAAAAATTGTGAAATTGTTTCGTGATGATATCTAATATGTTGGGCAGAAACGTGGAGCTCAGAGTATTGGTGCCTCTTTCCTCTTTCACCAAGGATTCTGGTACCTCGTTTCACAAGGTCAGACAAGTTTCTTCTGCTGCTTCAGTTATTCTATGACCCTGTTTGGCAGTGTTCCAGCTCCAAGATTTCTAGGAGTTGGGTATTCATAGCTCCAGAAATTTTGAATCTGGAGCTAGGGGTACACCTTTGTTTGTATTATAGACAAAATAGTCTCTCAAGGTTCTTGAATTCAAGGTGGAGCTTGGAGCTGGACTTGTGCCAAGCAGGGTTATATGCCTTTCAAATTAATATAATGGCATCAGCTGACCTGTCCCATTTTTTTTTTCAGCGGGATGCTAAGCCTGGTCTAGCTACTAGATTATTGACTCTCTGCTGATCTAAGCATTTCTACACGAATTCTTTTACTGGAAGGTTTATTAGTTATTACTTACTACAATGAAGGAACATCTAATGCTCAATATTGATGACCTAAGCATTCCTGAGCCTAATGAGGTCACTGGGGCAGTCAAGAATAAATCATCTGGGGAAACCATTGCACGTCTGCCCTCCAAGGCTCATGCCATGTTTTCTGAAGAGGAGCCTCTTCTCCAAGTGGTGGAGTGTCGCATTTGTCAGGAGGAAGATAGTATAAAAAATCTAGAGAGCCCATGTGCTTGCACTGGCAGTCTAAAGGTTCGTCTTACTCCATTCTTATTCAGATATTATGGATAGATAATTATACTTGAT
This sequence comes from Chrysopogon serrulatus, assembly GCA_015844335.1. Lineage (NCBI taxonomy): Eukaryota > Viridiplantae > Streptophyta > Magnoliopsida > Poales > Poaceae > Chrysopogon > Chrysopogon serrulatus. The sequence goes on along the minus strand of JADLZL010001961.1, from coordinate 57,511 downwards.
ACCAAGTTATTATCTAAATTTTCAAGTGTTTCTCCTTCCGTTCTATATACCATACAACATTCTATTGCTTAAAGAATTACTGGCGTTAGTCTCACCCTAACTCATGCCTGATTAGTCGCTCAGCTATACTGTACGTTATGTCCTCAATGGTGCACTTTCTGTTATGCCATTAGTTAGTGATCGGAGTCATGTGGTATTACACTCTTATACCTTGCTCGGTGTCTTCTCTTTCCCTCCTTAATTCATTTTGCACATTGAACATTTAAGACCTGGCAGTGCTGCTCAACATTGACAATTATTTGGTGTGTTTGTTTCCGATTAAAATCGGATCTGCAACCAAATCACGCCCCCACCGCAAGAATCAAGAAAATCCCACCAAATACCTTGTGGTACCGATGATTCTTTCCACCGCGCAAGGCACACAGACCGTGAGATTGAACTAGCACTCACGTTTTCCGTGCGCGGGCATGGTCCCAAACATGCCCATTTTCTCCATGGTGGACTAAGGTTTATGAGATTAGATCATATCCCAGATTCAAAAAATTAGATTGAACACTAATCTTATGTAGTGGATGCTGTATGAAGAACCAAAACTCATCACAGGCAAAAATCTAGGGACTAAAGGTCATGAGATTAGATCATATTTTGTCATCAGTGTATTTTTTTCGAACATGTAGAAGACTTGCATGTCATTGCTTTAAGAGAGAAGAAAAGGCCAAATAGCCAAGTACAACAACCTCACATGACCACAACGACCAAGGCTGCTTGCAATGCCTAGCTTCGTGATCTTCCTGCTTACAGTGGAAGCAGCGAGAGGCATTCTTGCAGTTCACAGCAAAGTGCTTGACAGAAAAGCAATTGAAGCATCAACCAATCAGATCAGCAGGCACCAAGCATGTGCTTTGATGCTGAGATTTTGTTGGCAATGGAGAAGCTCGATGCCAGTTCGGTGATGACAGACGATACGCTTGTTGATTTGAGATCAGCGAGGAAGAGAGTGTGACGGCACTGAACTAGAGTTAGATTATAATGTGATAGCCTCTTCCTCAGGGAGGCAACCTCACCTCCCTGCACACTGCCACATGCATAGTTACTAAGGGAGACAACTGATGGGGGAGGTCTGTAGGTCTGATAGTGGTTCCTGCTGCGGAGTGGGAGTGACCAGCGAGCTGACAGCCGTTGGTGGAGTCGTCTCCATGGTGGTGATCAGCAGCGTGGAGTCCAGTGGCCACCTCACCTCCCTGCATACCCTCATCTTCATGGATGGTGTGCTCATTGACCGATGGGGGAGACCGACAGTGGTGGAGAGGGAGGCGACATACGAGGGGGAGCAGCAGCTTGTCCCCACGGTGATGGAGGGAGGTGACTAATGTGGATCTCTCGGGCATTGGTTGCGTCTGATTCAGCTGGGTGGAGACCAGAGGAGATGCAGGGGCGGGAGATGTAATTGGTGGACTGTGGGAAGTGAAAGGGGAGAGGCATAGGGGAAGGTTTCAGAGGTGGGTCAACTGCCGGAGCTGCAGATGTCGGTGGCTGGTCGCAGGGAAAACCCTAGGCAGCTTGCCTCCACGTTGCCACAAGGGACGAGTGACCATCCCACACAAAGCTGGTTTCAGTATCAGAACAAACTGGGTCCAGCAATATATGCACAATTTCATAATTTTATCAACTGATAATAGTTGCCTATTCCTCTGTGAAATGTGTGCCATTTCAATGTATCAAGATATCACAATCTTTCATCCAGACAACAATTTTTCAATATTGGACCTTTCACATAGCCACTTGGTAATGGAAAAAACTTGTTATGGAAGGCAAGATCAGTTTGATACTATGTTATTAGCATTTTAAGACTCAACCTAAAAATACCCAAACATTTGGTATAAAACCTAAATATTATTCTCTATTATCATAGTACATTATCTTGAGTTGTGGGCTTTGATGGGATAAAGCTAATTTTATGATATGTGGGATATGTTGAAGTGTATGAGTGGATTGTCTACCTTCTCCCAAAGGCTTTAGCTTTTGGGCTCATCTGGTCAGTGCAGTCCACTCTAACATGGTAAGCTTTTGGGTTCATCTGGTCTCGAGTTTGAGTCCTAGCAGAGGCTTCATTTCTGCCTCCACCCCCTTTATTATTTCCACATTTGCGCCTTTGTCTCTGGCTGCATGTGGGTTTACATTTGCGCCTTCGCCTTCGTCTCTGGCTGCACGTGAGAGGGGGTGTTGAAGTGTGTAAGTGGATTGTCTACCTTCTCAGCTTAAGCTTTTGGGTTCATCTGGTCAGTGCAGTCCACTCTAACAGGATACACTGGGTTTGTAACAAGTTTGTGGGATAGACTGGATTTGAAGTTACCAGGATAATTTGATCTATGAACCAGCTCCCAATAAGTTTGGTGTACCTTTTTCTTGTATCTAGCTGAATAGTTTTAAATTTTGAGTTGGTTGTTTTGTCATGCTCCCCTGATTTATGTCAGACAAAAATATGTTAAATAGATGTATCATGATTTTTTATGCGATTACTTTTAAGAGTCTTTTCCGTATCCTCTAACTCGTTTTTAGTTTTTTCTATGCAGTATGCTCATCGGGCTTGTGTACAACGATGGTGCAATGAGAAAGGAGATATAACATGTGAAATATGTCATGAGGTGATTTAAGTTATGAACAAAGAATTGTTATGCCATTTTCATGGATGACCTTTAATACTAAATTGTGTTGAAAAATACTATCTGCAGCCTTATGAACATGGGTACACTGCACCTCCCAGAGTTCATCCTGATGAAACTACCATTGATATAAGGTAGGGCATAATGCACTTCCTATGCTGAAGTTGTTCTACTTATATAATAAAATGTCCATCTAACTGTTTGTCATCACCTCTCATTTATTCCTGGTTCCTAGTGGTGGGTGGACCATTACTGGTACTGCATTTGACTTGCGTGATCCTAGGATACTTGCAGTGGCACAAAACCACATTATGGAAGCTGAATATGATGATTATTCTGCCACAAATGCCAGCACTGCTGCCTTCTGCCGCTCTGCTGCTCTTGTTGTGAGTAACTACAAAACAGATATATTTATATTGTTGCCACCTAAAGCAACAGGGTTTTCTTATTTATATGTAACATCCAATTTACCTTTTTTTATGTTCAGTTAATGGCTCTCTTATTGTTGAGACATGCACTGACTCTAACTGATGAAGATGACGACGACACTTCAGCGATGTTTTCAGTAAGTGAAATAACCATCTTGAAAATATACTGTTGGCATTGTATATTAACACTTGGTATTTTGATGGCTTTCCATTGTCAGCTCTTTCTGTTGCGTGCTGCTGGTTTTCTGCTACCATTCTACATTATGGCTTGGGCAATTAGTATCTTGCAGCGCCGCAGACAGAGGCAGGTCAGTTAACAGTTTCTAAAGTGAATATCAGTTAATAATTTCTAAAGTGAATGTCTGCATCTTCCTTTTTTTATTTTTAGAAGGTTTTGGGAACACCTAACATATTCCTTGTCATAGTCCAAATACTTTACTAGCTGTTTAAATTTGACTTGTAATGCTCGTCAAGAGAATCAAGATCAGGAGCTACGCGTTATGCAATCTACCGAGTCTTCACTGCTGATTAATTACCTAAACATGGTTGAAACTTATGGTTGGTTGTGACCTATGCCATCAAATAATTTGGAAACTGATTTTATGAAATTCAGTTTTAGAATGAAAATCTGCATTGCCTATCATGCTTCCTTGTTACCATTGCCTAGGGTGTTCTGTAAATCCCTAATTGCATAGTGTGTCTTTCAGGAGGCAGCTGCTCTAGCTGCAACGGAGGTGGCATTCATTCTGCAGTCGGGGCAAGGAAGGGGAGTGCATTTCACCATCGCACCGGACTCCCCGGCCACACCACAGCATGAACCACCGCAGTTATAATTATATCTATCGAGTAGTGACTGGCTGTGGCAGCGGGTTACAGCCACGTTACTTCTTTCCATGGGTTCTCCAAGGATTTCTTTATGGCTGTGTCTAGTGCAGAGCCAAGTTTCCTGTCATCAATGTACCTGAGTGTGAAATGCGTGTTCGTGCGAGTTGGCTAGTGCATTTTGCATGTCTGCCCGGAGTAACGGGGGTGTGTATATATATCTTACGTATAACAGAGACATCTGGGTTCTATGAGATCCACAATTGTCAAAAATTGAACTATGATAGCCCGAATTGTCAAAATTTGAAGAATTCTTTGAGGTGGTGTCTGCATTGGTTAAGTCAGTCAGAGCATCTGCACATGAATAATGCTATATCTTTGGACATTTTCGAATAATGTAAGTCTATGTTTGGTCCCTCAAACTCTTGCCTTCGTCTAATTTCAACCCAACTATGATAAAGCTATCATAACTTACTTCAACTATCACAAAACTGTTCAATTTTGAGAACCATCTTAAAACTACTCAAAACAGCCTTGAGGATTAAAATTGAATGGTTTTGATAGTTGGGGTGCTAAAGCTAACGAAAGCAAGAGTTAGGGGGCCTAAATAGACTTAATCAAGTACTTAGTTTTTTTAGATATTTATGTTTTATACTTATATATTAAACTTACTTTATTGATAAATATTTATATGTATTAAAATTTATCTTAAATTTATTGGAAATTTCTCATAAAAGAAATTTTGAAATTATCATAAATTAAATTTGGGTACCAAAGTTTTCTAAAAATCTAATATAACTCATCGAGATCTACAATTTTGATTTATTTTTCCATTTGAGTTTGTTTCAAACGATTAAAATTTTTTGAATTTCATAGTATGAAAACTTAAAACATATACATTAACTAGATTTGGATTCATATTAAAAAAGATTATAAAAATCCAATCTATAAAAATCCAAAAAGGGCAAATAAATATTTTAATACATATAAGTAGTTACCAAAAAGTAAATTTAGATGCAGAGAGCAACATTCATATGAACAAAAAATATATAAATATTTTATAAAAATATCTAAAAACCGCTAAAACACTTGTTAAGTCCATTTTGGCTTCTCACCATTAGCTTTGTTGAACTTTAGCACATCAACAATAGAAAAAAGTGTTCAATTTTGACTCCTGAGGTGGTACATTAAATAAATTTGGATTCATATTCAGAAAAAAATCCAATTATAAAAATCTAGAAAGGGCAGATAACTATTTTAATACATATACTTCCTCCGTCTTGCATTGACTGTTGTTCTGGCTGTGGGTTTCAATGTCCACACTCACAGTCGCTACCATGTATCTAGACAGAAGGAGCATCCACGTTCACGGAGAATCTACTGCACTTGCTCAAATACCAAAGCGACAATCATTGCGGGATAGAGAGAGAGTACATAGTTATCAATAAATAAATTTAATATATAAAACTTTATAAAAATATCTAAAAAACCTAAAGCACTTGATTAAGTCCATTTTGGCTCCTCACTATTGCTTTTTATAGTTGAGGTGCCAAAGTTAGATGGTTTTGTAGTTTAAGGTTAAAATTAGAAAAAGATAAAAGCTGGCGGGCCAAAATGGACCTAATCTATTTTTCTAATTAACTTCAACTTCTGATAATTGCGTAAAACCTATTGCGTGTATCGTTTTGCCGTACATTAGCAAAGTGTATTGTTTCTGCCTCAAAAAAAAAAAAAAAAAAAACAGTGCCTTATGGCTTCTCCACAAGAAAACTGCTCCAAAGTTTCTTATTCAAAGCAAACTAGAAAGGGAAACTAGAAGCTGTTCTGAAACGGCTTTTCAGCTGAAGCGAACAGGCTGTAAGTTTTGTTTGGGTCACTGCCAAAAACTGTCACGCCATATTTTTGTCTGTCATAGTTTTTAGCTAGTTGTTTGGTTTACCATCACAATTATAGTGTACACACTTTATTAGCACCATGTTTCACATGTTATCGATTCATTTTTTTATTTTATTTTTTTGCCAAATTTTGCTACAAATGTAGTTTTCATTTTGGTAGCCATAATGTCTAAAGTTAGTAGTAGTAATTTTTACGGCGGACTAAACATGCCCTAACTACACATAGCTCGCAAAGATCTTGTGAAATGTTATGATTATTATCTCAACGCTTTGCTCGTTTGTAAATTGTAATCCAACCAAGTACCAAAATAAGCGCAAGATACAAACAGAATTCAAGTTAATTAGCTTGCAAGCCTCGAGCATTTTTTTTTTTTTGGGCAGCCCTAGCTAGAGTGGATGAACATACATCGCAGGAGGATATGCAGTCCGCAGCTAGCAGTGTCAGCGATGAGGTTTAAAAGGTCATGGAGTCCAGGTCAGTAGTTCCTCTGGTCCTCCATTTCAATCGCCACCATCGCCATTGTAGTAGGACCCAACGCCATCGAGGAGAGCAGAGCATGATGGATTGGGAAAAGAATATCAAGGGAAAACAACATGTAAAATGCAAAATTTTCTGACAAATTTTGCTCTGCTGATGTTAGCAATGTGGACTGAACTGTTTGGCAAAAATTGTCAGCTGAGGAAACAACATTTAAGCAGCTCATTGGCAAAAAATTGTTTGGTAAAATTTGCTACCTTTCTCACCATAGTTGCGAGCGAGCGAGATTAGAGGCAAGGCCACAGGCCTGCACAAGTAACCACTGATGGTGATGGTGAGTGCCGAAGGAGCAAGGCAACAAGGCCGCGGGACGTCGGCTATTGGTGACGAAGAAGGTCGGAGCGTCATGGCAGAGACTAGCAGGCAGGGGTAAACGTCTCTAAACGAGCCAACGACGTAGGCCACATCGTCTAGAAAGAGGCGGAAAACTTGCATTCAATCTATAGCCGATAGTGTTTTTCTTCTTCCTCTTATAGTTATTGCAACTTATGCATCAAGTACTATGGAAAGAAAGTTGAACTGAATGCATGAACACGAGGTGACATTCTCACATTAGCATTTTGCAGGGAATTAGGTCCGAAAGGTACCCTTGCATATGTAGTTGAATGGGGAACACAGCAACTTCATAGGCTGTTTCCCTTGCATATGTAGTTGGATGGGGAACACAGCAACTTCACAGGCTGTTTCATGTATTTTACCTCACCAAGTCACCATGATTTCTTAAGGGCTCAGTCAAAATCCGGGGAGCATTCAACATCATCCCCTTCACGTGCCTGACCGAAGGAACTGTAAGCCAAGTGATCACCCTTCTTCACCTTGCCACTCAGAATGCTCTCCATGTCCTTGTCATCATGCTGCAGCCGTCCGGTTACCTCCAGGCACAGACCATTCTTGGCAAGTCTCTTGCTCTGTTTTGCTCGGTCGGTTTTTGGCTTAACTGGGCCTGTTTCGACAAACACCGGTTGCTCTCTGATTGTGGGGTTGGGCTGTATGCGGTGGCTCTGTTCCTTCTCTTCGGAAGGTCGCATGATCGGGTGCTCCGTTTCCAGCTCAGTAGCTCCATCCTTGTTCAAAATCACCTGCAAAAAAGATTTGCAAAATTACATCTACATCCAAATGCTCTGCTAGAGGAGCTTGACAAAAGTTCAACTAGGCACAGATATTTTAAGGTGAGGTTGGAGGAAGGTTTGTGGAGAAAACAGAGGTTGCAAAATACTGCTGTCCAGAAGGAACAATTAGTTACCTTGCGGCCCACCAAATCAAATGTAACAATCACCTTTCCCTTTTGGTTTTGAGCTGCTTCCTCAGCTTCCTCTTGCTGCTGCTTTAGGACAGACCTCTCCTGGAGTGTGAAAATAGGGCTATAATTAGCATTTTTTTAATGTATCTCAAATGGGACATATCTGTATCTCAAAACAGACGCACAATAACTTCTTGTCTTGTCCTTGAAGTTACATGATCTTATGTTTCTTTAGGGAGAACAAGTATTGAGTTCGCTATGGAAACGAAGCTAGTTCCGTGAAAATTATTAAAACTAACTAGAAGGAATACTCTGCGATAACAAATCTTATATAATGAAAGTAATTCTCATATCAGGATTAGATGTACTTTGCGCATAATATATCAGGCTCTTGGTATGAAACGTCTGTAGGCGTTAAGGCTTAGCACAGACATAACAAAGAATCAGAGATCAATGGGTGGAGGTGTGGAGCACTGTTAAAATATGAGCATGCATGGTCCACAAGGTATGAAATAGAACTATCAAGTACAAAGAATCAAATGTGGCTTACCTTTGAAGACAGCCAACTGTTTCCTTCCATTTCATAATAGTCACTTTGGTCATCATAAACTTTAGTCCTTGCTGCAGCATTTCTATCATAGTCAACAAGCCTCTTTGCATAAGCTTCAGCTGCAGCTTCTGCTTCTGAAAGGGGTAGCCCGACATCACTTAAACCAGCATAAGTGCTACCTTCCTTCAAGACAAGTGCACCACAGAAACTACAGGGTCCCTCGCCCTCTTGTTCACACACAATTTTACCACATGATAAGCAGTTGCTAACAAGGTTATGTTGCCGTGCTTGGCATGAACAAGGTTTCCCCTGCTTGAAGACAATAGAACCTTTTGCTGCCTCAGCGAGGGAAATGACCTTTGCTCCTTTCTTTTTTGAACCTCTCTTGGAAGGAAGTTGTGATTCTGCAGTTTCTGATTGACTCTTGGAACTCTGACTAGAAGAAGATGCTGAATCTTTTTGTGTACGTGTTTGTTTCTTCGTCTGTGTAGTTGCTGCATCAGCCGATGGCTTAACATAAGGCTGAAGGTTAGATGATTGAAAGGTCTCGGTTCCATTTGAGGAACCAATGTGACCCCTCCTCCGCAAGTACTCTTGAATGATGTCCTGAGCAGCTTCTTTTCCAATAAAATTCTGCACCATTACAAAGTGCAAACCACAATAAATGTTTATATCAACTACGCTACAGTAGTCTCAACATTTGTGGTTGATGTAAACATGATGTGGCTCAACAAACTGGCCAACTGAGGAACATGGTTTCTAGAATTAATGAGACTGAGCTACAGCGATACTAATGAAGTAATGCAAACTGGCCAACTGAGGAACATAGTTTCTAGAAAGTGATAAATGAGAAAGAAAGGAAAAAAAGATGCTAAGGGTGACTAGTTCAATCAACATGGCCTCACGGGTATTTGGGCATGTGTAGTTCACCCTTTCAACTTCGAGATGAGCATAAAGAGACATATTACACTGAGAAACATGTTGATTTTGAGAGAATAACAATACACTCATGTCAATCAGAGAACTGACATAGAGCACGACTTTGCATTAGTAATCTACCTTCATATCAAGCCTTAAAGAAACCAGATATTTTTTTACCAAAATTCACACTAAGAGACCATGATCAACATCTCGTCATGCCCTGGACATTGATGAAGCACTTGAATTTTCTACCCATTGTAGAAATTCCTGAGACTCCCAGTAACATGAAGCTGAGGCACTTTAGATCACTTGATCATCTTCTCCATACAACGAAACCCCTACAAACCCAAATCTCAACAGCACAGCAATCTGGAAGCGATGCAGTGCAGCAAACATCCTAGACAATCCGGCGATCATGCTATTTAAAACTACGTTTTCTTCAGTGAGCTCAAATCAAGCAAACCCTAATCCGAGAACGACATACGAGCCGGCGATCCGATCAGGCCGTTGCGCCAGCTACGAGCACTCTAGAAGAACTCCGAGCAGAATGACCACGCCGGAGTAGTAAGCGCCCAATACACACGCCGCCCTAATGGATGGACACTGGCGAACGAACCTCGAGATAGCTGGTGGCGTCGGAGGGAGGCGCGAGCTCGCAGAAGGAGACAAGGCCCGAGATAAGATCCGAGTCGAACTCCAGCGAGCTGCCCTTACGCTCCCGAAGTTCCTGCAGGGCGCCCTTCAGCCACTCGCCGGACGTGCTCGCCGACGTCGCCATCGCCGCCGCCAGCACAATGCAAGAGCCGGACAAGAAGGGTTAACTTCTTTTTTGCAGTGCAGCCCCTCAATCTATGGGATATTTCATTAACACCTTACAACTTTCTATCTTTTACCTTGTAGTGTGCGTGATTCTCGAAAGACTCCTCATCTTATCCTCGCAAAGCCTTGAGACAGACTCGGCTTCTCTTCAGTCTTCACCTCGGTGAGCAGAGCAGAAGGCATGTTTCCGATGGCGTCTACCTCACCGTCGTCGCCGCCGCCGCTCTCACTTATCCTCCTCCAGCCGCTCCCGTGCAGACCCGTCCTTCTCTCAAGGCAAAGGAAGCCATTCCCAACTGTCCGCGTAGAAGCAAGGCCCGAGCAGCGGTTGCAGCGGCGGCCGGAGACCGGCCGGTGGAGGAGGGGCGGAGGCTTTGCGTGTTTCTCCTACAATGCCAACAACAAGACGCCCCCGCCTTCAGATAAGGTGATGCTCAAACGGTCGATTTCTTTGTAACCTCCTGAATTGAATTGAACACAACAAGTGCATGCTCCGGTAGTAACAAAGTAGGGGGTGCACAATGTTAAGTGCAAAATTTAGCTTCCGGAATTAGCTCGGAAAACATATTGTTTATATCAATGAACCAGAATAAGCATTCAGGAAGCCATATAAGACACATCAATGTGTATAGTTGAATCTTGGACATTTCTGGAGTTTAGATGCATTGCATTTCGGCTATTCCAACTTCCACCCTGTTTTTGTGGTGACTGGTGTGGAGCTTGTGACATTATCTGGTCCTTAGCAGAGTTTGGACGAGTGGCCGATCCTTCGCCGGTGGGATGTGCCATGGGAGTGGCAAACCGTTGTGCTCAGCATGGTAGGCTGTGGAGTAAGGTAAGCCATAACCTTTATGCATCAGTATTTGAATTTTATGTTGTATAATACACTGAGGTTCACATGTTTGATTTTACTGTACAAGTCCATTGAATAAAGCATTCTGAGTGTTCTTTAGACAGCTTTGTTCTGACAGGATTCGTTGAGCAATCGGCTTTGCAATACCTGGGGTTTAAAGCTGTGGAAGCAACTATGGATGAGAAGGCAGAAGTACTCTTTTTTGGGCAACTGTATGATACATGTTTTTATGCTCATCTGCACAAAACCTTTCAATTCCCTTGATGGCAAGCTGATTATCTCCCATTAATAAATGAATATCACAAATTACCAAAAGATATACATTTTGCTTTTGTACTGTTCTGTGCAGGAGCGTGACAGTAGTTGTGCTTGGTGTTATATTTGGCATCACCAACACTTTTCGACCATTCCCAGATGATGTTTTTCGTTATGGTCAGGACTCAGTCTTGTTACCTTGGTCACTGAATAAAAGTTGTTTTCATGCAAGTAGTATTTTTTTTTTTTTCATGGAAGCTATTTTATCAGATGGAAATTATAGTGTGATATTTTTATGGAACATGAACTACCTTCTAAATTGTAATTAATAGTCTACATTTATTCTCTTTTTCATTGGTGATGGTTCTCAAATTTAATACCTGATGAATAGTTGCTTTTATAACATCTTTATCAAAGAATACAATTATATTTATACAAGAATGTTGTTGAACTTTCAGATATCAAAGAACCATTCAAGCTGCAGAATGGATGGTTTTTGTGGGCTGGAATTGGCCTCTTTGGAGCTATAATTTCTATTGCTTTAGCCGGAGCTGCGATGACTTATCTGAATGGTGAAACTCCAGAGAGAGAGGTCAGACAAATAATTGTTTTAGCAACTAGACCTTTCTGGTGCACTACCATTTGTTGGTTATTATTTCTCACACTTTATTTATCACCTCAATTCCATTCCAAACTCTTTGTCATTTGATTTATTTAGAACAAAAATAAGTTTTTTTCATATTTTGTTTGTTAAATAACGTTAACCTATGCTAAGTGCTTCTTGTAATTCATTGTAATTCATATTTGGACTCATGAAAATGTTTCTTTCATTGACTCAGACTGATTCACTAGTCCTTTTGTTGCCTCTGATTGGCTCATCCACTACCAGGTATTATGTGTCCTGGTTTTTTGTTTCATTAGTGGGTTAATGCCTGTTAGGGGGCAACCCAAACTTGATTTTGTTTATTTTCTGTTGCTAGCACTGCCTTGTTGGTAGGAATAACTGGAGTTCTAGCACCACTTCTCGAGGAGACTCTGTTTCGAGGATTTCTAATGGTGTCCTTGACTAAGTGGTAAAAATACAAATATTATTGTCCTAGCACTTTCTTTTCTCTTGCTTACTTTGTGCATTACATGTTCACATGTTTCTGTATTCACCAGTTACCTCTGGCTACAGGTTTCCCACTCCAGTTTGTGTACTTGTCAGTGCTGCTGTATTTGCCCTTGCTCATCTGACTCCTGGACAATTTCCACAGCTATTTGTACTTGGTAATTCTCTATAGTCCATTCAGATATAACTAAATAGAAAACTATATGTATTCAATTTTTGCTAAGGGTGCATTAGTTGGTAGCCAATTTGGCCATTTCCAAAGGCACAATGCAGTATTTGTCTTGTTACCTCATTTTGGTCTTTTTTCGGTGTGTCATAATTGTGACCTTTTTTTCACTGGAAGAAAGAAATTAAGCTTCCTCAAATATATGGCAGTCAGCCAGCCACAGCTGCAAATTGTGGGCAAAAACACCACAGGCAGGCACAATGCCTAAATGCAATTAAAATCTGACATCCTCAAAATTATTCAGAATCACAGCCATTGGCATATCCAATACATTGTCAATTACAGGAATTGTTACTTTGGTTGTCTAAATTTTTGCCCTGTCATCATTTGTGCACATGTATACGGAGTATGTATGAACTTTTTTTTTAGAAAGGAGTCAAAACTTGCTGCACTGATATCTGAGATATGACAGCCATGGCTGCAAATTGTAGCCAAGGGCATAATGATGAGGCACCATATGCAACACCTAGTGGGGCTATATCTGATGGTTACAATCAGACAGTTACAACATCTGCATATACAGCCAGTTGTAATTACTGTAGTTATTCTGTTTGTATCAATGCTTGGCATGCCATCGTCATTCAGTAACCTAGTTGATTATTATGCAGGTGTTGCATTGGGGTTTTCATATGCTCAGACCCGCAATCTTCTAACTCCAATCACAATACATGCATTTTGGAACTCAGGAGTAATACTTCTGCTAACCTTTCTTCAGGTAGGTCTTGCCGGTCTCTATGGCTATCAGTAACTTTCCTGGTGAAAATTCTCGAAATTATAAGTTGGCTAACATGCATAGAATTGCACAAGAGTAGGAACAGCTAGTTTCTGTTTTTAGTAGTAAGAGGTAAGCAATTCACAGTGATTTTTTCGACTGTTTTAGCTGCAAGGATATGATCTCAAAGGAGCTCTTGGGAGCATCGTGAAGGTTTGAACAAACCAGGCACATTTTGTGCATAACATGATACCGAGGAGATCTGTTGGGTATTTGCTCTTGGACACCTTATTCCAGCAAAACCACGTGAAAAGAAAAATGAGTCTTCAAGTTAGCTGATGGTTGCCTTTCCACAAGTGTTACGAAGCATCACTAGTCTGTAAAGCTGTTTATATACAATATAAGATGGCAGATTGACCTTCATTTAAGAACAGCTGCCCTTTTTTGAGTGTTTCCTACAACTGGATTATTCAATTAAATTGTACTGATATTATTTATTAAAGAAAGGTGTAGTGACAACTGACATCATGTTTTATGTGACGGAACCATTGATCCACACATATATCTGGCTTTCTATAGTGTGGACAAGATACCACTAGGAAACAATAAAATAAAATAAAAATAGATAAAAATATTTCTCTGCTTTGCTGCACTCCTAGGTCCTAATTAACTATGGTTGAGGAAAGATGCCTCAGTAGCAGAATTCAGATTACCAACTTATTATGGCTAGATATCTACTGCACAGCCAGTGTGTGTTAGAAGGACGTATGCACAAGCTACTGGTTTGTGCATCGATAGAAAATATTTGAATGGCAATATCCCTAGAATTAGTCTAAAATAGTTTTATCATTGTTTATTAAACTTTTCATGATGTGTAATGAATTTTAACCTCACAAGTTAAATGTGAATAGAGAGCACTTTCACAAAGGAAATCTAGATTCATTTTTTTGACCACAATTTGAATCAACAGACGAAAACGTCCACGGAATTGTAGTAGTATATATACTCACTACCACTAACCCCAAGACCGTCTCAGTTCTGCTAAAGAGTAGTAGCTTTTTTATTTCCTATATAAAAGAGCCAATGCGAGGTGCTGCCGAACATGGGGACAGGGATAGCGTCTGCTACCTCCAATCTCATTAGAGGTCTGATTAGTTTGTTACGAAGGTCACTAGCATGGCTATGAACATGGTGGAACTGAGGATCTTTCACCGTTTTTTCCTTGGATCATCTGTGTGAATGGAGGGGGCCGCAAAAACGACATCAAGATCCGTTAATTAATTGTTCTCTTCTTGATACATGATTGGTCTGCAAATCTGGTTTGCTGTCCTATCTACTAACTTCATTCAAGGAACAAATGAAGTTAACGGCTCCAATAATTATATTATAAAGGATGTTGGGTTTTGCTTTCTGGGACAGTCCATTTCCATCCTGTAACAGTCATGACAAAGATTGCCGTGAATTGTGCGATGCAATGCAAGCTCACTGGGTGTAAATGGGCAAAGGATTGATAGGGAAGTATGAAGCCTGCTTCTTGTCGGATGGACTATATTACCGTTCAGATGAACAGATAAAAACGGGTCACTGCACATGATGATGTTGAACTAATGTTGAAAGAAAAATGATGGTGGACGGTTCTAGAAGGTTTATATATGTAGGACTGACTCATAAAATGCAGCCATTAGGCAATAATTAAGAATGTGCTATTATTATGAGCTACAAGAGCAGCAACGAACTAGTCTATAATTCACGATAAACTAGAACATCTAAACAAACAGGCTTAGCCCGATTCTATTGCGCTTGTTAGTGGTGAAAGAAATTCAATAGAATTAGAGTAACTCCAAGTAACTCTTTACATCACTCCTAATCGATAGAAATACAGACTTTGGTGAAAAAAATAGCATCCAACACTTTCTTTAATTAGATCTAAATATAGCCGTCCTCTATTCTGGATTTATCGTTAGACAGATAAAGAGTAGGGCTAGCAACATACAAAAAAGTTGTTAGAGGACGGAAAGATATAAAGAGCAATTTTTATTTGAATAACTCTTTAAATGATGATTTCAAGAGTAAATTAAGAAAGATTCTTGGAGATGTTCTTTCAAAATCTAAATATAGCATTTTTTTTGTTTTCCCTTGAGCCCTTAGAAAAAACAAATTTAAATATAAGGTACTGTTTATTTATTTTACAGTAACTAAAATGAGATTTTCTTTAAAAGCCTTTTTAAATCTTACTCTCTAAATCATCATTTTTAAGGTATCATTTGCATAAAAATATATTTTTATATCATTTTTATCTCCAGTGGTTTTTTTATATCTTGTGCGTAAAAGTAAAAAACCAGTCTAAAAATTCTATATTTTGAGTTAGCACAAAAAATCCATAAGAATAAAAAATAACTATTTGTTAGATAACCATTTACAAAAGCTAACCATGGTCAAATTTTTCAATTAAATATGAAATCCTAGCATTTAGAAAGGATATAGAGAGTCTCTTAGAGTTGCTTTGACAGTTAATAAAATCTGTACGACAACTACATTGCTAAGCCATCAATAAAGTAAGATAACAAAGTATTGTTTCTATGGGCAAGCAGACTTCAATGGTTTATTGGCTTCTCAATAAATTTTAATTTTTTAGTTGTAGTTCCATGCATTTGGTAGGGCTCTAGATTTTCCCATAGAAATGTTTCGAATTTATGTCCCCAAAGGTAAAGTGTTTCTCTGATAAATTAAAAAAACTTTTAGTAGAATCATTTGACTAGCGTGCTAGATTCTTGAAAGTAGAACTAGAATCAGGACAAATTATGTTTTAGCTTTTGTTTGAACTAGTTAAACAAAAAGTGTTCTCATGATTTTGTTTTCCCTTGAGTGATTTTTATTCCCCTCTTAAACATTTCTGTCTTATGATGTTTGGCAGCGATTCTGATGCTTTTACTGAGAATATGAAATATTTATTGTTGTCAAACACACCCAGCCTTGGACCTTGGATCATGGATGGTCTTTGTGGGTGAGGTCTAATGGTCTATTTGTTTACTGTTTTGGTTGTCCTTCTGACTGAGCTCTGGCCCCTGGGTGGTCAGTGCGGATGGTAACAGTTGGGTTTTGGTAAGTAAACACTGAAACTCTTAAATTTCGTTACTGAATTTGGTTTGTTTATGGCAGTTCTTTTAACAACGCCCCTAGTTTTTGAGTTAAGCTATTGTGGTTGAAGACAAAAAAAAAAAAAAAAAAAAAAACGACAGAAGTTCACAAGTGCAAGTGTACATGCTGTCACATCGACATTACTTCAAATCGATTAAGTTAACAGCAAAAATTTGCCTGTCCACACTCCACAGTGAGAACCAAATTGGACAAGTGGGAAATTGGGCCATGACTCATGATGAAGAGCCATGACGAATAACAACAAAGAGATTTTTTTAATCGAGAGAATGGAGAAATATGGCCATGTTTGATACACATAGCCAGTTACTAGTTTATTTAAAAAATTAATTTGAATTATTTATAGTTAGCTCATTAGTTGCCGAACAACTAGTTAAAAGACCTATTTAAAATATTAAAATGTTTGGATACACTAGAGCTTAAGTTAATTTTTAGCTAGCTAGAAATTAGCCCTTCGATCCAAATATTACCTATGTCCTGACACTATATTTTCACAGAAAAAATTGAACCTAATAAGTGAATTTAAATATTGCTGCAGACTGTGGCATTAGTAGGGTTGTAAGTTTTGGTTTGTGTCATTGGGTCAACTCGAAATTCATCCAATTGAACTAATTCGGATTTCAAAGCATGAAAAATGGAACGAACATAAACTAAGATGGCGCTACCCATTGGATATCCACTTTCATCTTGAAATATTAGTGCACTGAATGATGTATTAGGATGTGTCCAGATTGGGAAAAGCTAAAAGACATCCGGTTGTTCTCTAAAAATTGTTCAGTTTGTGTATGATTTCTCAACACAATTGCTGCTGTAGGACAATTTTTTGTGGCTGCTCATGTGTCCTACATACCTACCTAAGATCATATAACCCTTTGTGTGAATCCGAAGGGACTAATAGTCCCTATATGCTGCTAAGATTATCCCATTGATATAATATATAATCCCTGGTTAAAAAAAAAAAGTCAAATAGGTTCAATGAGACAAGGAATATAGTAGTTCTTTAATGCAAGGAGGTACTCCTGTTTGTGAGTCGTGTTTTAGCAGCTGTGATTATTTTTTCTAATGCCCACAACATTAGAGATACATGACTACGTTAAGGTTTTAACGTTTATGACCCGGAAACACAAGACGTGTAAGATGTGATCTTTGGGAACGTTCATATAATCAGAAGCAGTTCGTCGTAAAGATGTGCTATATAAGAGCCGTGACATCTTTGTTCAAGAAACAAAGCTTCAGTAGTGAGTACATAGTAATTTACTGTTATACTGGTTTCACTTCAGAGAGACAAGTTTGGCCGTTTGTCTTACCTGAGCACCTTCTGTACTAGAAACCATTCTACCTCCACATAAGCAGCACAAATCAGGAATTCAGGATCAGGCTTCACCAGCCTCAACCATGGACGAGAGAGTTGATATGGACAAATCAGATGAGGTTCTTCTTCCAGGTTTCCGGTTCCATCCTACAGATGAAGAGCTCATAAACTTTTATCTCAAGAGAAAGATTCAGCAAAAACCTGTGTCCATTGAGCTCATTAGGCAGCTGGATATCTACAAGTATGATCCATGGGATCTCCCAAGTAAGCAACTCCATCTCTGTACCTATTGTTCTTCCTGTCCTCACTGAATGGCTATGACTAAGAACTTCAATGCCTATAGTTCAATGTCTGTGAACATAGTAAGCGGTTTTTAATGAGTTCTACACTTGTTTACTAGAGCACAAGCTGCTCGTTTTTCAAACTCCACCAAGTAGACCACCATCTAGTAGATTTTTTTGATAATTTAGACTTTTTTGCCCATCAGAATAAGATATATATAGTTTACTTGGCTTTCTGCAGCATTTTACTTCATGATTTGCTATATTCACCTTTACTAGATGCAATCATTTATCATCTTGTTCTTGCACAGAGCTTGCGAGCACCGGGGAGAAGGAATGGTACTTTTACTGCCCAAGGGACCGGAAGTATCGGAATAGTGCTAGACCAAATAGAGTCACAGGAGCTGGATTCTGGAAAGCAACAGGAACAGATAGGCCAGTTTACTCTTCTGAAGGGACCAAGTGCATAGGCCTGAAGAAATCTCTTGTTTTTTACAAAGGAAGAGCAGCGAAAGGAATCAAGACTGATTGGATGATGCATGAATATAGGCTTCCTTCACTCAGTGACCCCTCACGTCCTAATAAAACACCAAAAGACAAAAATATTCCAGCCAGTGTAAGCATTTTACCCAAAGCATTCAGTTCTAGCTCAAAAATTCAGAAAATACATATTGGTGTTGCATTTTCTCATACTTTCCTTTTATCAAACAGGATGCGTGGGCCATTTGCAGGATATTTAAAAAGCCTAATTCTGTGGCACAAAGAGTGCTATCTCACTCCTGGGATCCTCAATCAATTGCAACAACAGAGCCAGAGCTGCTATCTGCTTTGCAGTCCATACAAGCTTCCCATTTTGCACTGGAAAGCTCCACTTGCTCAGCAAATCGATTCAACAGCCAACAGTGTCTGCAGGGACAACAGCAGCAGAATCTTAACAATTCACAAGACGGCTCTCCCTGTAAAGTCATAACTTTCAACCGTAGCTCATCTCTACCATCAGAGAAAGACATCCATAGTAGTTCAATCATCTTGCCATTAGAAATACAACCTCAGCAGAAACCATCAGATGTCACACCAGTGCTTATAAGCATGGCCCCTGGAATACTCAACAGTATGAATGAAGCTATGCAAAACACAGAGTTTGGATTGCTTGGACCATCCAATGGATATGCTGTTGATTGGGCTACAGACATGGGTGGAGGTATTGGAAATAGTGATGATGACCCATATACAAGAAAATCTGCTAATGGATGCAGTTCAGGCAATGAGTGTGGAATCCCAGGAAAAATAAAATTTCCATTTAATTTAGGGGTAGGTTCGCCAGATGATTGGACAAGCAACATGCCATGTGATTCTCTCCCTTGTTCCCCACCTCCCGAAGAAATGTCCAATAGCAACTCTACTGAAAAATATTATGCATAGTTAAATGTACAGTAAGAGCTACTTTAGCAGAATACCACCTATCGTACATTTTCAGTTAGCTTTATACTACATCAGAGTATACCCATGTTAACAGCAGAGGTATCAGAGTGAAGAATAGCTTGGTATAACAATATATTCAGCTGTTTAGTAGTTATGAATTGCCCTATAATTCCGCTGAGAGTTAAAGTGTGCCCTTCATGTCAAGCATGCTAATTCCATCACGAAACAAAATAAATTTAGCCTTGCTTGGATGCCATGGTCTAAAGTTTAGTTGGCTAAAATTAAAACTTAAATTTTTGGCCACTTTAACTATTTTATGTGGTCTAATAATGAATTAATGACTAAGGTAGACTAAGGCCTCCTTTGGATTGAAGGATAGAAAAAATGTGGGTATAGAAAAAATATAGGAATTGCTTTGTCATGCTTCTCCAATCCTATAGGATTAATGAATACAGGAAAATATAAAGAAGCTCTTTGGTAGCACCATATGAAAAATAAAGGAATTCTGTAGAACAGTTTGGATATGAACAGCTAGAAATACTAGTATGGATTTGAACAACTACGGAAGTTACTACTAGTCCCCACTGCACTGTTTCTTTTTAGAACTCCCCACTACACTGTTGCAGCCTCATCACGCCACGCACTGATGCATGGACTTTTCCTGTCCCTTGAGTGGCTAATGATGGGAAGAAAAGCAGCAGTAGCAGATTCCGCGGCTGGCGTGTGAAGATTCCGTGGCTGGCGCGTGAAGATGCCAGGCGCGTGAAGTGTAACATCCCTGTTAAACCTACACCCAAAAATCACAACTTTCAAAAACTTTTTCAAAAAACCAACCTATGCATGGTGAGTGACAAGTAGGAAACCATTCCTAGTAAGTTGCATTAGCCCCTATGTGTTCAATTAGTGGCATATGCATTTCTCTTTTCTTTACTTGCATGTGATTTGCTTCTTTCCGAGTTTATGTGATGCTTAATAAAACTGCTAAGAGGAACCAATCAAGGATGACATGTGGTTACCACACCTTGCTTAGGACCTAGACTACCCTAGGTGGACCCCACCAGCAAGCTTATGCAAGTATATACCTTGCAATGCCTTTGCAACTGGTAGAAAAGGGAGAAATAGGAATCAGAAAATAGAAAAAATAGAAATAGAAAAAAGAGGGGGCAAGCAGGCCTGGCAGCCTGAGCAGCAGCCTAGCCCACCACTTCACCCCAGAGCCTTCCCTTCCCCTTTCCTCTCACGGGTGGATGGGTGGCCCAGACCCCACGGCTAGGCCATCCCTTTCCTCCCTCCTCTTTAATGCCGACGCGCCCAACAGCACCCCTGGGCGCCCTCCTTTCCTCTCCCGGGGAGGATGACCATCGGACCCCACTAAATTTCCTCCTCCTCCTTTCCTCTTGCGGGGCCGCGCGGGTATACAAAATAAATTTGGCCCTGTTGCCATAATCTTTTGAAATCTGTTATAATTTCGGCTGAAAGTTAAAGTGACTTCATGTTTAACTAAATTCATTAAACTATAAAATCTAATTTCGATGAATTAGTGACTAAAGTTAAGAATAGCCCCACCTACTTTATGTTGTAAAGCCGCCTAACCATCAACCGCTTGTCACCGCCGAGGCCTTGCGGATGCTTGTCAAGCAGGCGGGCCACACCGCCGTGGCGCCTTTAACCCCACCTCACCGCAGCCGTCCGAGAGGCCAAGCGCCCACCTATCTACCCCTAGCCCCCGAGAAGACCTTTTAGATCATCTGTTAATCTGGGAAAAGACTGGTCCACCATGGACCGAACTCCAACCCGCATTCACCATGAACCTAAGTAGTATGGACCAACTACCCAAGATCCAGACAGACCTTTTGTAGGCCCGGTCAAACGTTGGCCAGCACCTGGCCAATGGCCAGACTATGTCACTGGAAAATGACTTTTCCTTTTTTAGAAATTGATTTAACTTTTAGAAATTCATAGAAAATCCATTTTAACTCCGAAAAATATGAAACCGGTGTCCAAATTTTTCTAAAAATGAGCTCTAGGTCATAGGCTTATCCATGAGTGCTTTTGGTTCTTTTGGATTTCAGTTGCTTCTTTGCGTATAAACACGCTGCCAATGGGAGGGAGACGACTACGATACACCAAGGACCCGGGGAGACGACCCGACCGCCGCAGTGCCAACCACCTATTAAGCATGCAAATACTAGAATGCTAGCGCTTTATTAATTTGTTTGCTTGCTACCAATCCCTTGCACACCCGCCGCTAGATTTAGACTCGCGCTTCCCATGAATACCATGTTGCTACTCACTCACTACTATTACTACTACCGATGATTCATGCTTGTGAGTGGCTAAGGCACGTGGTGCCGTTGATGTGGAGAACCGGGATATTGGGAGTGATTCGTGTGTCTTGGGTGTGTGGTTGGGTTGTGTCGATTGCTATGGCAAGTCGTGAGGACGAGTCTTGCTTCGTGATCTAGGCACTCTCCATGTGAGAATACCTTTGGCGGGCATAGGTTTTGGGAGAAGGTTCCGGGGAGGAGTGCCTTTGTGGTAATGAATCGTCGAAGCGGGAGGTGCCGCCGAGGCACGGGCCGAGCCCCAGTGAAGATATCCTCCTAAGGACTGGTTTCGTTCCTGCGGTTCACGGGACCCTATCCCATACACCACCATAAACGACTTGTTTTTACTACTAGGTTGTTAGGTGATAGTGTCAGGCATGGGTGTCGAGACCCACACCCTCCCCGAGACAGCGTGGTACCCTGATTCTAAGAATAGGGTGTCATTGGGCGCTTAGAGACGGCGGCTCGGTACACGCCGATGATGGTGATCTTGTGGTTCCATAGCCGTGTCAACGTACATTCTCGTGAGTACACCCCACGTTCGTTATAGTGAGTGGAGTCCATTTCTCTTTTCTCCCCTTGGGTGTGTTGGATTCCGGCTTAGGCCGTTGAGGCGAGGAGGAGTGGGAGTCTTCCTCGTCGACTAGAGAGAGTGAGTGTGGTGAGTTGTGTGGTGATGGATGGATATGCCATTAAACTTATACGGATTCAAGGATGGATGGATGGGGAAGTGTGTGGTAATAAACGGGTTAAAACTTGACATATACTACTTTAATTATGTTAATGCATAGGAAAACCAGAGCCTCAAGTAGGTCTTTTTGATCCTTGCATCCACTTTCCACATAGCAAAGGCTCATATAAAGGGTGGGAAAAGTGGCCGCAAAATCGTCGATACGTTGTGGTTCGGGGGAGGACCTTGGGTGGGAACAGGAGGATCGGGAGGAGTAGGAGTCTCGCGCTAGCCGCAAGGAGAAGACGCGTCGATCCGTCGCTACCTTTCTTTTGCTTGTCCTGACTATGTGTGAGTGTGTGATTTCTGCCTTTCAAAGCATGTAATAAATTACTTAAACCCCGCTATTGTACTCTCTACATTTAAAATTCCGCCGTATGCTTTGAACCAATTGTCGATGATGGTGATGAGTCCTTCGCGGCCATCACATTGTTGTACGAATAGTTTTCCCTTCAAGGAAAACGCGGGTTGTTTCACACGATGTGTGATTTCGCGCGCCAGAAACTTTCCATGAGGTTCTGACCTCATGTTTATTTTCCCTGTGAAATCAGGCCATAGGAATGGATTCATCCCTACAAAAATTTCCATAGGATTGGAATCCTTCAAAAATCCTATGTTTCGCCTCCAATCCAAAGGGGACTTCAAGCTGGTCTTTTCCTAAAAATGAAAAATGTGCCAATTCTATGTATGAACAAATATCTTTTAAGTGGTTTGCCATTATGGTAAGTCACAACCCTGTATACATTTATCCGAAGAGAGGGGATGGTTTTTTTCCCCATCTTCCATTGGCATGCTGGTGAACAAATGGTGTTTGCGTCTGCAAGCTTATCCAAGTTACTCCCTCTGTCCCATTATAGGTGACGTTATAGAGGGCAACTAGGTACAACATTTATTCCCTGAATGAGGACATCGGCTGTGACTAGATTCAAAGAACGTTGAGTGAATCTGGACACGCGAATGGAGTGCCAGAACGTTATTTAAATTGGGATGGAGGGAGTAGTCTCTATCTTTGCAGAACTCTTGGACTAAAGGTTTGTTTGGATCCTATAGTTTAATGTTTAGTTAAACCACTTTAGCTCTCGAGGCTTTAAACAGATGATCTAAAGTATTTTCTAAAATTTAAGCCCCCTTTGGATTGGAGGGGAAACATAGGATTTTTTTAAGGATTCTAATCCTATGAAAATTTTCCTGGAGATGCCCTTTGGTTCATATGAAAGCAAAGGAAAAATTGCTTAGGAATCCATTCCTATAGCCTGATTTTACAGGAAATTAAACATGAGGTCAGACTTCATGAAAAGTTTTCTAGCGCGAAATCACACACTTCGCGCGCCTGGCATCTTCACACGCCAGCCATGGAATCTGCTACTGCTGCTTTTCTTCCCATCGTTAGTCACTGCAAGGGACAGGAAAAGTCCATGCATCAGTGGGTGGCGTGATGAGGCTGCAACAGTGCAGTGGGGACTAGTAGTAACTTCCTTTGGTGCTACCAAAGAGCTTCTTTATATTTTCCTGTATTCATTAATCCTATAGGATTGAAGAAGCATGACAAAGCAATTCCTATATTTTTCCTATACCCACATTTTTCCTATCCTTCAATCCAAAGGAGGCCTGATAAGTTTTGAAATGCATACTGAACTTCATCATTGTATTCATCCCTGTTTCCATGGTCCGCCACTCTCCCATAGCCATACGAGTTTAAGTGTTCAGGTGCAACATCAGATTCTAAAATAAATTTAAGTGTTCAGGCATGGTGCAGCATCTGATTCTAAAATAAATTAGAACACGACATCATCAATGATAAATCTCTGAACCTCACGTACCCATATGAGTTGGATCTGCACGTTTCAAAGCACAATATGAAATTCGATTTCCAGACAAATTGGAGTGCATGACGTCATCGGTAAACGATGTCAATCCACAAGTTATCTAGAGAACCAAACAACAAGTTGAAACGGTTGAGTTTTTGACGGCTGATAAGCTGAAGACAGATTTAGTTCCGGGAAATCCCGCGCGGCCTAAATTTCTTTGGAGCGGCCCAACAACGAAGCCCCTCAGCCTGAGTGGCCCTGTGGCCGCCCCGCGTCTCCGCGACCGGCAAGCGGCAACCGGTGACCGCGGCCCAAGCCATGGAGGCACGGAGAGGACTGAGGGGAGGCCGGAGGCCGAAGCGGAGGCCCTCGTGGCCTCGCCGGGTCCTTTTCCCCTCCGCTCGGGGTCTACGACCGCGGCGGTGCGGCCAGCAGTTGTAGCGCCGTAGCGGCAACAGAGCCACGGCGCGTCGTCGGCGATGGAGGCTAGAGCTTAGCTGCAGGCTGAAGGCGCCCCTTGCGGCCTTGCCGTCTCGCCGCCTCACACCCTCCTCTTTGGACTGGCCCTCCGCGCCCGCGCCCAGCAGGAGCAGGCGAGCAGCGGGCCAGCGGCACCGCTGCTAAGCCACGGCGCGTCGGCGGGGCTGGCCGCCCAGCCCCGTTCCTCCCCAATCCCCGGACCCCTGCTGCAACTTTGCACCGTGCACAGCACAGGACAGGTGAGATGTGGGATGTGTGTCTATTTGTTGCGTTGTTGAATTTCAGTTTTCTGATATTCAACGAATGTCATTGACTAGTTCCTAATAAATGCATTTCAATTTCAGATGTGATCAGTTCCTAATAAATGCATTGGAATTTGAAATATTTCATATCATAGGGCAGAGGAGCTTCCGATATGAAATATTGAGCTGAATTTGTTTGCGTCAAAATGAATGGTGCGTATTGTATTCATTGTCTCAACTTATAATGTTTTTTTTGTTCTGTGAAGGACTATAATATTTTTGAAATTCTTATGTTGAATTGAGGATGGTAGCCAAAGTGGTGTGAAATTGTGAAAACATATATGATCTTTTTTGCTATCAGATGGTCTATATTTGGTATTTTTCTATCTAAACTGTTATATGTTTCGCTTGAGCTCTTTCAATTGATATCATCAATTGTGTTTGTTATATCTACTAATGTCCATGCACGCGCGACACACACGTGTACAAAAAAAATTCATAAACATTAGAGGAACAGTAATGTCATTTTTTTACAACTTCTCGTCGTAATTGTCCTCCCCCATATCATATTCATCTTTGTATACGTGTAGTAGCCCATCATTTGTTTCCTTGGTGAATGACCTGAGCTCTAGACTCTCTCTCCTTTGCTCTCCTCTTTTTTGCGAATACTCTCCTCGCTCTCTTCCCTGTTGAATTAGAGGAAAACTCAATCCACAATGTCGGTACTTAAATGCTGTTTGTGCATAATTCACTTGACAGAAGATTAGACAGCGATGAGCCCATGAATCACATAAAATTAAATACTTGATGAAAAATAATACAAGAAACTAATCGTACGTATTAGCTCCACACTCAGCTGGTATAAACTGGTAAATTAGAAGTCCAGATTAATATTGCACATATGAGTTATATTTAATCAAACAACAACGTATATGGCCTCAGAAGCACAGGCACATTACAATAATAAAGCAATGAGAGACATAGAGATGCATGCTGATTATGACAGCAAGCAAAGCTCATATATATGCACTCCAGTATACAAACAAACCTATTAGACAAGCGGTTTCACATAGGGCATGCGAGGTTGCTAGATATGCTAAAAGCAAGAACATAAATATGCTGCAATCACCTCTGTCCTAGAGTAGCTCTTGATACCTTCACCATGTACCAAATAACATGGATGTCTTCATCTGACGTAGCTCTTGATGACGAAGCGCTCGTGGACGAAGGTGAAAGCTGGAGGCAGGCTGGGCTTGTATACACTGCGGTGGTGGTGCCCACCGTCACCTTGGTCGTCCCAGCTTAGCTTCACCCACCAGGCCTGCTCCCCACTCACCTTCACGGCCTTGTTTGGTTGTTGGTGGAGGCGAGGGAGGCAACGCAAGCTCCAGCACCCACGGACCTGGAACTCCTCCCACTTGGGCGCGGTGAGGATGGCGTCGCCCACGTAGAGATGCTCCAGCAGTGGCAACTCCTGGAGACGTATCTTTTGGAGGCAAGGGAGATGGTTGTTATTAGGAGAAGAACGACAGCCATTGTTGTAAAAAATTGCCTTTAGGTTGTAGCAGAAGAGGATGTCGAGCTTCACAAGGCTTGGCAGCTCACAGTCACATGGCATGAAGCCCTCCAACCTCGGGCAGTGCTCCAGACGGATGTGCTTGAGTGCACGGAAGGTAGCACCACTGCCAGATGGTCTGTAGAAATGGGTGAGACTTTTGAGATAGGAGACCCATGCATTCTTCACATTGTTCCCTAGATATTTTGCCACCTCAAATACATGTACTATGCGATGGCAGCGCCTGAGCTTGCATTCCTCCAGATCATTGAAATTACTCAGGTGGTCACTGAGGCAGGTGACGTGAGTATCATCCATCATGCAGACTGACTTGGTGACCTCTAGAAGATGGGTTAGACCAGCGGGATACTGATCCGCTGCTGAGATCTCCACATGATGCTTGGTCACCCTGAAGGGAAGCATGTCATCCATTGCCACCATAGAGACTCCCTCTGTTAGATAGTGATGGTTTACATCAGCATATGTTGACACCGATACCTGAAGCATGTTGCTTGTCACCATGTCATCTTCGTCATTCATCTTCCCGAATCTGGCCTTAAATGATTTAACTTGAATGTAGAAAGACTTGAAAAACCGTCCACTCCTTACTAAATGACCAGTGTTCTTGTTGAAGCTATAAAACAATCTGGAATCGTTGGTGCTCACGACATGAGCAGCTTGTGGACTGGGATGGACTGCATTTCCCTCCAAGCTCTGATCCAAGCAAAATATATCTGGGAGTCGTTTCAGATCATGCCATGGAAAGCGCCTTAGAGCAGGAACACCTATGAGAAGCAATCGTGCAAGGCTGGGTAGATTAAGGATGTCAGCTGGAAGCTCCATGATACCTGTAGCAGAAAGATCAAGCTCCTCTAAAGCATCAACCTCCTTGAGAGTGTCCACAGACTCTAGCTTTCTACATCCACTCAAGGACAATCTCCTAATATAGGGTGCGGTAACCAATGAGAATGATCTTAGGGTAGGATGCCCTTCTAGTTTTAGCTCTTCCCCAGTTTTGAACCCCCAATTTCTAATTAGCTGAAGTGAGAGGAGATTCTTCATTTTGTTAAATATCTCCCAGTAATAATGGAAAGATTTTATCCGAGTCCTTGTGAGCTTGAGTGTTGTTAGACTAGATAGGGTAGCAATGGATGGCGGCAACTCCACTAGGTCGGAGCAACCGACAAGCAAGAGCTCTTGTAGGCTAGGCATGTTGTGGAAGAAGTCGCTATCAAAAGTTTCTACATTTGAGTAGGAGAGATCTAGGTAGAGCAAGTTAATCCTATTGTTGCTATTTTTTCCAAGGAGAGTTCTTTTGGTACTTGGGAAGCTGAATGGATTTGTGAGTTTACTGCATCCCTTGAGGAAAAGCAATTGGAGTTTTTGGAGATAGCAGACTGAAGGAGGGAGTGATTCTACTTCAGTATATGAGCGATCAAGAACATGAAGATCAAGGAGCTTGGGCAACAGTTGATCAAGCTTTGCAAAAAAGCTTGGTGAGCAACTCCTTGTAACAAGTGTGGTTGGGCCCGGAGGCCCGTGGCTCAACCATTCTCTGCTTATTTGCCATAGTCGGCTGTCCACATGTAAGATCCACCTCATGTGCTCCAACCTAGAATGCTGGACATCCCAAAGTTCATCTATAGCTAGTTGCTCTGCAATGAGGCTGTGATATGATAAGAAGTGTGCAGCTGTCTCGGCGACCTCACCGGCTTCAAAAACTTGAGAAGCAATGGGTAGCTGCAGCAATGAGTACTCCTGAAAAGTCTCAATGATGACACTTCCAACTTTTTTTTTAGATAAGGGATAAAAAATATCCGGCCTCTACATCCTTGGATGTACACAGCCAATTATTACACAGTCCTGGATCATTGGAAAAAACAAGGGTCTTTAACATAGACTAGGACACTAAAGCAAACGGAATAGCTGCTTCCACCCTCTATTTGAAATCTCGAGAGCAATCATCTCTATTTTCTTGCTCATCTCCGAGAGTGCGTCCTTGGCTTGCTCATCACGCTGCAACTGAGCCCAGTAGCGTAGCCAATATGCTCCCCTGAAAATAACCTGCATGATAAAATTAGTTTTCACTTTGTTAAAAATAACATCATTCCGGCATCTCCAGATAGCCCAGCAAAAAGCAGCCACCCCAACCCAGATCAAGCCTTTGACTCTCCTATTTTGATTTATGAGCCAAAACCCAAACATATGACTGATAGATCTCGGTTGGTCCAGCCCAGTAGCAAAGAAGATAATCCTCCACATCATTTGTGCACAAGGGCAGTCAAAGAATAAATGTTGGATGGTCTCATTCCTATTGCAATTGACACATTTCTGGCTTCCCCTCCAGTTTTTCCTAGCGAGGTTGTCTTTAGTTAGTGTATATGCACTGTCATCATTGGATCTGCCATGGTAGCTGTTCGTCGTCACCTCCCCTATTCTTTCTCGGACAGTTCCTTTGGTGGCAAGTAGGATGCCATGGGAAGCCCATTGCCATATTAACTCATGCTTATCTAAGGTAATATCTTCTTCCAGTGCACCAGGACTCCTGAGTTGATGCATAGCAGATAGTATCTTAGATAACACAGTAGCAGTTTCATAACTTGTACTGAGTTGAATCCTGAGCAATTGCATAAAGAAAGTTGGTTTTTTTTAGAAAAAGTGTGTGTTACGAGGAGAACGAAGAAGCTTGGAAGTAAAAGAAATGAGCCAAGTGCAGTTTGCAAGAGGGGACCTGGTAACTTACTGGTCCATTGTATTAGCAGCATCGAGCACTTCCTGCATGTACTTATTGCGGTATTGCTGGCAGATACTATTCATTTCTCGAGTGTCATTGCGTTTGAATTTGAACCTTATTGCCATAAGTTTGTACTTCTGCTCGTTACGTAGGAGTTCTACTGTGTACGGGTCAATGCCATACTTATGCTCATAAGACCAGTCTTGTGATTTGTGGTACAAAATCTCGTTCACGGCATAGAGTCGGCCTGATGATCGAGTATCAAGTACGTACATGCATGACGAAATTAGTCAATTTATTGCACAGGAGGAAGAGGAGGGAATTGGAGAAAGCAAATTTGGAGACTGGGCCGATCGACTTACAGAGGTAGGCGACGCGTGGGTTGATGTCCTTCACCTCATTGGCAGCATGTACGATGGCCAAGATGGGGACGATGAAGTTGTCGAGGTATTCTCTACCATGAGAATGATAGGGCAAGCCTCTCCGTCGTCTCCTAACATTCTCTTCATGTTCTACTATCCTTTCTCTTTCTCTCACAAGATACTCTTCAAATTCCTTGAAGAACGAGGTGTCCGGGAGTTGGACATCACTGTTCAAGGACTCGCCGAAGGGATTGAGAAATATTACAGCGTAGTGGAAGCACCAAAGGGCCACAAGGTGCCAATGCTGCTCGTCTTTGCCGCCAAGCACATTAGATATGTGCTTAGCCGCTCGATGCAATGAGTAGACAGTAAGGATCAATATATCATCCCCACTGAAGGATTGGATGGCACACTGATCATTATCTAATGACTTGCTGCTATCATCATAGACATCTAGGGAGGTGGTGGACATGAGCCAGAAAGAGCCTTCTCCCCACGCAGGAGCAGGCAAACCTACCTCCCGTGTTAAAACATCAACCTTGATGGGCTCGTCTAGATTCTGAACCAAAAGCATGCATCTCTTCCCCCAGCAACTTTTGGAGGATGTGAGGAATCATTGACCTTGACAAGCTTTGTAGTGAGTGTGAGTCTGTGCCACTGCCATCCATCATCCCGTATGTATAGTACCGCAGCTCGTCATTCTTGAGCCTGCTGTATTCTTGGTTGAGAGGGAGCAGACCGAGCTGCTCTGCCACTTCGATGGCCAGTCTGTCATTAATGTTGAGCATTTTCCTTGACCATGATGCTTGCTTCATGTCCACCTCTATTACATGATCAAAGGGTCCATCCGACCTCAACTTTTCCTCCCGAATGATGCTTGTTATAGCTTGTGTGAAACTTGATGTGGGTCCAACCCCAACATTCCACTGCATGTGCTTACAGGCAACCAATTTTTTCTGCAAGCCATAGTATGCATCGCTGTGGAGATACCCTTTCAGCCTGACCACACAAATAGAAAAGGGGTATACTAATTTATTAGTAGTCCTTCGAATAACTTGCATGCACTTCAATTACATGCATCTCGCTCATGATTGTTGAGCAGTTAGTTATGATGATCATCTACTCTATTTTCCCCTTCCTCACGTTTACTTTTTCCTGTTATTTGACACATATTTCAAATAAATAAAGTAGGATAGTTGGCGAGATCAACTGTTAGCTGGTGAGATGAAAGTAGCGGACGGTGTGGCGCTCACAATTCCACCGACACCAGCACCGCGGTG
Source organism: Chrysopogon serrulatus (assembly GCA_015844335.1). Taxonomy (NCBI): domain Eukaryota; kingdom Viridiplantae; phylum Streptophyta; class Magnoliopsida; order Poales; family Poaceae; genus Chrysopogon; species Chrysopogon serrulatus. The sequence continues at coordinate 26,789 of JADLZL010001961.1, read as the reverse complement.
TTTGTCCAGCACATTTGCAATTTTGCTACCTTCGGAATGTCTGATGTATTTGTTTCACTCATCTACATTCTAGCACTGCAGTAACAATTGTTCCTTCACTGTACCATATCAGTGGTGATCAAGACTGTTTCGTTAGTAGGTGCTGGAAAGGGGGTTGGGGGGGTATGTTTCCTTTAGAAGAGCCTTGGGGGATAGTGATATTGGAGAATGGGAATGACTTACGGATAGATTAGAGAGTTACAGACTAGTCGAGTTGATGGATGAATACACATGGGTGTTGGACAAATATGGAAAGTAGACTACTAGGTCTATGTATAGAAGGTTGTCCTTTAGGGAAGTTTCCAATAAGGAGAACGATGAAGCTATGGAAAACTAGACTACCTACTAAGATTAAAGTGTTTATGTGGATGGCATTCAGAAGAGGCTACAAACCGGTACAAACCTAAAGAAGAAAGAGTAGAAAGGGAGCAAAAACTGTTGTCTGTGTGGGGTGGACGAAACTGAGGACCATATCTTTTTCAACTACCATGTGACAAAAATCATTTGGTTTTGTTTGAAGGAGGCCCTGGGTTGGGATAAATCCCTAGAAGTATGCAGGATTTTTTTGATAATTGGTTACCCTTGGGGAGTAATGACTATAGTACTAAATTGTTCATTTTTGCAATAGTTTTATGGGGTCATTGGACTGTATGAAATAAGATGGGGATTGAAAAGGTTTTTCCTAGAAATTCTAATGGAGTTTTCCACAAAATCTTTTTTTGTGCAGAAGTGGTGCATCCTCTTGAAAGAAAAGGGTGTACGGTATTTGGATGACAAAATCAAAACGATGAGATGCTGGCTACAAGTCTTCTGGAAGAAAACAGAAAATCTGTAGGTGTTGGGAGTTCTGTAGATGTTTTTTTTTATGAAAGGAATGCTTTATTAAATTAGCACCAGCTATAGCTGATAGAATGGTGAAGGGTTTATTAGTTACATCGGAGATGGCTTCCAGGAAGGGACAGCTGTTTACATGATTGTGATTGGAACAAAGAAGATTACATTATGAAGTTCCTATCATTTGAAAAGCCTGATTAGCTAATGCATGAGCTATGGCATTCTGCTTTCTCTCAATTTTGTAGATTCTTGCATGGTTGTCACCGGTGTTTTGTTAGCCTAGTTCTCTGGGTGGTGATGTCTTTACTGTCTTTCTTCGTTGACAATTTTGGCTCCAAACTTTCAAAGCTGGAAACACCAGCACGATTTTTAAGGCTGTGATGTTCTTAGCTTTATATGAAAGCTGGGTTTACCTTTCATCAAAAATAAAAAGAAAGAAAGAAAGAAAAAAGAGTGGTGCTTGCAATTTATCCACCACCGGACAGCCTGGTGTTTGCAATTTCTGTGTGCGTTCTTCAGTCCATTTACGATACGTGGGATCTAGCGCTTTGTGTGTGAAACCGATATTCATGCATGTTAACAGGTTCTACATCCAAGATAAGGAATAACTAGCATATTTTTTTTTCCTTTATGCTTCCCAGCATGAATATGTAATAACTAACATAAATATTAATTTTATGCTTCCAAGATAAGGGCTCATGTCTAGAATTCTCTCTAAATCTAAACTAATAAGAATTCAGATGGTTAAAAAAATATACCAGAAGTCGATATCTCGTAGACGATCACGCCATTTGCCCAACATCGGTTGGTCCAAGGGAAATAATTCTGCCATGACTTATGTTTACTATTTGCCGCAATTCTCAATTTGCACAGAACCTGCAAGTGATCAAGGTGATTTCTTGAACTAGCTATAAACATAGAACACTACTAAAATGGTGGAATTCTCCTAGTGTTTTTAAGGAGTCATATAACACTATCACTAGTAGCACATGAGAATTTTCACTAGAAGACATTTGGTAGGGAAAATTAATACTAAATTTTGAATGGTAAAACACTAGAAGTCAACATCACTACGAGAATTAAAATTCTGGTTGTGGAATCACATAGTTGTTTGCACAAAGGGGAAACGAAGTAGTTTAGCATTTCTTAAATTGCATCATGTATACTTTAGATTGTGTTTTGGGGGTATTTGTAATAATTTTTTAAATTTGTTTTTTTTGTTACAATGTCTACATATATGCACAAAAGAATTGCTATGTATGTGGCTTTGTTTAAGTAATGGAGCATGAGAAAGAAGCCCCATAGTGCAATTCCACACACGTATATATAGAAAGAAAATAGTTACATATGTGGCATGCTAAGTGGTGCTTATTTTTTCGCCTCCTTGCATTGCGTGTCCTATTCTGGTTGTTATTTATGAGAAAATTTCAAGGTGTAACTTCGTGCGATTCACAAGCGTAGTATATAGTTTGCTAGTGATACCTCCTTGCTTGAACTGAAGGTGGCCAATATATGTTTCTCTCACAAACTCTGCCCCGCAAGCACATTTAATCTATATGATCATGAGAAAAAGATGAGTGACTTAGAGTGCATATAGTACTAACTCATAAGGAATACTTCTCCATTCCAAATTATACAATATTTTGACTTTTTTAGATGTATTATTTTACTATGTACCTAGACATAGTGTATATCTTCATAGAAAAAGCTATGTATGAAGTCAGAACGTCAATTTAGAATGGAGAAAGTACCAAAGAATAGCAATAGTACCTGGTGGTAGAAGTTTTCATTGTTACGTAGACGATGACAAGAAACGACCGGGTGGACTTGCTGCGCTTGAAAGGTCGAACGCAATTGAGATAATATGATTATTTAGGGGGTATGCCAATTTGTCACTGAGAAAAAAAGACCTTTTTGTAAAATAAATATAATGAATGGAGTAGTTGCAAGGATCAAATAAAGGGCTCACAAGAACAGTTGCAAGAAAGACGGAGGGGGAACAATTATGAAGAATGGCAACTATTTTTCATCTTTGGAAATGGTTTATAGGCACAAATCTATTGTAATTACTTTTGTGCTACAAACCTTTATATGATTAGACTAATTGTTGATCGAAGATAACAAAGCTTAAACTTTTAAAGATGTACATGTCTTATGTTTTAGGACAAATGGAGTAAATGATTGGATGAAAAACGATAAGCCAAGAAAGACTTACAGGACAGAACCAGCATACAAAATTGTGTGACTTTTGTCTAGATTTGCTGGTCTGAGGGCTTAATTGTAGGTGCAAAAGAACACATTTGGAGATTTAGTTAGCATGGAAATGATGGAACAAGAACCGGCTGGTGGAGCGAAACAAATGGCTGGGAACTGGGAAGAGAACGGCTCTTCCACATTGCAGCACTCTGTTTTTATACGAGAATGGAGGGACGATATTCTCAGCTTATAGTGACACGCAAATGGTACATCTCTCTGCAAGCCAAAGACGAGATTATTCGTGTTGGAGGAGCATGTCCCACAAGGAAAAAGGAAAGAGAAATGAGAGAGAAAATAAGAAGGCAGTGAATTTACTTAATTAAATTGGAACACGCTCGCCGGCACCCGGCCTATCCACGTTAGTAAAATTGATTTGGACCATTTGATCGCAGAATTAACGGCTTGATCTTCTATTAGCTCCTGTTTACTGCTTTATGAAGCGTGTTATCATATTTACTGTCCTTGTTTACGGTGCGCATCCTTATCTCTTCCACCCCCGCCTTCGTCTCCTCTGTCACTCGCGCCCGCACCTCCGCCATCCGGCCCCCGCCTCGGCCCCGCCTCCGCCCCGCCCCACCCTCGCTCTCACCATCCTCTCCCTCTATCTGGATGGCGGCGCAGCGGGTGGGCAGCCCGAGCGTGGCGGCGGCCGGGCTGACGCCGCCAACGGTTTTGCGCTGCAGCGGCGCGAGCGGGCCTCGGCGGTCGGCGATGTCCGTTGTCTATCCTTCCTGCGCCTCTCTCTCTCGATCTCTCAGCCTCCCTCCTGAGGTGGTGCAGCAACGGCAGCCCCTCCCATGGTGGCCGGCCTCCGCACGGCACCAGACCAGCGCAAACGGGCCCCGCGGGCGGCCGCAGCTGCAGGACGGCGGCCGCTGCCCCCACCGTGGTCTCATCTCTCTCCCTCCTCTCAGTTTGGCAGATGCAAGGATGCAAGGTGAATTTTTTTCCTAGATCCACTGTTCTCCCTCTTTACTCTGAAGGCTGGCGGCCCCGCCGGTCTTGCCTCTCCTTGCGGGATCTCTCTCTCCCGAGCTCGAGCTGAGCGTGCGGATCGCCGGTGGCACCGCCGAAGCGAGGGCACGGGGGGCCTTGCCCAGCCCCGGTCGCCGCCCCTAGCAAGGGCCGCGAGTGCGCAGGGGAGCCCCAGGCCCCGGCCGCTGCAGGCGCAGGCGCGCAGGTCCACCAGGCCGCCGCCCCCGCTGCTTGCCTCAGTCGGAGAGGGACCCACGACACTGCACCGCCACTCCGAAGTGGCAGGGGCGCCATCGCCGCTGCCGCGCGCCGGTGCTGCGTTGAGCCGGGAGGGAGCAGGCGTCCAGCGCAGCCGACGGCGTGCCGCCTCTTCTTCTCCGTCGGCAGCGGCCGCGGCGCACCTCGGCAGTCGGATTTGCCGGCAGGTCACCCTCTTCTTCTCCTGCTCGTCTGTCATGTGCCTCCTCCCCAAGATCCTCCCTTCTGCACAGGTGATTGGGGATCCTCCCTTCTGCACAGGTGGTTGGGGGTTACTGCAGCAGCTTGCGCTGCCTCCCCTCTGGATGGCACGTAAACCTCCTCTCCTTCTTGCCTGCTTCCTTCTATTTCTCTTGAATTTCTTGATTTACCAGTAATTTGTTCTCGGTACAGATAAGTCAAAATTAGTTCTAATCCAACCAAGCCGCTAATACAGCGGATAGTTAAATAAAATTTTCACTATTTAGAGTTCTGCCATTAAGCTGGTGCTGCGCCTGCTAATTAAAATTATTTGTCAGTATTTCACATGAGCCAATCTCCAATGTCCAATCTCTGCATTTTAATTACTGCACATACACTGTGTTCTATATTACCAGAATCAGCTTGGGAGTTCTAGAACCATTGTTCAGTAGTTGGGATCAGCTTGAATTATTATCGGTATATTATATCTGCGATTACAGAAGCATCACAAGGCGACATGTGCAACCTATATTTACTCAATGTGCAGCTTTGTCTTTGAAAATTATATTACCTCCTTAATTTCCATCCTGAAGTTTGTTAAATGTACAATACATGTTATCATGCACTGTCGAAGGCAAAGTGTGCCACCTAATTTCCCACTATCACAATTAGACATACCACTGTAGATTATCTTGAGTACAAGGAATTCATGGCTCTAATTTGTTCACTTAAATCTCCTTAATTGTTCTGCTAAATATTTTATTTCCATGCATATTTCTCCAAAATAGTGGACATTTAACGATCTACTAGGCTTTCAGTTTCCATCTGTATCTTCCAATCATTTAATATTTTGTTGCGTCACAGTTTCATTTGTAGAAATGCATTATTAATTCAGTTTTCCCCTCATTTGTGTTCTGACTTCTGAGTTAACAATTTGGAACATTTCAAATATCTGAGTCTGACATCCATAGGTTCTATAGTATGGCATACCAAGAAATATGACATTCAGTACAAGAATTGGTGCCAATTGTTCAAGTTTGCCTTCCTGAGTCATAAAATCAGGATGAAGCTAAGTACCTGCTCAAGAAGAAAAAAAAGGTACCCTCTCCATAGACTAATGACAAACCAACGAATCTTTATCTTTGCTGGAGGATACCGGTTCACTGGTGTCGAGGGTCAAAACCACGGCCCTCTAAGGACCGGGATAAAGCGACTTTCAAAAACAAAAACACCCTGCCAGATCAGGGTCCTCTTGGCCCAGCCCACGGCACGAAACTTAAAGCATTTCAGGCCCAGCCGCGGCAACCACTAAGGCCCACGGGGTAAAAGCCACCGCCCGGGGATCGACCCCCGGGGCAAACTCCGATTCGCCCGACCCCTACCCATCGCGGGGGGTCGGCGTCCGACCCCCCCCGACGACGAGAGTCGGGATGCGCCGTGCGATTCACTGCCAAATACAGACGACCCGCGGCTGTACAGTTCCGTAGCGATCCACGGGGATTCGTCGCATACTCTTTGGTAGAAGGGGGCGGGGCCGCAAAAGTAACCGGGGCATTTCGTTGCTCCCACGCCTCCTACGGCAGTGCGGTCTTGCTGACCCCGTCTTGACTGATGCGTATGGAAGCCCGTGCGCGCGTCTCCGTTAAGGGCGCCGGGGCTGTCTTTACCATGACGGTGCATCCCGGCGGAATGCGAATAAAGGAACGCCCCGCTTCGTACCGACACCATGGCCAAGATACCGGACGGCGACCGAGCCAAGAAACATCCCGCAAGGCAAACCGGGGGCGTCGGGGAATCAGCCACACTTGCGCTGGCGACTCCACGGCCGGCTCCATGTAGGCCGGCATTTGACTTTAGTACCTACGGTCAACTAAATCGCACAACCCCGTTCGGGCATAGCCCTGCTTACACGAAAGGGCTACAAGGCCAAGAGGAGGGGCGATGGCGTCTGCTACTGATGCACCGCGGCGCTTCGGGAACGTCCCAGCCCTTGTAGGCCACGACTTCTTGATCACTACGCGCATGCCCTCTCCCATGAGCCTCACCTTGAACTATAAAAGGGAGGACTTGGGCCCCGAGCACGTGTGTCCATCACCCGATTCACACTACACACACGAAACACTTAACCACGAACCTAGCTTTCTTACTCCGAGACTTGGGAGCTGTCCCTCTCTCGACCCCTCTTGTCTTGCCCCATACAAGCTCACGAGTAACACGACTCCGCTCTCACCGGGCGTAGGGTAAAAATCGCCCGAACCAAGTATACATCATCGTGTCCACTCGGGAAACCATCTCGAGGATAAGTGTGCTCTCTTTTGATTACTCGTCGGTGTCCATTCTCGACACCACCCGGTTAATACGCCGGTAGGGGTGCAAGCGCACTTCTACAATTCCACCAACCTCGAGATGGCCATGCACCGTCTCAACCTCGTTCCGGCGCCCGAATCCGTTTCGGGGGCTGGATTTTATCGTTAGGGAGGGGCGGGCGTGACTTAGTTGGCTCCCAAGCCGCAAGTCGCTCTCCCCCGCGCCAACGGCGTCAACCCAGCACCGGCGCAAGGACCACGGGCTAACGGCACGCGCCCGCGAGCCAACCCCCGGCGTGATCGGCGATCTCGCGATTGCCATGGGCAGCATGAGTCTCCGACCAACGGCGGCGTCGGTGACCACGGGCCCGGCGACCGCGGCGCCATCCCCGACCATGGCACCGGATGCACGTCGGGGGTCCCCAATGTCGTGGCGACACCATCGGGCTGCGAGCGTGCGGGGGAGCTCACGGAGCTGGATCGGCGGCTCTTACCCTATCTAGGGCCCTACCCCAGCTTCGAGGAGATTTCTCTGCTCTCGTATTGGTACGAGGCCATCATGGAGTACGGCGGGGGGAGATCCGATCCCTCGGGCAGATCCTTATTCAGCGGGCGTCCGAGTCGGCCCCCCCTTGGGTACCACAACGCCATAACCACCATGGCGCATCTCATCCTCGGGGGATGACGCCAACCCCCGAGGGGCGTTGAGCTCGTGGCGGCAAGGCCACTCGTTGAGCCCGTCTTTATGCGGACTCCGGCGAGTACCACGACTCGGCGGCAGCGATTTGGCGGCAAGCGGGCCCTACGCCCGGGCCTATGTTCATGCCGGACTCCGGCGGTTACACCGACTTCGAGGCGACAACGATAGCTCCGGCTTCGACCCGTTTTGGGCGTGTTTCATGGCGGAAACTCCCGAAGGCGGGTCGGCGACGTTGCCCCCCGAGGAGGAAGCCATGCTCAACCCGGCTCTCGGCGAACGCCGTCACCTCGGCGATCGCATACTCCACCGACCTCGCGCTCCGACGGCTCCGACGAACAGCGGCGGCCCGATGCGCGACGCCGACCTTGGCGGCGAGCGACGCAAGGCCTACCATGACCACGAGCAACACCGAGTAGACGCCTCCCCACCTCACCGTCGAGCTGGACGGGCACGAGGCATGGCCCGTGACGCCCACCGGCGGATTCTCGAGGATGATGACGGTCCTCCACTCTTCACTTTCGCGCGAGCGAAGCGCGGCGGCGGGGCGGCGGCTCGCTCCCAACAGCTACCACCACCAACGACACTGGCTGAGTGGAGAACTCAGCGGGAGATTCGGCGATTCTGGATCGCGCCCGCCCATCGGCAGCGAAAGCTCACGATCTCGGCGGCGAGGAGCCTCTCCGAGTCACCACACGATGGACGGTCGCCGAGACCGAGAGCCATCGTGCACCAACCAGCTCGGGTGCCTTCGGAGAGCTTGCCACCGGTGCGAGAACGCTGTCGGGCCCGTTCGAGATGCTCGGGTCATCCTCAACGCCCGGCACGAGAATACGCCCCACGCCGGGGGGCACTTCGACCCCGAGGAGGACGGGGGGGCGAAGCCCGCCTCCCCGGGACCACCGGCGTTCGGGCGGCATATTCTTCGCTCGCCCTTCCCACGGCGCTTCCGTGCGCCGACCACCATCACCAAATGCTGCGGGGGAGGCGAACCCGGCACGTGGGCTGGAAGACTACCGCCTTGCATGCGGGCGGGGGGGGGGCGACCACGCAGTACTTCATCATAAGGAACCTCCCTCGTATGCGGGTGACTCTGCGCGGACTTGGCTAGAACACCTCCCCGAGGGATGTATAAGCGATTGGGCGGACCTCGTCGACATCTTCGTCGGCAATTTCGAGGCACGTATTCTCGCCACAGGAACCCCACACAGGATTTCTGTTGTTGCCGGCGGCCGGACGAGTCCTGTGTGACTACATCAAGCGCTTCTCCAAGCGGTGCACGAGCCTCTCTCACGTCACCGGCGTCGGCGTGATTGGGGCCTTCATCTCCGACGTCGTCTGTAAGACTTTGGTGCACGAGCTAGGGCCGCCCACCCCCTTCGTACCACCAAGGAACTCCTCGGCGTAGCAACCCGGCCGGCGTCGGGGGGGGGGCGGTGGGCGCAATCTTCAACTCCCCGCGGCAAGGCGAAACGGGAGGAGGAGGCGACGACGACCCCACCGACCGCAAGGGCGGCCAAGAAAAAAAGGGCCGTAAGGGGCGACGGCGAAACGACGGCGAGCTCGTTGCTGCGATCGACACCAAAGGGGAAGAAGAAGGCACCGGCGAAGCCGCCAACCGACTACTTTGAAAAGAAGCTGGACCAGCCGTGCCCTCATCATGAGGGCGTGGTGAAACACACTCTCCGTGAGTGTCGCCTCATCCCCAAGTTCTTTGGGGGAGAGAAGGGCAAGCCGGAGGCAAAGAGGAAAGGCGGTTCGCCCTCCCAAAATGATGAGCAGGGGGGGGGGCGAGTCGGGATTTCCCCACGTCACCGATTGTCTCATGATTTTCGGAGGACCGGACTACTACGCCCGCGGCGGCGGCGGCGCAAGCTCGGCGGCGCATGGTGCGCCAAGTCGAGGCAATCGTGCCCGCACCATCCAAATGGGCAAAGCACCCGATCACCTTCGACCCGGTCCGACCATCCGAGATGCGTGCGAATCGGGGCGGTACCCACTCGTCGTCGACCCCATCATCGGTACCAAGCGCCTCACCAAGGTGCGATGGATGGGGAGCGGCCTCAACATCATCTACCCGGCCACCATCGGCGCCATGGGGTCAACCGCGCCAAGATCCGCCACGGGGGCGCCGTTCCATGGAGTTGTGCCGGGACGGCGCGGCCGTGCGGTCGGGCGGATCGACCTGCCCGTCACGTTCGGCACTCACACTAACTTTCGCACCGAGGTGTTGACATTTCAGGTGGTAAACTTCCCCGGTTCTTACCATGCGGTATTGGGTCGGCCGTGCTATGCCAAGTTCATGGCCGTTCCAAACTACACCTACCTCAAGCTCAAGATGCCGGGCCCCGCGGGATCATCCTTGTGCACTCGTCAATGCAGCATGCGTACACATGCGACATCGAGCGGTGCGGCGTGGGCTGAGTCGGTGCTGAACTCCCACGGCCGTATCATCAACACCCTCGCCGGCGATGACCGGGACATGCCGGACGTCCCCGAAGGCCACCGCGTCCTTCACGCCCGACGGGGGACACCAAGCTTGTGCCCCTCGACCCCAGCAGCTCCGGCGGCATGGCCAGTGCGGATCCGGCCACCGGGCTCGACCCCAAATAGGAAGAGCGCTCGTCGACTTCCTCCGCCTGAACCCGAAGCATCTTCGCGTCGAGGCTCTCGGACATGCACGGCATTCCGAGGGATGTCGCCGAGCATGCCTTATGGATCAAGCCCGACTCAAAGCGGTGAAACAACGCTGCGCCACTTCGATGAGGTAAAGCGTAGAGTAATTGGTGAGGAGGTTAAAAAGTTGTTAGCGGCTGGGTTCATTAAGGAAGTGTATCATCAGTGGTTAGCTAATCCTGTCATTGTTCAAAAGAAAGGCGGGAAATGGAGAATGTGTGTTGACTATACCGGTCTAAACAAAGCGTGTCCTAAGGATCCGTTTCCTTTGCTGCGCATAGATCAGGTTGTCGACTCCACCTTTGGGTGCAAGACCCTATGCTTCCTTGATGCCTATTCTGGTTATCATCGGATCAAGATGCGTGAATCCGATCAACACGCCACCGTTCATCACCCCGTTCGGTTAAATGCTGTTACGTGACCATGCCATTCGGGCTTAAGAATGCGGGCGCAACCTTCCAGCGTTGCATGATGAGAGTCTTCGGCAAGCTCATCGGAGAGATTGTCGAGGTTTACGTGGGCGACATCGTTGTCAAATCCAAACAGACCCGGCGGTCTCGTGGCCGATCTGGAGCTAGCCTTCGCTCGGCTCAACAAAAGGCACATCAAACTCAACCACGAAAAATGCGTTTTCGGGGTGCCTAGAGGATGTTCTTTGGGGTTTATCGTTTCGCAACGAGGCATCGAAGCCAACCCGACAAAAAATCAAGGCTATCACCAAAATGAAGCCTATTCGGGACCTCAAGGGGTTGCAGCATATCACGGGGTGCCTCGCCGCACTCGGTCGGTTCATATCACGCCTAGGTGAGCGGGGGCACGCCCATGCCGGCTCCTCAAGAAAGCCGACCAGTTCACGTGGACTGACGAGGCTCAAGAGGCGCTAGATAAGCTCACGGAACTGTTGATCGGTCCCCGATCCTTACTCCTCCGGCGAAGGAGGAACCTTTGCTCCTCTACATCGCTGCAACCACCCAAGTGGTGAGCACCGCGTTCGTCATAGAAGCGAGTCGAAGAGGGACGCACTCTAAAAGTGCAGCGCCAGTTTATTTCATTAGCGAAGTCTTGTCCGACACCAAGACACGCTATCCGCCAAATCAAAAGTTGGCGTCGCCCTCCTCATCACGAAGAGGAAGCTAAAGCACTACTTGAGGCACACCCCGTCACCGTGGTATCGACCTTTCCCACAGGAGAGGTCATTCAGGAACTCCCCGAAGCCACGGGCCGGATAGCCAAGTGGGCGCTCGGGCGATGGGTTCTGAAATCACCTCACGCGGCTCGCCGCGGCGATCAAGTCGCGAGTTACGGCCGACTTTATCGCGGAATGGACCGAGAATCCGTTGCCTCGGCCCCCATCCGGCATGAATCTTTGGAAGCTCTTCTTTGACGGCTCGTTGATGAAGAGTGGTGCGGAGCCGACCTAGTATTTATATCTCCGCTTGGGGTCGAGAATGAAGTATGCTCTACGACTTCACTTCAAAGCCTCCAATAACGTCGCTGAATACGAGGCCACGGTGAGCGGCTTGCGCATAGCCAAAGAACTTCGGCGTGAAACGCCTCGAGGTCAGGGCGACTCGCGGCTTGTCGTTGATCAGGTCATGAAGGAGTCGAACTCACGACCCCAAGATGGCGACCCTCTTGCCCGGGAGGTGCGTAAACTTCGAAGAGTCCTTCGACGGCACAGAGCTAAGCCACGTCCTTCGGCGGGACAACGAAGAAGCGGGCGCTACGGCCAAAATGGCCTCAAATCGAGACCGCATCCCGGTGGGATATTCGCTAGGGATCTTGTCCGACCCTCGGTAAAAGTTGGAGAAAAAGGGACCGACTCCACCTCCGACCCCGAGGCGGCTCGATCGACCCCGCAGAGCGGACCACCTCCTCCGACCACACAGGGTGGTGCGCCCGACCCCAGGGGGGACGACCCCTCTTACGAACCTACCGTCTTCATAGTCACGAGAGTAGAGGAGGGGTCGACCTCTTCGAACCCCGAGCCTGAGGAGGGGAGGCTGGAGGATACCGTATCTCGGCCCTCGTTCGAAAATCTTACCGCGAGGAAGGGCGGAGGCTTCGGCTAGCTCGCCCGAGCCAAGTCATTTGTCATCATTGATGGAGAGCTGTATAAAAAGGGGGCACTCGGGCGTCCTTCATCGATGCATTCCCGTCGCTCACGGGCGCGCCCTGCTGGAGGACATCCACGCGGGCATCTGTGGACATCACGCCCGGCGCCCGCAGACGATCGTGGCCAAGGCTTACCGCCAAGGTTTCTGCGGCCCACGGCGGTGGCGGACGCAACGAAAATCATCCGATCCTGCAAAGGATGTCGGATTACGCCAAGCGGACACATTTGCCGGCGCAGGTCCCTGAGGCGATCCCCTCACATGGCCGTTCGCGGTGCAGGGCTGGATCTAGTAGGGCCCCTCCTCAAAGCGCCCCGGAGGCTTCACTCACGTTACGGTCGCGATTGATAAGTTCACGAAGTGGATCGAGGCTCGACCCTCGCCACCATCAAGTCGACCCGAGTGTGTTGTTTTTCACCGACATCATTTATCGCTTTAGTGTACCTAACTCGATCATCACGGACAACGGCACGCGGTTCACTGGGAAGAAGTTCACGGTATTTTGTGACGAGTTCAACATCCGTGTCGATTGGGCGTCTGTCGCGCATCCTCGCACTAACGGGCAGGTTGAGCGAGCAAACGGTATGATCCTCCAAGGCTTGAAGTCTCGGATCTTCAATCGTCTCAATCGGTATGGCCGACGATGGCTCACTTTGAGCTCAGCGGTCTTTGTGGAGTCGAGAACGACCCCCGGCGAGCAACCGGGCATACCCCTTTCTACATGGTCTACGGGCGGGCCGTCACGCCTACCGACACGGAATATGGGGCCCCCACGGGTCGGGACTTACACGGAGCCGGTGTGAACCGGACCTACGGAAGATGCCATGGACCCGCTCGATGAAGCCAGCGACGTCGCGTTGCTTCACTACGCTAAGTACTGCGGTCCCTCTTACCGGCACCACGCTTGGCGGGTGCGGTCGGCGTTTAACGTCGGAGACCTTGTCTTCGTGTGCGGCGAGGACACCAAAGGGGCGTCTGGCCGGCGCCACCATGGGAGGACCCTTCACCATTGCCGGGTTCTCCGACCGGGCGTACAAGCCGAAGGATGACAAAGGGGCAAATTGTCAAAAACGCACGGAACATCGGCGATTCGTCGTTTCTATCCGTAAGAGTTTTTTCCGATTCGCATTATGTACCGCTATGTACTTGTACCTTTTCTTGCTATCAACCAGGTTGAGCATGTTTAATATGAGAAACTCCCTTTCATAAAACAATGTCTCGACCCACTGCGGTCGGTACTTATCTTTCTCTTATTAAAAGCTGAAAAGGCAAACCGTCCGATTTCAAGTCATGCTCGGCCCTCTTGCTCAAAAGGTTGTGTATAGGAAAGAAGGTGGTCCTAGCACCCAAAAACGTCAGGCGCCTTGTCTAACGCCCGGTGGCTAATGATCTGATCGGTGAGGGTCGGCTAGCCATGTCGACCCTAACACGGCCTTCAAGTAAAAGGGCGTTGCTGCGTGAGAATTAGCCCGGCTTACCACGTCCCTAAGTAAAAAATATCTTGAAGGTCGAGAGTCGCGAGACTTTGGGCGCCTAAATAAGGTAATTTTCCACCGGGTGCAGCATGTCTCACCCGGGCGGGTGTCTAAATCTGAAAAGCAATCCGTCCTTTCTAGAGATATTTTTTCTTCATCTAAAAAGGGGAATAATTCAAAACCTAAAGCAAAGACAAGTCAACCACAGTTACCACACATAATAAAGTCTTTGGGCATCAAAAAGCCCACAAACCAAAGTAAATGTTTTTACTCCCGGGAGGGAGCACTAGGTTCGCTAGGCGGTCGGCAAAACGTCGGCACTATCCGCCACTAGCACGAAGAGCCTCGGCGCCCGCCCTCGGAAACCCCCCGAAATATCCCTCGGCGACGCCGTCAAAGTTGAAGCTCTCGTCGTAATGGGAGGCGGGTAATGGCAAAACGCCTCCCGGATCGGTTCGAAGAGCATCGCGCTCAAGTAACCGATCCGGCCCCAGGCGCAAAAGGATAACCGCGCGGTGAGGGAGCCATTAGGGGCGGTCGACATCGATATCGTCGAGGGCAGCGTTCGGCGGCGATACCACGAACGGCGTTACTGGCTGCTGCGGTGCGGCGAAGTGGGCAGCGAAACCTAGCCACCTCCTCGGGCGCCCGGTGGGCTGCGTTCTCGGCGTCCATCTTCCAGCGCCGCTTCGCTCTCGGCTCCGCTCTTGAGTGGCGACCGTCCAGCTCGTTCGCTTACGGGGATCTGGTCTCGGACCTTGCTTGGTATCGTCGCTCTCACGGCGACGCTCTTTCTCGAGCAGCTCTGCTCCGAGTCTGCTCCCGCCCAAAAGCCGTTATCGCGGCTGCTCCGCCTCCCGAGCAACTCCCGGACATGGGCGTTGCGCGGCGCTCAAGCTCCTCTGGGGCGCGCCTCGCCTCCCCGGCGTCATCCGCTTCTTGCCGGTGCGGGGAGGTCCATGTGCCACTTCGTCTCCGTCCTCGATGTGGGGCGTCTCAAGCGGGCGCGGAGATCCTCAATCGTCTCCATCGCCTCCTCCCACCCGGGGATGTTGCTCGTACAAGAGACGAGACTTCACCCGACCCATATGCAGCGCCCATTGTCCATAGGGCAACATGTGGATGAGTCACCGGTCTTAACAATTGGAAAAACGGGAGAAAGCGCAAACTGGGAATACCTGGTAGAAGCGGCGCCGTCGCCCCATCTGCGATACCCGAGGCGGTGGCGTTACGGTTTATAGCTGCCATCGCTGCCTCGAAGGAGGAAAGCACCTCCCACTCGGCGCGTCGTCAACCACCGAAGGCTCAAGGAGGGATCGCGCGGGTTGGGAAACGCCGGGATCCTCCCGAAATGGTGAGGGCCACACGCCCCTCGTCATCGTCCCGGCGGCCCCTCGCGCCGGGAGGTGGGCGCATCGCCCGCCGTGGGGCGCGGAGAAAGGGCGGCGCGGGAGCATCGGGGGGCCGCGCCTAATATTCTCCTCAAAGCCGGGGCAGCGGCCTCCCTCGGCCGCCTCGGCCACGACGCCCGGGGGAGCTCGAGCCCTCGAGACCCCTCATCTGTGAGCCTGCGTCGAAGCGGGGACTTCTCGGCCCCCGGCCCGGTGCGGCTGTCGGCCGATCCCCCCAGGGAAGGAGCAGCGTCGTGCGGGGCGAGACCCCCACCCGAAGATGGGGTCCCACTCGCGATGCCGGCCGCCTCTTGTTGCTTCCTCAGGGCGCCTTCAAGGGCGCAAGCGTGGCGACCGGGGTCGGATTTGGCTGCGGCGAGCGAGGAAGGGGTCGAGGTCGAGGAAAAAAAGGCCGATATGTGTCGGCGATAACCCACGAGACATACCTCGGGTGCGGGCGTGACATCTTGGAGGCCGGCTCCACCGACAACGACTTCTGCGATATCAGGGCAAGGCGTTTCCCCTTTTAGAACATCTTCTTTGGGGGCACCGGCCCCGAAACTGCCTCGCTCGGGCGCGATCCGCGGCCGCATCCTCGGCCCCTCGGTGGGCCGGGCCCCGGGGGAGAGGGTCGGACCGCCCGGCCCAACATCCCCCATGGAGAGGGGATCGGCCTTGAGCGGGGTCGGAACGCAGCCGACTCATGCCCACTTCGCGCGACCCCCAGCTGGCTCGGTGGCTCGAGTCGCACCACAGGACCCAATCACGGCCGCGGCCCCCATGGTGTGGGCCATCTCGTCAGTGCAGGTGCGCCCAGTCGCTCCCCTGTCCGACCCACCCTCCTCGGCGAAGATGGGATTCCTCGAGCACCCGCCACGCTGCGCCTCCCCTCCCGGGAAGGGTCGGCGAAGCCTGGCCGGACCCGTTAAGCGGGCCGAGCTCCTCCCTGTATCCGGAAGGGGGGTCGGGTCACGCTCCTCCCGGAGGCGATTCTCCGCCCGCCTCGCCTTCCTCCTCTCCTTCTTGGTGTGAGCCTCGGGGCGGCCACGTTCAGCCACTCGGCCCGGCCGCCCGTGCGGGGAGAGGCACGGATCTTCCTTCAAAAGCGGACTCGGGGGCTGTCGCGGTGGAAATACGTCGGGAACGGCTCGGAAGAAAGGAAAGGAAAAACCTAAACAATCAAATACTCCACGAATATCACGGCGTCGTCCCGGCCTCATCGGGGGCTGGTCCGCACGGCGACTCGAGGGTACCCGGTGCGCCGGCCGGAGTTCTTCGTGCCGCCAACAGGTTTCGAGTCGACGGGAGGCAGCGGCGGTCGAAAACGGCCCTCCCCTAAGTACCGTGCCTGCGGGGTCGGGCCGGCCACCATCCCCCCCGGCGGGGCATCGCGACATCAGCGGCGCCACCCGCCCGGAGCCAGGGGCATCCACAATGCCGGCCCCGGTCAAGCCCCCGGTGTCGCAAGATCCTGATGGCCTCCAGGTGATGCTCAAGCTTTTAGACCTCCTTCGAGTTCACCCCGCCAGCGCCATTTTATCGGGCGCTCGAGAGAATGACACGGGAGAAATCGGGGGAGTGGGCGCGTCTCAGAGTTCTTGAGGTAGAACCACCCGAGTGCCACCCTCGGTTCGGCGTGGGCGTCTTCACATCCGCGTTAGAACTTGAATGCGCTCCCCCACGGGAGGCGATGCCAGCGCGCATCCCGTGGGGAGGTCATACTCGGCGGCGTCGTCCTTCGCCCACCGCTTCACCAAGCGGGCGGAGAGAAAAACTTCCACGGCCCAGAAATGAGGCGGGATCCCGGGTATCCCTCGCGATAGGGCAACGAACACCGCCATATGCAGAATCCGTTGGGATTCGGATGGTGGAGCTCGACGCCCGTAATGGTACAGAATCCCGCGCACGAAGTCATGAATAGGGGCACACCGAGCCCCCGCTCATGAAAAAGCAGCGAAGGGGCGATGTATCCCATCGGCGGCCGAGGAGAGATAGTCCTCAATGGGAGAATCCACTCCCCCCGCCTCTGTCAAGGGGCGGCGCAACCCTCGCCACGAGGCGCTCCATCTCCGCGCCGTCGAGGTTGCTGGGCGGCCACGGGAGATGCGCCTCCACTCGCCATTGAGATGAGAGATGGGACGTGGGAAGAGCGAAACATGAGCGGCGGTGGAAGGGCAAGTGAGGCGAGAGGACTCGAGGGGCTTTTCGCTGCGAAACAAAAGGATGCCCAGTGCGGCTAAGGAAAAGCCTCTTCCTTCCTCTCAACCTTAAAAAGAGAACAAACCGCCCGTTGCGCTGCTCTCGGGGGCGTGGGCGGCGTGCCCAGGCCTACCTTGCGGGCCCGAATAAGCACGTGCACGCCCCTCCCGGCGCATTAACTCCGTCCGGGCGTGCGGCACGTCGGCACGCCCAGCGTCGCGTGATTTCCGTCTGTCCGTCGAGCCGCATGGCGCCCGTCCGGAGGGCGACCCCTGGGAGCCTCGGGTCCCAGCGTTGACACAGGCGGGCGGGCGCCTCTGGCAGGCCTACGAAGAGGTAATCATGAAATCGGGGTCGGCCGGGCTGATGCGATATGCTGTCGTTTCCAGACCCTCGGCGGAGAAAAAACCCTAAAGCTACTGTTTGCAGAAGAACAAGAAAACCCCAACGAAAAAGGGTCCGCTTCGATCAATCGTTACCGTGGCCTCGAACACCACCCGCATCAAAGACGGCGAAAACAAACTTTGTGAGAAGATTGAAAATGAGCACTTTGTTCATCGAGGCATGTAATCGCTATCGGGCGAGGAAATGCCTCAAGGCGAATCTAAAAACAAAAAAACCGCCCCAGCGGCGTCAAGCAAAAGCCAGCGGCATGACTACCCCTCGCCCGCGACCGTGCCAACGCGCCAACATGGAAATGATCATGAAGGCGCGGGCGCCCACCCCATCCCCCCGTGCAGGTACATATCCTCCAAGAAGACAATGGAGATCAACCCGCGAGAACGCTGGATTGGCGGGGACGCCGTGGCGGAGCCACGCCGGGGGAAGATCCCACGCGCCCTCGGGCGCGTCGTGGGATCACCTCCTCCGCCGTCACCACCTCGCGACGGCATCGGGCGGGGCCTCGTCATCGGCGCACTGGGTGCTCCAGGTCCCCAGGCTTCGCCCTCGAGGAGCTTCGATGTAGCCCCGAGGTCGACGCAGGAGAGCAGCGGTGCGCTCTCGCCCGGTAGCGGAGGCGGGCCTTCGCCACATCATGTCAGCGGATCCAAGCAAGCAGCGGCCCGGCCCGCTCCGCCCGGACCCGCCGGGGAGCCCGGCATAGCCCACAATGGCTCGACCGCCGGGCGCATGACACAGGGCTTTCGGCCAAATATTTCGACCCACGCGCTTCGTCCGCCTCCTCGGGTTGGCGGTCCTCAGTCTCCTCCCTCCCGCAGCGGGTCAGGGCGGCGTGGAGCTCTTGACGGTCTCCGGCCTCTCGCCCCGGCCTCAAGCCCCCTTCCGATGGTCTCCCGGCCTCTCGCCGACCTCGGCATGAAAAATCCTGTGAGCAAGCATTCGGCACGAGATGAAAAAACCCCTTCTCTCCATTGCAAACACTTGGGGCTGGAGAAAAACCCTCCCATTTGTGGGCAATGTACTCCTGCAGGATGCGGCGGCGGCGCAGGGGGCTCCTCCGACGAGCCCTCCTCCACCGGGCGTTTCCCGCGATCCATCACACTCTCTCGCTTTCGATAGACGGACGGACGGCCGGAGGGAAGAAGGAGAGAAGTACTAGATGGCCGAGGTGCGGGCGAGGAAGGAAAGGGTGACTAGATCCGTCCACACACACCACACCCTCCTTAAATAGATGGCCGACGCCTATGTGGATCCGTAAAACGCCTCTTGGCGTTCCACGTCGCCCATCATTACAACCGCGACATCGTCGCCGTCGTGGAGAGTCGAACCGCCCGCGTCGAAGGTCCCGAGGCATCATTAACCCCGAGGCCGCTGGCTCTCGGCGCTCCGCCTTGGGCACCGAAAAAGGGCGTGAGCAAAAACCGTAATACCTTTATGATAAAACGGAGAGCCGCATCCGTGCAATGGTACACGATTCCGCCTCCAATCACCAAGCCGCGGCCACAACTATACGGCTACGGTTTTACGAGCCTGCGAGCGAGTGTACCACTCCTGCCCACGGAAGGCTCGGAGAGGCTACCCGCCAGATGCGCTCGCGCGCACCACACAGGAAGAAAGAGCAGCGGCCTTCGCTTCTGCGCCTACGCGCACGAGTATACCACTCTGCCGAAGGCTCGGGGGGAGCTACACCGCCGATGCGCTCGCGCGCACCGCACCCACTGAAAAGCAAAATATTCAGAAAAACCCCTCGGTTTCCCTTGGCGAGGCAGTCTAGCATGAAGAGGAACATCGGTTCCACCCCATGCTCGGGGGCTACTTGTCGAGGTCAAAACCACGACCTCAGGGACGGGATAAAAGCGACTTTCAAAACAAAAACACCACCGGGATCAGGGGTCCTCTTGGCCCGGCCCATGGCACGAAACTTAAAGCATTTGAGGCCCGGCCCGCGGCAACCACTAAGGCCCACGGGATAAAAGCCACAGAGGGA
The DNA here is from genome assembly GCA_015844335.1 of Chrysopogon serrulatus. NCBI lineage: Eukaryota > Viridiplantae > Streptophyta > Magnoliopsida > Poales > Poaceae > Chrysopogon > Chrysopogon serrulatus. The sequence continues at coordinate 7,000 of JADLZL010001961.1, read as the reverse complement.
TCGACCCCAGGGCAAACTCCGGTCGCCCAGAGCCCACCCATCCCGGGGGGGGTCGCGTCGGCCTGTCCCCGCCGAGCGAGAGTCGAGGCGCACGAAGATTCCTGCCAAGGCAGGCGGCCGCGGCTGTCTGCTCCGTTCCATGATCACGGGGGATACGTCACATACTCTTTGGTAGAAGGGGCAGGGCCGCCAAGTAACCCGAGGCATTTCGTTGCTCCCACGCCTCCCTACGGCTTGATGCGGTGCGGCCCCGTCTCGACACTTTGGTAAAGTATGGAAGCCCGTGTGCGCGTCTCCGTTAAGGCGCCCCGGGGCCACGTACCGGCCCCCATGGCTGATGCATCCCAACTGGAATACCGGCAAAGGAACGCCGCTCGTACCCGACCACAGTGCGCCCAAAACCGGACGAGCAAGGAACATCCCTTGAGGCAAACCCGAACCGGCGTCGAGGGGAATCAGCCACTGCGCTGGCGACTCCGGCCGGCTCCCTAAGCGGCATTTGACTGAGTACCTACGATCAACTAAACCGCACAACCCGTTCGGGCATAGCCACCTTACACCTCGAAAGGGCTACAAGGCCAAGAGGAGGGGCGATGGCGTCTGCTTTCATTGCACCGCGGCGCTTCGGGGAACGTCCCAGCCCTTGTAGGCCACGACTTCTTGATCACTACGCGCGCATGCCCTCTCACATGAGCCTCACCTTGAACTATAAAGGGAGGACTTGGGCCCCCGAGCACGTGTGTCCATCACCCGATTCACACTACACACACGAAACACTTAACCCACGAACCCTAGCTTTCTTACTCGAGACTTGGGAGCTTTCCCTCTCTCGACCCCTCTTGTCTTGCCCCATACAAGCTCTGAGTAACCACGACTCCGCTCTCCACTTGGGCGTAGGGTAAAAATCGCCCGAACCGGTATACATCATCGTGTCCACTCGGGGAAACCATCTCGAGGATAAATTATGTGCTCTCTTTCGATTACTCGTTGGGTGTCCATTCGACGACACTGTTACGCATATGAACTTTTTTGTTAAATGAAGCACACATTTCCACCTCAATCCCGAGAGTTGTCTGGCTGGCTTGGCTCTTGCCCTTCCCTAGATTTACCTTGTGATTCAAGTGGAAATTAATTTAAATTAGTTTGATCCCCCTACTCTGGTTCTGCACTTGCGACCCCTGTTGTATGGTCTGTAAACCCTAATTTCATAGCTAATCCAGCGAGTAGTTGCTAATAATTATTTTTCTATCAAATTGATCTGTAATTTGATTATAGGCAATACCAAAAGATTGCTGCCTGGTTTGGCACCGATGAGCTTGCCTCACCAGGTTTTGGCACCTTGCCTCGCCTCCCTTGTGGGTCCCCTCACCACATCAGGCAAAAGAAAGATAAACATAGCACAAAATCCTAATGTCCATCATGCTTTTTGTTGCATGCGTTCAATACTTTTTGGGGGCTGACTGTTTCCTCTGCTCTCTATTCTGTTTTTTCACTATCACTTCTGTTAGGCTGAGGACACTAGGAGCTAATGGGATTGTAGTATGGCTCATGTCCATGCTGCTTTCATGTTCTGAACAATTGTTGTTCATTAGCCGGGCTGTACAATTGTTGTTCATTAGCGGACGTGGTCAAGATAAATTGGTCATAAGGGTGTGGAATGGACACAAGAACTAATATTATTAAGTTGAAGAAGCAATTCAGAGGTATGACGGTCACCTAATATTTTATTATTTGTGAGTATAATACGAAATCATGTGTACAATTTGTGTTCAGCATCACAAATAAATCCTTAATTACTATTTGGTTTAGTGGTAATACTAGTATCAACTCTTTATGTGATAATATTAAGTGATTTATATTAGTTAATACCTTTTCTTTTCAAGATCATTAAACAGAGATTAATTAAGGTTGAGCTGCTGCAATACCTTACTTTCCATCTAGAGAGCGAGCTAGGCTGACAAGATGCCCAATCAGTTTCTTCAATTGTCTGGAAGGGACTCTCATTTTTAAAACACTGTTCAAAGATATTGAAAATATTTGTGTTGACACATAAAGTAGCCTTTTGAATAATAAAGGGAATATTTTTTGCTAGTCTAATCCACAAGTGGATTTTAATTAATTTTTTTATTTTCTTTTTCAAATCAGGCTTTTACACTCTATCATAGGCGGGTTGCTCATGAAGTTTACCCATTCTGTAATAACTGGATGGGCACGGTAGCCTGCTGCTTTACATGCTCACGAGCTAAAGGCCACCGGAGTGGGTTCTTGAACAATTTTCAAAAGATTTCGACTGTTCTTATCATGAATCTTCTTTAGTTACAATTGTACCTCTTGTTTTTTTTTTACCTTTTCAGAGGTTCAAAAGAAGCCCTCAATGGGCTTGCTGATGCCCTGGATGGCCTGTGATTGAAAGTGATGGAGTGGACAATGTTTGTATATCTGTTAATCCATCCCTGGGTAAAGTGATCAATTGCATGGAACTTTCAATAGTGGATTGCTTTTAGCCAGTAGCAGTGTACTCTATGCAAAAAATGCAAAGGCATCATGCTGCTGCAGGTTAGTTTCATCTTATCTCTTCTACCTCTTTTTCAGGTGTCATTTTTTTTGGATTCACAATTTATGACAATGGCTATTTAGTGAATATATGCTGGTGTGGTGCTTCCTAAAGTTTCTTTTTTGGATAAGGATGCATTGCATTTCTTTTACATATATACTTAAATCTCCCTTCTTGCTGGTGCGAATGAGTGGAGTACCCGTTCTATTTTCCCCACTGGTTATTAGTGCTAACCTTTTTCCTATAATTCCCAACTAGTAGTGTTATCAGAATATTATATGTTTCTAGATGCAACCTGAAGTTTGTTTGAGCGTTCATCTAGCTTTGGTTTCTTCTTCCTGTAGGATATATATGCATTTTAACTAGGATTATCGCATATAAATGCAAACATCGCCTTCATTTATTTCCTGAACTTGCTTTTTTGCTGCAGAAATATCCGGGAAATATTCTTCGTGGCAAGGGTATTTGTTATCTAGCTCTTTATAAGCCTATGTTATTTCTAGACCTGATTATTTGATATGTCACTTAAACTACTTTTAAAAAGAACTATGACAGGACTGCTGCCAATAGTAGCAGCTGATGCCCATCAGAGTCCGGTTGTATCGGTTGCTTCTCCCACTACTACAGATGCATCAATCCTCAAGTTGTCTTTCCTTCTGTTTCTTTGTCTACCTTGTTTGGACATGCTGTTGATTCATACTTGTGTTTAGTTAGAGAATGTAGCATCAAATCTACCCTTTTTGTGTAATCATTTAGTCACATCTATGAATTCTGCATGCCTATGATTTATGGTCAGTGTAGGGAAAGCGCCCATGATAATTTTTTTTGTTTTGTATATTATTTTTGAATGCAACTTTTGTCAATTCAATTTCTCAATAGGATAAACAGCAACTTTTTTTTTGTTTTTGTTTGGGATCTACTCCTGCACTGTTCTCATGCAATTTTTTGTGGCCATAAATGTATGTATGTGCTATCTTCAACAAACTTCAATGTTTCACTAGCTTTTGGTATGAATTGATGTTTTTATCAAATGATAGAGAATCTCAATCTATTTTAAAATCCATTTCACTCTGAATATTATTGATTATGCTTCCTCTGGTTAGAACTAATATTTTCATCATAGTTATTTATCCTTTTTCCTTCTCTTTGTTTTACAAGATAGAGGCATTACTTTATAGTCAAATGTTAACAACCATTACATAAATTCCACTGTTAAGGTGTGCGATGATTTGTTCATACATTAGCTAAAATCTGCTCCTTTATTGTTCTCCTGATAAATGTGTAAAATAATCAGGGTTGTACCTATGAATTTGGGGCCTGGCAGAACACCATCGGCGCCCTCATATCGGAAAATAACCAAAGGCTAGTAAGAGGGTGCCAAGATGTGAGGAATTCTTAAGTCTTGCGGTAACTGTGGAGTTGGATCTTGGTCTCTTGGAGGGGCAAAAGGCTGCGTGTGCACCCTAGATGCCTAGGCAACGCCTTTGAAATAGGAGCTCACCGTGCTCGCCCTTTTCCTGTTTTGTTTGAGTTTTTACCGGTCACTAACGATGTTTATTTTTTCACCATTTCTGGGGCATCTATAATGGATTCCTTGGTTTTACTGAAATATTTTTTAATACTTTATTTCCCATTTATGTTAGTTGAAGGTCCTATAGTTGTATCATATTCGAATGATTACTGGATGTTGTCCCCTTTGTGTACTATGTATTCAGCATTATAAAGTAGGAAAAGGGCTCAAGAGATTCAGCATCAGTATGGTGTGTGTTGCTTCAAGATGCACATTATGAGATCACTCAGTGGCGACAAAAACTCATTTCTGCAACCATAGTTATTTTTTGTGGTTTCTGATCCACAATTTCTTATATGTAACCATAAAGTTTCATTTCAAAACTAACTATTGTTTCATAATATCATCTGCAAATCACATGTATGGAAGTTCCTTTTTATGTTTTCTGTTGTTCTTTTGACAGGTTAAGCAATTGGCGATCATTAGAGAGGGTGAGAAAAGAAAAGGATGTGTTAATTTTTTTCAAATAAAAAAGTAATATAAGTTGGCATGAGTTATTTGGAACCCGATGAAGGTTGTTTAGCTGCCATAGTTGTACTTTGATTTTATGGAACCATGTGTATTCAAATGCAGAGATTGTATTCGATCTTTCACAATTCATCACTTGAAAAAAAATATTTTTGGTGAAAATGGTTTATGGTTTGAAATGATTTGTATAATTCATTTATTTATTGTTGGAAACTTTTTTTTTTTTGTTGCTTGACCTGTGCTCAATATATATCTTCCTTCAAAAATAACGGAATTCATGATAAAAGCTATGTTTCTTGGGCGTTCCTGCCCATCCTAAAAAGAAAACCAAAGAAAATTTTAGCGACATGAGACAAAAAAAACAAAAGCGGCTTCAAGCAAGTGAAAAAACGGCCGCAAAAAACTCGAGACAGAGGAAAAAGAATCGGCCATAAGAAAAACAGACCGTCAGCAACAAAATGGATGTCGGAGAGGCTGGGTGTGCCGAAAATAGAAAAAAGAAAAATGGTCGGAGAGGCAGGTTGCGGACGTCGGGCAGGCACGAGGGCTCGGGCGATGCGCGTACGGATGGAGGAGTCGGGTATTGAATAATATTCAATCCCAGGGGAGTAGTAAGCAGCCCTATATATATATATATATATATATATATATATATATATATATAGAACTACTACTACATAGGCTTGCTGCAAGAATAACATTATTCTGTAGCCACTTTTTGGAGATTACGATAATTGCAATAATAATTTATAAAGATTATAGTAACTTCTTACTAAGTGTTATAGTAATTCAACTATGCTAATTTCTGAGAATTATAGTAACTCCTTACTATGTGTTATAGTAACTCAACTAATGCTAATTTACATGAATTCTAGTAACTCTTTTTACTATGTATTATAGTAACTCAATTATATCGTAGCGATTATAGTAATTGAGTTCTGCTATAGTCTTATGAATAGTATAGTAATTATCGTAACTCAAAGTGATGGCTGAGAATAAGTTGATACGTGGCCAGAAGCTGAATAACCTCACCCTATATATATATATATATATACCTATATATATATATATATATATATATATATATATATATATATATATATATATATTTTTCCATGCTATTTTCTTCTATATTCTATAAAATTGCTTCGAAAAAACTAATTAGTCAAAAGTTATTTTTTTTTTATATCGTCTTATAAAATCTACTTGGCAAAACTTTTTGTCCTTTACGAGGAAAAAAAGTTCACCATAGGTTATTTTTCGTCTAGATCACCACCACATGATTGTTGCACCGGTTTGAAGGCTTCCCTGGCTCGGTCTCTAACCACACATCAGTGACAGAGCGCATTGACCGTCGAGAGATTCCACCTATAGTTGTGACCGGACAACTGGTGTAGGCAAAGCGCGTCCGGACTCTGGAGAACGTGGTGCGAACCATACAAACGTACGCTTAGAGATGAAGAAAACCAACAGTCTGTTCTTGCGTGGTTAGAAAATGTGCGCTAAGATTAAAGAAGGTAAACACGCACGCGTGCAACTAGCGATCCATGCCAACCAACTCCTTCCTCTCCAACCAATTCTTTTGCTGTCGTGTATCTGTGCCTCCGTCAATCCTCCCCCAAATCTTTTGCTCCCTGCTGTAAACCTGCACTCTTGCAGCCTTGTCCATGCCCGTACGTGTTCATCACGATCAGGCAAAACCATGAGAGAGAATGGGGTAGTCACTGCTGTGTCCATGGCTGTCATCTCCTCCCACACTAATTGCTCTTTGGCCGTGTGGTGACGCTGAAACCTCGAAGCCAAGCTCATGTAGCCCTGTTGTGGGTATGTGTTGGCCTCTACCGGCTTCAGCGTGTCCTGGACTCTGGTAGGGTGGAAAGCAGCGTTGCTCGGGGCACTGGCTCGTGCAGTACGGTGCGATGGCGGCCTATCTTCCCATCCTCTCGCGTTTTTACGTTGCCCATGCTGTTTGTCCTCCACCTCCCACGTCGATGAATCGACCCCTTGGCATGTGCTCGGCGTCGGCCGCATGTTTTTACTTCAGTGTTCGAGCAGTTCGAATGGGGTACCGCTTGTCACCAACATGAGCTTATTTTTTCTCTGCGACCGTCCACGAGATCGCTACAATTTTTCTCATGTGGCTACTCTTGGTTGCGTAGATTGGGGCTGGGCTCGGACTCCAGGATTTCAATTCAAACGGCTGTAGCCAAGGGACGACTGCAACTAGTTGGGCATATGTATATATATATTTTGGCATGCTGTTTATCATTTTGATCATCCATCATCAGAATCTACCTTGGATTTGCCAGACCAAAGCAATTGCTGACTACCTGAAGCGGGAGTCCAGCAAGGTCGTCGTCAACCTCACCATTCTTTGTTGTATTGATTTGCAGCTGGATTGTTGCAGA
>JADLZL010001959.1:0-244477 GCA_015844335.1 Chrysopogon serrulatus | reverse complement strand
CACGGGATTGGGTATTTTGCGAAGAATGGACAAGGGAGCACGAGTGTTTCTTGGTGGGCCACTGGGCCTTGCGGCTTGCGTCTTTGACGCCTTGCGGACCGGCCTGAAAGGCTGCACAGCAAATAGGCCGCTTTGGAGTAGCTGTGGGCTTGGCTTTTAACAGCAAAGATGAAAACGGGTAGAAAAAATGGTAGCATTGGTGCCCGGACGTCCGGAATACCCTACGCGTCCGGACGCCCGCACTGGTGGCTCCCCACTCGCATAGCTTCGAACGCCCGTACCTGCCCTGTCCTACTGAGCCAGCCCTTCCCTACTCGTCCATTCCGTGAGACGCGTCGTTGCTAGATGCATGGAAGGGAAAGGGAGGGGAGCGAGAGGAGAGGAGAGGACGGGCCCGCTGCTATACAAGTTGCATGCTGCACTTGCCCATGCCTGCCTGCTACTGCGAGATGCAAGAAACGGAACGAAAGGGAGGGGAGGGAGAGGAGAGAAGACGAGGCATGCTGCGCAGGAACCAAAGCCCTCCAGTAGGCTGCCGCCGTCCACCACCTATTGGCGACATCAGAATATGTGCAACACTCAATCTATTTTTGAAACATTCAGATGAAATATATGTAACATATATCTGATGATAGACGAAACACTAAAAATCATGCATGTGAAACATGCGTGTGCAACATGAGCAACACTCCGATTTATTTTTGAAACATTCAGATGAAATATATGCAACATACATTTGATGACAGATGAAACACTACAAATCGTGTATGTGAAACATGCATGTGCAACATGTGCAACACCTGATCTACTTTTGAAAACATCCAGATAAAATATTTTGAAACAAACATCTAAAACACATGAAATATTTGAAACATAGGCTTGCAAGATGCGTGTATAGCCACTGCAACATGTGCTACACCAGATCAACTTTGAAACATCCCGATAAAACATTTTAAATGTACATCTGAAACATATGAAACAAATGAAACACACGCTTGAAACATGCCTATATTGCCACTGTAATAAATATACAACTTCCCAGATCTGAAAAACACAAAAACACTTGAAACATGGTGTTTGTTGGTGGCCATGGCCTACCTAGTGGTGACTGCAGTAGCCAGCAAGCTCAGATCGAGGGGAACGTTGGACGGACCAGCATGCGCAGGCTTCCCTTTCCTGTCGCGGTATTTTCAGCTGGCCGCATTACACGAAGTTCAGACCAGCAGCAAGCTCCACCTAATGGCGCTGGGTGGTGGTGGCGTAGTGGCCGCCATGGCCTCCTCCTAGCGGCCACGCGAATAGATAGGCAGCAGGATGGGGAAGGGCGCGCGCGCGCGTAGGTGGTGGCGTTGAGGTGCGGCGTGGCGCCGATAGGGGAAAGGCGCGCTTTGTGCGAGGGAGAAAGGCTGCAATGGGGCGGAGACAAATAACGAATGGATAAATGCAGTGGAGATTTTTTTGACGTAGGGAATGAGTGGACACGAGCGGGCGGTGGGATGGGCGAACGAGTGTGCGGCACGTCCAGGAAACGACAGTCGTCCGAGTCGTATCATTACCGTAGAAAAAACCATGCAAACGCCGGCAAAGACAGACGGGCAAGAAAATAGCATGCCTGCAAACCCACCAACCCGCACTGACAAGTGGGGACAATATAGAAGAAGTATATATATATATAAAAATATATATATAGACACACACACACATACCTGAGATTCTAGTGTTTCCATCCCAAATTCTCAATACTTCCCACTCCCACTTGGGTGCGCCGAAGTTCCACCGTGCAGGCCACCATCCATGGCGTGCTGAAGCTCCCAGGCAGCTGTCCTCGTGGCATCAAAGCTACACCCTGCATGCCGCCATCGGCTGTCCTCGCCACGTCGAAGCTTAGCCCCGCCGTGCTTCTGGTGAGTACGCAGGCATACATATAAATAGTGGAACAGCACAAAGTGCTACCCGTGGCGGGTGGAAGGTGTGTGCGCGAGCACGGATTTATTCTCATGGGTGTGGGTTTGTGATACTTGTATGCACACAGATTTTACCCGTTGTCATCTTGAATTAACACCAATATACATTGTGTCTGCTTGTCTCACCACATTTTAAGGAGATTCTCTACCAAACAGCTTCTTAGCATGAATCTCCAAGTTGGAGCTATGCCAAATGTGCTCTTTGTATTCAGTGATCTAATGAAAAAAAAAGAAGGCAAGCTTCTTAACATGGATCTCTAAGTTAGAGCTATGTGATCCAATGCCAAAAAAAAAAAAAAAAAAAAAAGAATCTATCATGCAGAAAAAAAGAATCTATCTAGGTAGCCTTCGGTTGTTTTAGTCTCTCCTCACAACTAAATTTTGCCCATGTATTACATTGTCGTATTATTGTATTTACAATGATTATTCAATGTAATTTATTGGATAAGTGATGTAATTTAAGGATAACACAACTTTTATTCCTAAGGATTGCATATCTCAAACAAATATATACCAAACTTTAAAAAAATATAGAATTATTTCTACGAACTGCAGATATCCGACAAATATACGCTAAATTGTTCACAAAACATCGTTCGGGAATGGGGAGCCTAGGTGAGAGAGCGGCCATCCTTCCCCCGCCGGCGACTGCCCCAGCGCCGGCATCCACCCCCGTCACAGCCCTGCCAGCCACCTCTGCCTTGCCTTTCCCTTCACCGGATGATGGCGCCAGTCGAGCCAGCTCAGGACCCAGACGCAGATCTGGTGGAGCTGGTGGATTGGGATGAAGAAAGCATCGACGGTGGCGAGGCGGACGAGGCAGCTGCCGATGACGGTGAGGGCGTAGGGCATCCAAGGCTGGAGACAAGCTTCACAGCAGCTGGCTTTCCTCTTCCGGCGTCCACTACCTGTGCTGCGGGATCTGGCGGATCGGCGTCATCCCCAGCTCGCGTGGCCCTGAAGACTCCAGATCTGGCGCGTGCTTCCGATGCAGCACCGTCCAAGCCCTCTCCGGCGCCCGGCAAGACATTGAAGCCCTGTCGATGAGGGACCAAGACGGTTCCCCATCAATATGACTCCCGTCAGGACGGACCCACAAGACAGAGACAGAAGGACTGATTCCGAGTAGAAGACGTCCTGTCCTAATTAGACGGATAGAAAGTAACTTCTGTAATAGGAATAGAACTCTCTCTATTAAGTCCGACTAAGATTAGAACCAAAGCTCTGGCTCTTTTCTCTCATAAAAAGGAGCCAGAGCACCCTCTTTGTAACAAGCGACAACAACACACGTTCATACATCAATCCAATGCAAAAGGCCAAGGCCGACTAGAGTAGGGCTTTTACTCGACGACGAGGGCTCGATCCAGGATAAACCGAGTGTCTATTGCGCAACCGCCGAGTTCTAGAATTCGCCGAGATCCAAATCAACTGCTACGGAAACCCCGTGGCAGGCTATCGGTGGCTAAACACCGACAGCTGGCGCGCCAGGTAGGGGCTTTCGGTGAATTCAACGTCAAGAGCTCAGCGGACCTACGCATGATGTTTTTTCCAAAAGGATCATCCTTCGTCTTCGGAAGCTGGATCTGCGAGGCAGATGATCACGGGGCTCTCCACGGACGGCTTCTTCCAGAACCAGAGCTAGAGATGTCTGGAATTTTTTCAAAACTCAAGCTGACGGAAGAAGTTCCAAGACCAAGTACTCAAAACATGCCGAGTTCTTTCTACTTCGGCCTCAGTAATACTGCACGGACGTATCAGAACATCATCCAGAGCATGATGGAATCTAACGGCATAACTTCAGAACAAGATAAGTACTCAATCCCTCTCCCTTTTTAATACGGAAGATCATTAGACGAAGAAGGAACTGACTACTCGATCGGAACGCACAAAGAAATCTACACGATCAGGCAACCTCTGGTACCACCATTTCAACCCGACTACCGATCCTCAGAAGAATCAAAAGCCGATATCCCACCTAATTCAGTAACTAGGGATGGAGAAACTGATAGTCAAAGAGCAGCAAGGGAAAGAAGAAACAAGAAGAAAGGGGGAAGGAGGAATCGAGTATAGGAACGCAGGGAAGCATGGCTTAAATATGAAGAAGAACTAGCCGAATACAATGTAAGAAGAGCTGAAAAAGAAGCCGAAGAAAGACGAGCCACAGCAAGGGCCAGACTTGATCCCATCGACAAGATACAAGAACTAATCGACGAAATCGATGCTATACAACGACCAAGTGAAGAACAAGCCAAGCTCAGGAGCCTACTCAGAACAACTGCGCAAAGGATACAAGACGACCTAGTACCTCCTCGTCGAGTTCCATCCGAGCAAACAAGTCAAAGAAGTCGGAGAGTCTCCGTATTCGAGAGGTTATCTGTCCCAAATCAAAACAGAAGAACTCAACCGCATGACGATTGGGCCGAGAGAACGGGAGAAAATCGCGACACACCCCCTCTCCGAAGCCCTCCCAGATCTATTACAAGATATAACAGCCAGGTAGATTCTGACTACAAACCAGAAAAAGTACCCGACAGATTCCTCTGCTTCGCGGGAAGGTTACTCACTGTCAGACTGCCTCACAAATTTAAGCCATCAAACCACTCGAAATACGACGGCAAGACAGAACCAATGCAATGGCTCAGAATCTACTCCCAATCAATAGAATTAGCCGGAGGAAATGACGACATCAAAGCGTTATTCTTTCCAATGGCACTTGAAACTCTACCACTACAATGGTTCGACAAATTACGTCCGGGGGTCAATTAAAACATGGGAAGACCTTCAGAAAGTCTTCTGCGTAAATTTCGCAGGAATACTCATACACCCAATGACACAAGCCGAGTTGAAAGGTTTAAAACAAAATCAAGGAGAAAGTCTCAGGGATTTCTATAGAAGATTTGGAGAACTGAGGGCACAAGTTCATGATATCACCGAAAGAGAAGTAATTGAAGCATTCTCATATGGTCTGAAAGTAAGATGGATGTTTCACGATTTTTGCAAGGAAAATCCACGAACAAATGAAGAATTCAAAAGAACAGTCGAAAAGATGATTACAGCAGAAGAAAAGACATAGGAAATATTTCGGATAACGTAAAACAACCAAGATAGAAGAAACAACTCAGATAGAAGAAACAACTCGGAGAAACAAGACAACTCTAGAAGATGAAACAACTCAGACAACAGACAAGAATTTCACAATAAGAAAAGATATTCAGATAATACGAAGGCGCTACCGAAAAAGAAAGAAATTCTACCCGGCCCGAAAAATTTGAAGAACTCGAGAAGATGAAATGCATCTATCATCCAACAGAATTCACCCAATGGGAGAATATCGAATTTTCTAAGAAAAATATATGAAGATAGACAGACAAGAAAAAAAGAAGAAAATAGAGAAAAGAAAGAAGAAGATAACAATCCAAATAGACAACGGGTTTCAAAATCCAAGAGCCACAAAGTAGCGATAATATTCTCAGGAGTCCCAGGGTCTCGAAGCAAGCAAGAAGACAAACTGGCATGGAGAACAATCATGGCAGCAGAACCAACCATTCCACGATATTTAAACTGGTCTCAATATCCAATCCAGTTTTCACGTGAGGACCAATGGACAAGCGTCGGAAACGTAGGGCTATATCCACTGGTACTCGGACCAACAATTGCAGTTATAACAGTAACCAAAGTACTCATCGATGGAGGAGCGGGGGCTCAACATCATTTTTGCGAATACCTTAAGAAAGATGGGGCCGAATTTTTTTAAAAATGATTACACCAACAAGTGTACCTTTCTATGGAATAGTACCCGGAAGGCTAGCAATGCCCCTCGAACAAATAACTCTACCAGTAACATTTGGAACTCCGACAAATTATCGCACAGAACTCATCAAATTCGAAGTTGCAAATTTTGAATCATCTTATCATGCAATATTGGGAAGACCGGCGTTGGCAAAATTTCTGGCTATTCCACATTACCCTTACTTACTACTCAAGATGCCGGGACCACACGGAGTACTCTCTCTCAAAGAAGACCTGAAACGTGCCTACGAGTGCGATGTACAAGCTATTCAGATATCTTCAAAAGTACAAGGAGAAATTAACTCAAAGAACAAAATGAAGTAAGAATAGAAGAAACGGAAATTCCGCCAAAAAATAAGTCATCCTTACCACAGCGAAGGAGAAGGAACCAAAAAGATTGATCTAGGGACCGGTGATCCATCCAAGACAGACCACTATCGGTGCTCATCTACCTATCAAATAGGAACTCGCGCTCACCAACTTCTTAAGGGACAACAAAGACATATTTGCCTGAAAACTAGCTGATATGCCAGGAGTCCCAAGGGAGTTGGCTGAGCACAAAATAGAAGTCAACAATGGAGCAAGACCAATCAAACAAAGATTACGGCATTTTTTTCACGACAAGAAAGAAGCAATAAAGAAAGAAATAGCCAAATTACGGGCGGCCGGCTTCATAAGAGATCTTACATCCGGCGGGTAGCTAACCCGATCTGGTACACAAAAAGAACACGGATGAATGGCGTATGTGCGTCGACTATCTTGACCTCAACAAACACTGTCCAAAAGATCCATTTGGATTACCAAGGATTGATCAAATAGTGGATTCAACAAATTTGGAGCAAAGCATTGTTATCTTTTCTCGGATTGCTACTCGGGATATCACCAAATTGCACTAAAAAGAAGAAGACCAAAGCAAGACTTCTTTTATTACCCCATTCGGGGCCTATTGTTACAAGACAATGTCCTTCGGACTAAAGAATGCGAGGAGCAACCTATCAAAGGGCAATCCGGACTTGTTTAGCGCACCAAATCGGAAAAAACGCGGAAGCATATGTGGATGACGTGGTAGTCAAAACAAAAAACCCGGATTTACTAATAGAAGATCTACAACAAACTTTTGACAATCTCAAAAAATGGAAGTGGAAACTCAACCCAAACAAATGCATATTTGGCGTATCATCGGGACAACTACTTGGATTTACGGTCGGCCCGAGAGAGGAATCGAAGCAAGCACAAAAACAGATCAAAGCAATAAGCGATATGGACCCACTGCAGATATAAAAAGATCTACAAAAATTGACAGGTTGCATGGCCGCTCTCAACAGATTTATTTCAAGACTCGGAGAAAAAGGTTTACCTTTCTTTAAACTACTAAAGAAGACAGACAAATTCACCTGGAATGAGGAAGCACAAGAAGCTTTCGACAAACTAAAAGCATACATCATCACATCTCGATGCTCGGTGCCACCGAAGAAAGGAGAAGATCTCATGCTTTTACATCGCAAAGAACTAATTCAAGAGTAAGCACCGCCATCATAGTTGAAAGAGAAGAACAAGGACACGTCTACAAAGTCTAAAGGTCTGTCTACTACATCGGCGAAGTACTCACGAAGATCAAAAATCAGATATCCTCATGTACAAAAACTACTCTACGCAATTCGATAACATCAAGGAAGCTCGGGCACTACTTTGAAGCACACAAAATCATTGTCGTAACAGACTTTCCGCTCGGTGACATCCTAAGAAATCGGGATTCAACAGGGAAGAATCTCAAAATGGGCGGTAGAACTCGGAGCACTCAAAATAGAATTCATTCCAAGAAAGGCAACCAAGTCTCAGGCACTGACCGACTTCATCGCGGAATGGACTGAGATACAACAACCTACTCCAGAAGCCATCCTAGACCATTGGAAAATGTACTTCGATGGATCTTTAAAACTAGGAGGGGCGGGAGCTGGAGTACTACTCATCGCACTGACGGAAAACAACTCAAATACGTTTTTACAAATTTTATGGCAAGCAACCAACAATGAAGCGTAGTATGAAGCTCTCATTCACGGACTACAAGTCGCAACATCACTAGGAATCAAAAGACTACTCGTCTATGGAGACTCGGTAGTAGTTGTTAATCAAGTAAATAAAGACTGGGACTGCACCAAAGAGAACATGGATGCTTCTTTGCTTGTAAATACTGAAACTCAAGAAAAATTTCTAAGGCCTAGAAATTCATCACATACTACGAGACTCAAACGTCACGCCGGATGTACTAGCCAAACTAGGCTCGAGACAGAGCAAAAGTGCCAGTGGGATTTTTGTCAAGGAGCTAACAAAGCCATCAATCAAAAAAGACCAAATAAGCAACACGAGGAAAACAAAGACGGAGAACAAGAACAAGTCTTGACAATCAACTCGACAACACAACTTGGATGCAAGTATTCATAGATTACATTAAAGAAAAGAAACTACCAGAAAATAAAACCGAAGCAACTTGGATTATCAGAAGAAGCAAAAACTACGCCCTAGTAGGGGACAATCTCTACAAAAGAGCAAAGATCATCGGTGTACTGTTAAAATGTGTTCCAACAGCAGAAGAAAAGGAAATATTACTGGAAATGCACTCAGGATGCTGCGGAAACCACGCATCTTCAAGAACACTAGTCGGAAAAATATTCCGATCAGGATTCTATTGGCCAACAGCGCTAAAAGACACCGAAGAATTGGTCAGACACTGCAAAAACTGCCACATGTTTGACAAGACAAGCACATGTTCTAGCCCACAATCTGATCTGCATACCACCTACATGGCCATTTTCATGCTGGGGCCTTGACCAAGTCGGACCACTCAAGAAATCTAAAGGGAGATTCGAATACATCTTCGTAGCCATTGATAAATTCACCAAATGGATAGAGTACAAACCTTTGTTAAAGTATAGTTCAGCCAAAGCACAAGAATTCATCCAAAAAATCATGCACGATTCAGAATGCCAAACAGGATAATCACAGATCTATGATCACCTTTCACAGCCAATGAATTCAAGAGGTAGGCACAAGACTGCGGTTTCAGCATAGACTATGCATCCGTCGCTCATCCTCAAGCAAATGGACAAGTCGAGAGGGCCAACGGCCTCATACTAGCCGGTTTAAAACCAAGATTATATGAAGATCTAAAAGATTATGGATCAAAGTGGATAGACGAGCTACCAAAAGTAGTCCAGGGGACTAAGAACTCAAATAAGCGAGAGCCAACGGCTACTCACCCTTCTTTTTGGTCTACGGATCGGAAGTCTGTACTACCAGCCAGATTTAATCCGGACATCTCCAAAGATTGAACAATATAATGAAGGAGAGGCAGAAGAAATAGAAATCAACAGTCTAGAAGAAGTCAGAATCAATACAACATTACAGTCAGCAAGATATATGCAAGGATTAAGAAGACATTATGACAAAAGCATACAAAGAAGCTTACAAACCGGAGACCTAGTCCTTCGAAGAATCCGAAAACCGATGGAAGGCATATACTACTCGGTCCTTGGGAGGGACCCTTCATAATAGCAAAAGTAACGGGACCAGGCTCTTACGAGCTTATGACTGAGGATGGAGCACCAGTAAAGAATTCATGGCACATATCCCAGCTGCGACGATTCTATGCATAAAACTCAAGGGCAATGTACACAAATTATCAATAAAATCTCTATTCAGAAGAGACTTATCCCAGCTTCTTTTTAGAACTAGATGAGAGCAAAGATAGCTCGACATATCCCGACTTCAAGATAAACAGAACTCAGATGAGGGCCTACGGTCCAAAATATCCTAGCTTCTTTTCAGAACTAGATGAGAGCAAAGATAGCTCGACCTATCCCGACTTCTAGGTAAATAGAACTCAGATGAGGGCCTACGGTCCGAAATATCCTAGCTTCTTTTTAGAACTAGATGAGAGCAAAGATAGCTCGACCTATCCCGACTTCTAGAACACAGAACTCGAATGAGGGCCTACGGTCTGAAATGTCTTAGCTTCTTTTCAGAACTAGATGAGAGCAAAGATAGCTCGACCTATCCCGACTTCTAAGATATAGAACTCGGATGAGGGCCTATGGTCCGAAATACCTTAACGTCTCCACAGGGCGTAGAAGAGAGCAAGAAACAAGCTCGATTTATCAAACAAAAACTTGAAGAACTTTCAGAAGAAAGCAATAACATTACTTTCAACACCATTCGTGAGAACAAGTCAAAAAAACAAAAAGTTTATACAAAAATGCCTCAATCAAGGCACAAAGTATTACTGCGAAGGATTATCACCTACAACTACAGAATCAACCTCTACAAGCTCAACAAATTGTCGAGCCAAATCTAAGACGGCGGCTTCGGCTGGGTAAGAGAGCACATTCAGCCTCGGAGTCGCCACACCTTCCAAGATCCTATCTAAGGGCATATTCGGATTAATCAACCGAATACGCCCCAAAGACGCATATGAACGCCAACCAGGGACTCCATCCTTCACCAAGCCAACAACCCGGGTGGTCGGTAGGGAAGAAAACGAACCTAGGTCAAGGCGGCATCTTCAAAGGCTTCCTCGGCATACCGGCAAGCTTCCGAACGAGCTCCGAGAACTTCCCACCTCTCCTCCGAAGCCTTGAGTCGGGCCGACAAGTCCTCCACTGACGACTTGGCCTGCAAAAGATCTCGATCAGCGCCACGCCTAATCAACTGGGCTCTGGCAAGGACTTCTTCAAGATCTTCTTTTTTACCTTCTCCGACTCGTTACGGAAGGTTTTTTTTACCTCAAGCTTCAAAGCCTCGGTCTCCTCGGTACTTCTTCTTCAAAGCTTCAAAAACAAGGCAAAAGAAGTCGACAAAGGGACAATACCAAGTAAACAGGGCATAAAAACAGTTAGAAAGTTACCCTAGAAATCATTATTCAAAATTTTAAGCTTCCTCGAAGTATTCTTCTCAGCTTCCACAACAGCCGACTTCTGTTGCTTAACTTCAACAATCTATGCCCGCAAGGCACTCTCCGATTGCCGGGCGCCCTTTATGCTCGGTGTCAAGCTCGGACTTCAAAGAAGCCAGCTCTTCTAACAACTTCTTTTGTGACTCAGTTGAGCCAAAAAAGAGGTCAGAATTGCTGATAAAACTTTATAAAGCAAAAAGAACAAAGCAATCAGAAAAGAAGGATATCCAAAAGAAAGAGTAAATAAAGCTCAAGAAAACTCACCTGGAATCGCTGTGCAAAAGACTGAATTGAGGCCCGAACTGAGCCCCAATCAGACTCAAGTCCTCGCAAGCGAGAACTCAGATCAAACTCCGCCTCCAACTCCTGCACCAACTTCATATCACGAATCATATCCCAAGGAAAGAAGGGAGGAGACGAAGGAGAAGAGCGTCCAACCAGAGGGGGTGAAGAAGTCAAGGGCTGAGCGAGAGGTAGCCGATCTCCCCCCGAAGTAACGACAACTTCCGCAACAGGAAGAGAAGAAGTCACAAATGCGGGCAGAGGTAGACGGCACCACCATGTTCCACCACCACCGGGGCCGACTCTACAAATTGGGTTGCGATCGACGTAAGACATCTGACCCACAACATCCACACTCGCGGTCTTCTCCGAATCAGAAGCCATAGCGGAGGGAACTATAGAAGATGGCCTACAAAGACAAAAATTATTAAGATAAAGAAAACAGAAAAAGAAAAGAACTCGGACAGAAGAAATCCATATCGGGGTACACGCCGAAGAGCAAGAAGAGGCCGGGAAGGAGGAGGTGGCATAACCTCATCCAGGCCTGCCAACAACTCGGCAAAAGAAGGAGTTGGGCCCAGCAAGGACTCCAAGTCAGGGGAAGAAGTAGAAGTTCCCCAGGGGCTGCAGAAAACAATATCAAAAGACAAGTAATAGAAGGAAAAGTCTACGCTAGAGTCATAAGTAATCAACAACTCACCGACGAAGAAGAGGGGAATCATCAACATCTTCAGTCTCATCCTCATACAAGAGGACAGCATCACCATCTACCAGAAAAGAAGAATCAAGACTAAACACCAAACAAAACAAACAGGATAAAACAAAAATAGCTTCTCACCTATCAGAATGTTACCTGAAGGTTGAGGGGTAGAAAAAGTACGAGCTCGCTTCGGCTGCGCAGAAGAAGAATCACCAGGCGCAGTCCTCTTTCCACTCGAACGAGTAGCTCGGGGAAGTAGTACTGGCTGATAAGGAGCATACTGAAGAGCACGTTCCTTTTCAGAAACCCCCGGCAAAACAACTCGGCCCTCAACCACTGCATGACCAGCTGTGGGAGGAGTCGGAAGAGGAGCTATCTCTCCATCAACGAAGAGAGAAGCATCAGTGTTAAAATCCCTGCCAAAAGGCTACAAGAACACAAGCACAAGTCAGAGTCAAAAAAGTACTCGGAACAAAGATAACAAGAAGACTTACAGCAAGAGGAGGATTCCCAGCAGAGTACTCGAACTTGGTCGACGGGACCACCACTGCACCCTTCAAAATTTTCTTGACGCGCAGAATACTCAAAGCCAAAATGCTCCCGAGCCTTCAATGGCTGCACTTGGTGACGAAGATAACTAGCTACTATAGCAAAGCCCGACAAGCTGTTCTGCTTCAAGTAGCTAATCCTTTCGAAAAGCGGCTGAAGCAGAGACAACTCGGCAGCGCTAAGCTGTTCTTTCTCCCACCGATCATTAGGAACAGGCGGAACTCCAAAAAAGTTTGTAAGAGCTAGGGCAGCTACGCCGACAAGATTGCCAGCATAAAACCACTCAGAACGCCAATCCTTCACGGACTCAACAAGATCATATTTGAAGAAATGACTCGACTTACGCCCCTGCCGGAATTGGATCCCGCACCCACCAAGGGCATGAATGCAATCCAAGCGAGGCTGCGGTTTAAGGCGGAAAAGGAAACGAAACAGATTCAAGGAAGGAGGGATGCCAAGAAAAGTTTCACAAAAATGAACAAAAACAGAAAGATAAAGGATCCCATTGGGAGTGAGATCATGAAGGAAGACACAGAAAAAACGAAGGAAATTATGAAGAAAAGTACACACCGGAAGGCAAAGACCGGTGCGGACGAAGGAAAGAAAAAGAACAATCTCGCCTGGGCGAAGAACAGGGACTCGATGCTCACCGGGCACAGACCACCCAGCCAGCTCCTTGGACTGAATCATCCCCCACTCCTCCAACTCAACCAGGTGTTTTTCCTGGGTAGTCGGAGCAGGGAACGACTTCGCCGCCATCTTCATCGCGGCGTACTCAGGATTCAGCTGCTCATCAACCTCCTCCTCAAGAACAGGCTTGTCAGCAACAGGCTTCTTGCTCAAAGTCTTCTTCCTCCCCATACAACGGCCAAAACCACAAGAAGCAATGGAAGGAGGAGGAAGCAAAGACAAGCAACCAAGATTGGGGATTTTTTCTAGGGTTTTAGGATGCGGAGACAAAGCGAAGGAGACGAACAGTTACCTCAAACCACCAATTTATAAGAAGGAAGAAGGCCCTGGCTTAAGGCCCATTCAACAAAACAACGGTAAAAGGCCAACGGATACATGGCGTAATAATGGAAAGGCCCAGTAAAATCCGGGATAACGGTTTCTATCCCGTCACTGGCCAACGGTAACACTCTGAACCGTTACAACGGTAACAAAAACACAAAGACCACCGAAGCCTATGGTATCAAAAAACAAGTCGGCTCGGAGGCTGACGACTAGGCTTATCAAAAACAAGTCAGCTTGGAGATAGACAACCAGTCGTTATCAAGAAACAAGTCGGCTCAAAGGCAGACAATCAACAGATACAGTTTCAAAGAACTCAGATCCATATAATAATTCATATTCTCATCAAGATACAAGGATACAAGTCTTACAAGACTGTTGACACCAGTTAGCGTCAACTTTTACTAAGGCTTTTTACCCAAAGAAAAACAAGAAAACACACTAGTCTAGGGCTTTATCTGACAAATTCCACGAGTTTTGCATATTCTGTAATTTCCGGGTGATTTCGAAAAAGTTGAAAAAAGGGATTCTAGTGCAAAATAACCACGAAACTTATCCGCCACGGGACTACATCACGGGAAGACTCGGGAAGACTCCGAAGACACCGGAAGGGAGCAGGGGGGGCCAGGCGGCCGCCAGGTGGGGCGGCCGGCCCCACCATGGCCATGCGGCGCCCCTATTAGGGTTTGGCTCCCCCTTCGGAATGTTCCTCCACCGCCTCCAAGGGTTCATCTCGGCCCTACGTTACGTCGGTTTGATCCTGCGGCGCCGCGCGCATCCCACCGACTATAAATATGTGGGTAGACCCCCCGAGAGAGCCAATTCATTATTCATCAAGGCCTCAAGCCGTCAAGCATCAAGAGCCTTCAAGTTCATCAAAAGCCTTCTAGTTCATAGGATTAGCTAGCTAGATTAGAAGTAGAGGAGATCTAGTTCTTCATCGGATCTGGAGCCCCCGGCGTCCGGCCGGAGCCTTGAGAGTTCGGTAATAGTTCTAGTTCTTAATTACTTTATTGTATTTATTATTCAGATTAGGGAGACTTTACTCTAAATAGATTTATATGTTCTTAATTGCAATAGTCATTGTCTACTTTGATTATATGTCTAGTTTAGTTACTTCGATCTTATTGAATTCATGTAATTGCTCGTATAGCGTTTATCCATATGTACAATGGGTAGATGATAGGCGATATGTAAACGTGGTGTCTAGATGTCTTGTTTATCCGTGAGTGCACCCCGATATCTTTGGGACATGTGGTAGTCTGCGTAGGTGACAGACTACATTAGTTCCTCTTTAGTCCACCCCCGTATGTAGGACTAGCATGGGCACGGTCGCGAAGGAGGTGACTTAGGTCTTAATACCCTCATTAGTTGATGCCTCTTTACATGCAATGATGATTTAGGGTTGACTTAGCAATGATTACTAGATGTAGTTGCACTAATTAGAGTTATTCAATTGACGTAGTTATAGACCTATTTCCCTAGTTTATCAAATGGCTAGCTATGATTATGACTAGTAATATGATCGATGATTATCCTTAATTATGATACTTGATGATTATGCTATCACCCATATTTATTCTTATTTATCTTGTGACCTCTGCCTGTTACGATTAGAGTATAAGACTTAGGTAATGACGTTTATCATGTCTATATAGTTTCTCATCAATATAATAATAATAGTTTATTACATAGCTTTCCCGGAGGTATAATTATAAATCAACAACCTGGAGACTTCTCTAGGTAAAATGCTACAACGGTATAATTATCTGTCCGCTTGCAGAACCCATTAGTTTACATTCATATCTTATTCATATATTTTATCTGCCTAGTCACAATAGTACAATATAAATCTATGTTAATTTTCTAGCAATATAATTGGGGATGACAACCTACTTCATGTTTAGGAATGTTAGTAATTCAAGAGTGGCTAGTTGCTAATGACAAGTAATTATAAATCGACCATTTAAAGGGGTCATTCTTTGGAGGTAGGATTTATCTACGCTTTTTAGTAGTGACGTTAGAAATGCCAACAAGCATTTTTTGGCTCCGTTCTTTGGGAAGGCACAATAAACTTAGGACATATTGATAACCTATATACACTTGGATAAAGTCACATTACCAATCGATCTCTAACTCTATCAGGTACACCCTTCGTTGTTATCGTTTTCTTATCTTATGCAGGGTGATGAATGAATGGTTTTTCTCTTCCAAAAAACTTTACTGACGATCCAGAGAAACTCCTTAGAAAGAAAAGGTTTGCAGAAGTAAGGGACAAATTCGAGTCACCATCAAGAACACCCTCTGCTGCTCAAGCTAACTCTTCGGAGGAGCCAGCTCCAACACTGGAAGAAAAATTTGAAGAAGAAATAGAGAAGAACAAGCGAGAAGAGTATTTAGGTGAAAACCTAGCTCCCGTGTTTGAAGACATGGCCGAGAAGTCACTGCGAGTTCTACGCCCCAACAACAAAGAAACATCCGACTTGGACCAAGAGTCAACACTGGGGAGAATGGATTCGAGCTCAAGCCTGCTCTCATCACCATGGTTCAAGCCAGCCAATTCTGTGGAAAAGGACATGAAGATGCAAGTGCACACTTACAACACTTTCTAGAGATCTGCAGCACCTTCACGATCAGAGGAGTACCAAAAGATGCTATCTTACTCCGTCTTTTCCCGTTCTCATTATTGGGGAAAGCTAAGCAGTGGTTCTACATCAACAAAGATAAGCACACTACATGGGACCTATGCTCAACTGCTTTCCTAGCAAAATTCTTTCCTACAGCCAAGACCAATGCTCTGCGTGGGAAGATTTTAAGTTTCCAACAACAACATGATGAATCATTCACTAAAGCATGGGAAAGATTCCAGAACTACATTGAAGATTGTCCTTATCATGGGATAGAGGAGTGGCTGTTAATGCAGACTTTCTATCACGGGCTAATCTCTAGCACCCGTGAGTCTATTGATGCTGCAGCTGGGGGAGCTTTCCTGTCACCAAAGCTCTCTGATGCTAAAGCACTTCTCGAGAAGATGGCCTCAAACTCAACATGCAATGAAGAACGTTACTCATCCTCGCAAGAAGGGAGGAGGAATCCATCATCTCAAGGAAGCCGACATGGTCACTGCCAAACTAGACCTCATCATGAAGAAGCTCGACATAGAGAAGAAGGAAGTCATGCACGTCAATGATTCCCATATGACATGTGAAGAATGTGGAGACTACGGGCACTCACCGTCACCGTCCTACACTACAAGAGGATGTAAACTTCATCAACAACAACACCTACTATCGTCCTCAACAAAATCAAGGGTGGAATCAACAACCTCGACAAGGTAATTACCAAGGTAACAACCAAGGTAACAACTTTAATAATTACAACCTTCCGCCTTTGAGAGAATTAGTTATTAGTCAATCCAAACTGCTAGATCAAATGACTAGGAAGCTAACATCAAATGATAAAACTTTGGAAAGCATACATGCTAGAATGGATACTTTTGCTTCTGCCATGAAGAATCAGCATAGCTTTAATAAAATGTTAGAATCACAATTAGCTCGGTTAGGCTAGCTGCTTTGTTTCCTCCACTAGAGAAAGGCAAGATTCCGGTCAACCGAAGATTTAGAAACCGCTAACCTTGTTGATATTCACAATGCAACCCAATATCATATTGAGCCTACAGATGTACAGTGGATTGACCACTCTCTACCAGAGAAGATGGGAGACCCTGGAAGACCTGTCATTCCTATCTCCATAGGATGCCACAGCTTTCCAGAGGCTATCTGCGACTTCGGCGTAAGTGTCAATATCATGCCCAAGGTAATTTATGAGAAAATATTAAATGATCCCCTTTGTACACAAACATGCGCCTGCAGCTTGCAGATCAGTCCATTTGCTACCCTGAGGGAGTACTAGAAGAAGTTGTCATTAGAGTGGGGCAATCATATGTCCCAGTTGACTTTGTGGTCATGGAGACAGGAGTAGATGAGAAGGCACCCATCATTCTAGGCAGACCATTCTTATGCACAACAAAAGCCATCATCTATGCGGAGTTCGCCAAGATCGTCCTGTCCATCAAAGACAAGAAGGAGAGATTCACATTCAAGAACCGCGTCCTGAAAGCTTCTGCAGCCCCGCGATTTCAAAGAACAAGAAGAGCAAGAACAGCAACCAATGCCAAAGAAGAAGAATAATAGAAACAACAGAAGATGGAGGAGGACCAAGCATGCACTAGAGGAGACAACTCAATTAATCACTACTCTCAACACAGAAAATGATCATATGCTAGCCAAGCCATTTCCAATCAAGAGAGGTGATCCAGGTGTCCCAATCATTGAATGCACCATCAAAGACACCACTTTTCCTCACACCGTCTGCGACACTGGATCAGGCTGCAACGTAATGTCAAAACAGGTATATGATGAATTGTTTGATTTACCTTTATACCCAACATATATTCAGTTGCAGATGACGGACCAATCACTAAGATTTCCTAAAGAAGTAGTCAAAGATGTCATGGTAAGAATTCAAGGACAATATATACCTGCAGATTTTCTAGTCCTTGACATGCAGGGAGACGATGACTCTCCGGTTCTCTTGGGAAGACCATTCCTCTACACCGCTAACGCCAACATCTACGTTGGGTCCAGACAAATCCACTTTAACCTTCCTACCGGAAAGGTACGCTGTCAATTCAGAACATTAAATAACCATGAGCGGGCCGGGAAGCAACGCAACAGAGAAGACGCCAAGCACGCCGTCGAGGCTGCTTTCAAATCACCTAACGGATGGGAAGACTTTCCTGGCAAGATCGTGAAATATGAAGATCGCTTCCCGGAGCAAGAAGAGAACAAGCAAGTACCTCGCTGGAGTAGCTGGGCAGAAGAAGTAGAAAGGATGGACCAGATCGCCAAGAAAGAAAAGGAGGAGATCCTAGCACGATTAGAAGCGTGGGAGAAAGCAAACAAAGATGAAGAGCTGGAGATAGAAGAAAAAGAAGCAAAAGAGACCGAAGCAAGATGGAAGGAGGCACGCGACACATCACCACAAGATGGGGAGTTGACTGAGGTTACCTCAGACAATAAACCCACTGAGTTAGTGCTCACTCTGTCTAAGTCCTGTCGGTAGACTTTAAATTCCGTACCCTAACCATGAGGATAGAATGGTAGTTATCTCACTCAATGCATTCATAATTTATTAGCATAATTTTGTTCACATATAAAATAACAAAAATATTTACTGCATTATTCATGCCATTATAAAGCCCCATGTGGATACCCTATGACATTTCCCAAAGAAATACCCACTGTGGTGACATAAAAATAAAAATAACAAAAATATAGCATTCATATTTAAATTCCTGCATTATAAAAAAAAAAAATTCAAAAAAAAGAGAATTCACTCTTAAAATCGGACAACATTAAAAATAACTCATAAAGGTAATCAATTACTCTTTTTGGCTGACCGTTAACCCATTATTAAATTCGAGCCTCGAGTTTTGGTTTTCTTTTTGTGGAGTATTTATGCGGGGACAACAATATAGCAAGGAGAGAGACTATCGGTGGCAACCACCGGGTTCGCTATTGGCTAGTTAGCTCACGAAGGACATTTACACCAGATATTGCAATCATCAAGCTTGGGGGAGGAGCATCTCCTAGTTATCGGTGACTACACCTAAGCGATTTTTGAGTCTACTATAAATAGTCATAAAATACCAAAAATATGTGGGTACATGAAGGTCCACAAATTCATAGAGTCTTTTGCTAGATATTAAACCATAAAAAGATATATAACTAATAAAACCAAATAAATACTTAGTTCTATATTTAGTAGAATATGATTAGTCCAGGCTAGAGCTATTAAGATTGATGAACATTAAAATTGTTTTGGAGATGATGAATAGTTGCTCTGTTATAATGCCTACTAAGTACCTACTTGCCAAACTTAAAATTTCCCCGGTTCCAAGCATCATTTGTTTTAATTGGAGAATTTATTACGAACCTTAATAGTGGAGGCATAAGCTTGCGCTAAAGTCTAGGTAGTTGATTGATATGATTCATGAAGGTTGAGTCTGTTTTATCTTGTTTCTAGCATTACTAAGTTCTCAAGATTTTATTTTGAAAATCTAAAAATTTACATGATGAGCTCTTGTATGACAAATGTGAATTCCTACCAAAGCCATAATTCATATCTTAGAGGATAGGAAAACCCTTTCACATTTAAGCTACTTGCTTTGCATTGAGTTCAGTCAATCTGTGTTGTATACCTTATAAGAGTCTTGTCATGTTTTTAAAACCAAGAATCACTTGCACACTCCAGTCCACATATGCATTATTCCTACTTCAAGGAGTAATCGCAATCATTCACCATACTCCCATACATGTTCATCATAAAATATTCACCTCCTACACTGGGAGAGAACACAAAAATATACAACCACCCTATAGGATAACCTCTGTCTTTAATGCTCTAAGTCCTGATTTTATCTCTCGATTCATTTATTGTATTCGAAGGATACGTGTGGCTATGCAAAATTAAGAAAAGAAAGCAAGGAAAAAGAGAGAGAAGAAAGAAAAAAAGGGAGTAAAAAGATGGACAAGTGTCCCAAAGAATTAAAATAATGGGTACTAGATGCCCGCCTCCCCGAGAGTAAAAAAAATAATAAAGATAGCCCATGTCTTTCCCGAGAAAAGTTGTAAAAGAGAGTCATTCCTAAAAGAGCAATAATAGAAATAGGAGTTAGCCATAAATAAATGCACCCATCCACCATATTCCATACACATGCACATCTTGGTTTGATTGTATGCCTCGATTCTCTGTGGATCCATTAGTTGACTTTACAATATATGTTTTGTAAGTATGCCTAACCTTTTTACTTCCAATCCTATAAGCTCCACTATATATACTTTAGCTACAGGAGGCACAACAAGAATAATGCCTTAAGAGAGAACCACAAATACCACATACATTGAGAGATTTGAGGGTGTCGTACAATTAAGCTCTGAGATTTATTCTGAAAACTTATTAAAAACTCCGGAATGTTAGTATTGCAAAGAATTTGAGACATAGCACTTAGCTTGATTGTTCTATCTTTCGACTGCTCAAGACTTATGCAAAAGCTGTGAAGCCCCATATTATAGGTGAAATGAGTAAGTTTGAAGATTAGAGCATACATTGTTCGATCTGGAGGAAATTTTCGTTTGAAAGCATGTGTACTGGAAAGTATAATGATATTGTAGCAACTCCTGATTCAAATACAATATCAACTAGGCTTGGTGTGTTTGCCAAGGGACTGGCAAAAGGTAAAACTTGAGGGTATTGTTGACACCTGTTAGCGTCAACTTTTACTAAGGCTTTTTACTCAAAGGAAAACAAGAAAACACACTAGTCTAGGGCTTTATCTGACAAATTTCACGAGTTTTGCATATTCTGTAATTTCCAGGGTGATTTCTAGAAAAGCTGGAAAAGAGGGATTCTAGTGCAAAATAACCACGAAACTTATCCGCCACGGGACTACATCACGGAAAGACTCCAGAAGACACCGGAAGGAGCAGGAGGGCCAGCGGCCGCCAGGTGGGGCCGGCCGGACCCACCATGGCGCCGGACGGTGCCCCCCTATTAGGGTTTGGCTCCCCCTTCTAGAATGTTCCTCCACCGCCTCCAAGGGTTCATCTCGGCCCTACGTTACGTCGGTTTGATCTGCTGCGGCGCACGCGCATCCCACCGACTATAAATATGTGGGTAGACCCCCCTGGAGAGAGCCAATTCATTATTCATTAAGGCCTCAAGCCGTCAAGCATCAAGAGCCTTCAAGTTCATCAAGAGCCTTCTAGTTCATAGGATTAGCTAGCTAGATTAGAAGTAGAGGAGATCTAGTTCTTCATCGGATCTGGAGACCCTAGCGTCTGGCTGAGCACGAGAGTTCGGTAATAGATCTAGTTCTTAATTACTTTATTGTATTTATTATTCAGATTAGGGAGACTTTACTCTAAATAGATTTATATGTTCTTAATTGCAATAGTCATTGTCTACTTTGATTATATGTCTAGTTTAGTTACTTCGATCTTATTGAATTCATGTAATTGCTCGTATAGCGTTTATCCATATGTACAATGGGTAGATGATAGGCGATATGTAGACGTGGTGTCTAGATGTCTTGTTTATCTGTGAGTGCACCCCGATATGCTTGGGGACGTGTGGTAGTCTGCGTAGGTGACAGCCTACGTTAGTTTCTTTGTAGTCCACCCCCGTATGTAGGACTAGCATGGGCACGGTCGCGAAGGAGATGACTTAGGTCTTAATACCCTCATTAGTTGATGCCTCTTTACATGCAATGATGATTTAGGGTTGACTTAGCAATGATTACTAGATGTAGTTGCACTAATTAGAGTTATTCAATTGACGTAGTTATAGACCTATTTCCCTAGTTTATCAAATGGCTAGCTATGATTATGACTAGTAAGATGCTCGATGATTATCCTTAATTATGATACTTGATGATTATGCTATCACCCATATTTATTCTTATTTATCTTGTGACCTCTGCCTATTACGATTAGAGTATAAGACTTAGGTAATAACGTTTATCATGTCTATATAATTTCTCATCAATATAATAATAATAGTTTATTACATAGCTTTCCCAGAGGTATAATTATAAATCGACAACCTGGAGACTTCCCTAGGTAAAATGCTACAACGGTATAATTATCTGTCCGCTTGGAGAACCCATTAGTTTACATTCATATCTTATTCATATATTTTATCTGTCTAGTCACAATAGTACAATATAAATCTATGTTAATTTTCTAGCAATATAATTGGGGATGACAACCTACTTCATGTTTAGGAATGTTAGTAATTCAAGAGTGGCTAGTTGCTAATGACAAGTAATTATAAACCAACCATTTAAGGGGTCATTGCTAGAGGTAGGATTTATCTACGCTTTTTAGTAGTGACGTTAGAAATGCCAACAAAGACCCATAGAATTCAGAAGAAAATTAAAGCAACAGCTACAAGGAACCCAGTGGAATTCTGCCATAGAAAACAACTACGCGAGAACCCCCGGACAACCAAGGTGATAGGCTGTTGCCGACCCGGACTACCTCCGAGGCAGTCCGGTCGAAAGCGGATCCAAAGCAACCTAGATACACCAACACGATTGCATCTAAGATCGCCAAAAGTAGCACTGACTTCTCAAGCATCACATCGGGCCTCTCCAGCCACAAGTTGAATCGGACCCCATGTGAACAAGAGGGCTCCAGCTCTACGTTGGCCGGTTGCAGCTTTGCACCACACAGCTAGAGACAGTGCGGCTCGGTAACCCTCCCACACTTGAGCATAAGTCCGCGCAGTGGAAAAAAGAAACTGAGGCGCAAAATGGCCCGGTACAAGGCACATCTCAAGACTTCTTCTACCTACGGAACAAGCCTCCAATCACAATGCTACTCCGGGATTAGTCTGCCTCTAATCCCTATCTCAAGAATTCTTCTACCCACTAAAAGGACCATACTGGAAGGAAAAGAAAGAAGCCCGGGGGCTGATCCATCTCACAAACAATCATTCTCACCAGAACAGAAGGCAACAAACTCCAAAGCCCTAAAAAACCAAGAAGAAAGAAGACCTATTTATAGGACAAGATCGGCGTACATGGACCAAGTTCACCAAGACAGAAAGACACTGACAAGGCTTAAAAGAGGACAGTAAATAGTGCAGTAAAGGAGCATATCCAGAGAATATCCCATCACAGTAAAAGCATATAGCCTTTACTGTACCAGCTGCCAACGCCCAGCCATAAAAGAAGACATAAAAGCTACAGTAAAAGAGCAAACCACCCGACTACTTTTGAGGAAAAGGATTCAGACTCGGGGGGCTACAATTTCAAAGCCATCATGCTACTCAAGACCCTCCAGCTCTTTGTTCCAAAAAGCAAGAGGCTCGGGGGCTACACTCATTGAGTGCGCCTATGGGCACACGTTAATCGTTAATCAGAAGCCACCACCTGACTACTTTTGAGGAAAAAGATTCAGGCTCGGGGGGCTACAATTTTAAAGCCATCATGCTACTCAAGACCCTCTAGCTCTTTATTTCAAAAAGCAAGAGGCTCGGGGGCTACACTCATTGAGTGCGTCTATGGGCGCACGTTAACCAGAAGCCATCATCCGACTATTTTTAAAGAAAAAGAACTCGGACAAAGGCTCGGGGGCTACAGGGTATACACCCTCAACTTTTTTCTAAATTTTCCAAGACCCACCAGCTACTTATAAATAAATAGCAAGAGGCTCGGGGGCTACACTCAATGAGTGCACCTACGGTGCACAACAAAAAGGAGGAGAAAATTCAAGAAAGACCACTTCAAAGCATCACTCAACAAACAAGTCGTTTCCCGAGTTCTACTTAGAAATGCTCGGGGGCTTGTCGATGCGGGACCAAGACGGTTCCCCATCAATATGACTCCCGTCAGGACGGACCCACAAGACAGAGACAGAAGGACTGATTTCGAGTAGAAGACGTCCTGTCCTAGTTAGACGGATAGAAAGTAACTTCTGTAATAGGAACAGAACTCTCTCTACTAAGTCCGCTAGGATTAGAACCAAAGCTCTGGCTCTTTTCTCACATAAAAAGGAGCCAGAGCACCCTCTTTGTAACAAGCGACAACAACACATGTTCATACATCAATCCAATGCAAAAGGCCAAGGCCGACTAGGGCTTTTACTCGACGACGAGGGCTCGAACCAGGATAAACTGAGTGTCTCTTGCGCAACCGCCGAGTTCTAGAATTCGCCGAGATCCGAATCAACTGCTACGGGAACCCCGTGGCAGGCTATCGGTGGCTAAACACCGACAAGCCCTAAGGTCAGGCGCGTGAGCCCGCCGCAGCACCGTCCAAGCTCAAATCGGTGCTTGTCCACCCCGCTTCGCCTCTGCGCCTGTCGAAGTCGGTCTGGCAGCGTGTCGATTTTGGTACGATGGTCGCAGATGGCTCCCCTCAGCTCCACCCTGGCTGCTCCACGCCATCTGCTAACCCTGGCGGGAGGGGGGGTCATTACTCCCCTGCCGGCGTTAATGCGGCGTCGGAGGAGCTTCTTTCACCAGAATGGCATCTGGCGAAGATTGGCCGCCGCAAGCGGCCTGACCCTGTTCCTCGCCGAGCGGCTGTGGAGGGGCGCAAGACGGCAACCGGTGCGCCATCCGCAGGCCGGGATGCCTTCAAAAAGCGATTTGCAGGGAGGTGTTTCCGCTGCCTTGCCTCCGACCATCTTGTTTCCAAGTGTCGCGACCTCGTCCGCTGCATCTCCTACCATGGGGTGGGGCACTTCTCCCGTAACTGCCCACTTCGCCGGCCTCGCACCATCTCCGACAAGCTCCGGGCCTGTCTCACCTTCCCACCAGGGAGCATCCACAGCCGCCTCGTCTTCCCACCCCTGCCTCTCCACGGACAGTCCCCCCCCAGGACAGTCCCTCGATGCTGTGAAGGACATGGAGCCCAACGTTCCTGGTGCCGCCCTCCACCGCCCCATGTGCCACTACTCCAACATCATGGGCACAGAGGGGATGTACCGTGAGGCGACCAGGCTTTGCGTGCTGGCAGTCGTTGTCTCGTCGCCGCCGAAGGGGTACTGCTCCAACGCCCTAGAGGTGGCCCGTGCACTGGCTGACCAGCTGCACCTGCCTCGCCACTCTGTCAGAGTTTCCAAGCTTGCAGCTGGGGAGTATGTGGCGGTGTTCGGCTCCCCATTGGAGCAGGGCCGTGCCCTCAACAGGGGCTACGCCGAGGTTGGGGGCTCCATCTTCCCCATCAGTCCTTGGGTCTCGGCGGGTGGTGGCCAGGAACAGACCTGGTGGTACCACGTCAAGGTGACTATGGAGAATGTCCCCCTCGAGGCCTGGAATAAGGAGAGGGTGAAGCTCATCCTTGGCGATGCCTGCGTCTTCGACAAGCTCTCTTCACAGCATCGGGAGACATCGCAGCAGCGGGAGGCAGCCCAGTTCCTGTCCTGCTGGGTCTGGATGCGTGATCCCACTGAGCTGCCACGCTCACTGGAGTACACCATCTTCGCGGTGCGGGCAGGGCAGGCTATGAACATTGCCGGCCTGCCAGCACCGACACGCATTCCAGCCTCCCCGCCAACTGGGCTACTCGCTGACAAGACCATCCTCATCCACCTGGTGGGGTACGAGGACTGGACCCCAAGGTCCCCTGATGGCACATCTTCCCAGACGACATCGGAGCATGGGAGCTCTGCGCCTACCATCACGCGCTTTGACTGGACCGAGGGGGTGCTTGATGGTCACCTCCAGCCTGCCGCGCCCCTCCGGAGCGCCGTGCGAGGGACGACTACGACGACGACGACTTCCGCGAGCCTCCCCGGTGCAGCGATGTGCCCCGGAGTACCCGTGTCCGGCAGCTCTTCCCCGCATGTGCTTCTGCACGCTCTATTCGTACCCGCACCCGTTCCCCACCAGGCTATGGGCGTGCACGGGACGATGACGGCGTGCCCATGGACCGCGGACACCTCGACAGCCGCTCTCCGCGCAGGACGCCTCGTGGGAGGGATGCTCTCCTCCACGCTTCAGAGGATAGGGAGAGGAGGAGGTCCCGCTCGCCGGCGGGCCGCTCCTTCGGCAGGCCAACCCCTGGGGGCCCCGATCCTCTCCTTGACCATCTCCATCCCTATGGTGGTGAAGGGATTCAGCCCAACAGCCTATCCCAGGAGGACGACCCCATGGTGCATGAGTTTGCACATGCTGCTCAGAAGCTAACGGCGGCCCCGCTGTCTTTCTCGCCGGACAGCGATGGTAGCCGCCACCCGTCGCCGGAGTACTGCCCCGTCAGCAGGCTGTGGGTTGGGTCAAGCTCCTCGGCCCAGTTCGCACAGGCTCCCCATGAGATCGCCTTCGGCCCAGGTGTGCAGCTGGACGACGTTGACATGAGGCCCGAGAATGTGATGGCGGACATCTCAGACCGCGTCACCAGGATGGAGATCGATGGCCCGGGTCACCACGCCAATGGCCTAGGTACTGGTGACTCATCTGATGTTGATGACCCTGCTGTTCTTTGTGCTATGGTTCGAGATGGTGTTGGGGATGAGGTGGCTAGAGCTGCGGAGGGGCTGGGCGTTGTGGACTCGGTGGATCAGCATGATGAGTACGCGGCTTTCCACGCGAGCATGTTACTGTCTTTGTGGGCTTTGTCTTTGGCGAGGCTGAGCCATTGGCACCAAGCAGCAGCCATAGCAGGAAGAGGATAGCTGCGCCAACCCGCTCCAGCACGCGCCTGCGGGACCGCTCCTCCTCGGTTCCGGTGGCCGAGCGAGCCCAGCGCAAGCTCATGCGTGAGCTTGCTTTCGTCGGCGCCAAGTCAAAGATCACCGATGCAGCTATTCTTCGCTTATGTGGACTTGTATAGGCCGGACCTCCCGAAGCGGTCGTGCCCATCGAGGCGGCGACACGGTTGGGCAGCAGTGAGCTCTCCAGGACGCTTGAGGCCATTGCAGCCAAGTCTGGGGCTGACGAGATGGAGGCAGCATAGTCCATCAGACTCCGACCATCCTGTAGTCACTTTGTGACTAATGTATCTTAGGATATTGCCAGCGCCGGCCGGTCTTCAACCGGTGGATTTGGGGCCTGGGCCCAATGTTGTTCTGTTCTGTGAGATCCGTGCCACTAGTGTTTTGTTAGGTTGTTCGGTGGGTCTGTTGTTTTGGCACAAGGTTGATGGTGTTTGCAGAACCTTGAGGCAGTTATGCTGTGTCGTGATGGCTGGGGTCAGTGTCTGTTTGTGCTGTTGTTTAATCAATGAGAATGGTTTGCTAGCACATTGCTTGATCTGTTGTTTCCATTGTTGCAATGAATGACATCAAATTACTTAACTGGAATGTGTGCGGCCTTAACTGTGCTGCTCGTCGGGAGGCTATTAAGATCATGATCCAGCAAGCTAGACCATATATCATTTGTCTTCAGGAAACAAAGCTTGACAATGTTAGTAGTTTCTTGGCCCTTGAATTCTTGGGGAATCCCCGTATGTCTTTTGAATATCTTCCGGCGGATTCCACCCGTGGAGGTATCCTGGTGGCTTGGGACATGGATTTTGTATAGGGTAATTCACCAGTGCTGGGGCTGCACACACTTTCACTTGAGCTGAAAATGAAGCTGACAAATGTGGTCTTCAGGATCACAACAGTGTATGGGCCAACTGAGGATAGTCTTAAGCTCCCCTTTCTTGCTAAACTTGTAGACTGCCAACCTCCTGCTGGAATGCCATGGCTTTGTCTAGGGGATTTTAATTTGATTTATGAGGCTTGGGATAAAACAACAGTAACATCAACCGTAGGATGATGGGCCATTTTTGTCGTGCTTTAGATGACAGTGAGTTGTTGGAGCTAAGATTACAGAATAGGCGATACACCTGGAGCAATGGCCGTGCCTCCCCAACACTGGTGCGCCTTGATAGAGTTTTTTGTAACAAGGACTGGGATGCTGTTTTCCCTGCTGTAAGCCTGCAGGCACTCTCCAGCTCCCTCCCGGATCACTCCCCTCTCTTCCTTGGCAATCACTAGAATGCGCCTAGAGCAGCCAGCTTCCGTTTCGAGGTTTTCTGGCCTAGGGCGCTGGGGTTCATGGATGTGGTTGCTGCAGCTTGGAATGCACCAGTTAGGGGACGTCGTCGCTCATGATTTACCGCAATCGGCTAATGGCTACAAGTTGGGCTCTTCGATCATGGAGCAAAAGGTTGTTCAGTGATGCCAGACTACAGCTGCAGCTGGCCAACGAGGTCATTCTGAGACTCGACACTGCTCAAGAGTCAAGGTCTCTCTCCCAACCAGAATTACAGCTGCATAAAGAACTCAAGGCGAGAGTTTTGGGTTGGGCGGCCATTGAGCGCTCGAGAAGGCGGCAAAGCTCCAGGCTGATACAGATCAGGGAGGGAGATGCATGCACTAAGTTTTTCCACCGGAAAGCCAATAGCCGTCGGCAGCGTAACCTAATCCCTTACCTTAAATCAGAAGAAGGACATATCATATGGGACCATGCTGCGAAGGAGGACATGTTGTACACACATTTTCTGCAGATACAGGGCACACATGTCCAGCGGACTTGCAGCCTTGATTGGGGCAGGCTGCAATTGAGGCGACTCGATGATCCTTCCTTGGACATGCCTTTTTCTGAGGAGGAGATTCACAAGGCGATTTGCCAGCTACCAAGTGAGAAAGCGCCTGGCCCTGACGGTTTTCCAGGGCTATTTTTTAAAATTTGCTGGCCGATCATCAAAGGCGACCTACTTAGTGCATTCCAGTCTTTCCACCAACTAAGGGCGGGGCCTCTAGAACATCTCAATGGTGCATACATAACTCTCATTCCAAAATGTGAAGTGGCTAAACAGACAAAGGACTTCAGACCGATCAGCTTAATAGACTCTTTTGCAAAATTAATCACCAAGACACTGGCCATCCGTCTCTCCACTCACATTGATCAACTCATCTCCGAGTCCCAGAGTGCATTCATTAAAGGCCGTTGTATCCAGGATAACTTTATGTATGTGCGGAATCTGGCGCGTGCATACCACAGAAACAGGAGGCCCGCTCTTTTATTCAAGCTGGACATCTCCAAGCTTTCGACATGGTGTCATGGGAATATATCTTGGAACTCCTTCAGCACAGAGGTTTCAGCCACCGTTGGCGTGACTGGTTGAGTTCGCTTTTTAAGTCCTCGCACTCATCGGTGCTCTTGAATGGGGCTCCGGGGGAAAGGATTAATCATGCACGCGGCCTCAGGCAAGGAGACCCACTATCTCCGTACCTGTTCATCTTGGCCATTGACACCTTGCAACGGATATTGGAGCTTGCCACCCAGGAAGGCGTCCTCAGTCCATTACGGAGACGTGTTGCCCGTATCCGGCTGTCGCTATATGCTGATGATGCAGTCATCTTCCTCAACCTTGTTCGCAGTGAAGTGGTAGCTCTTTTTAGTATGCTGGAGCAGTTTGGGAATGCTACTGGTTTAAAGCTAAACATTGGAAAGTGCATGGTAGCCCCTATCAGATGTTCA
This sequence comes from Chrysopogon serrulatus, assembly GCA_015844335.1. Lineage (NCBI taxonomy): Eukaryota > Viridiplantae > Streptophyta > Magnoliopsida > Poales > Poaceae > Chrysopogon > Chrysopogon serrulatus. The sequence goes on along the minus strand of JADLZL010001959.1, from coordinate 215,190 downwards.
AGTGTGGATTTGAAACATGTTCTAGAGCCCTTTGCTGGACAACGAGTGCATTTCCCGATTATATACTTGGGGTTGCCGCTAACACTCGGAAGGCTAAAGCTGGTGCATGTCCAGATCGTCGTCGACAAAATCTGGGCAAAACTAGTGGGATGGCAAGGCATGCTTCTCAACGCAGCAGGGTGGCGCAAACTGGTGCGTTCAGTCCTCAGCGCCATTCCCACCTACCTTCTGACAGCGCTTAGGGTCCCCAAACAGCTTATTGCTGAAACTGACAAGACACACCAGCGCTTCCTCTGGGCTGGTGATAAGGAGATCTCCGGTGCTAAATGCAAGGTGGACTGGCTAATTGTTACTAGGCCGGTAGAGCTCGGAGGTCTAGGCGTGATCGATCTTGAAAAGTTCAGTAGGGCACTACGGTTGAGATGGCTCTGGTTCTCTTGGTCCAGCCCCAACAGGCCTTGGAATGGAATGGAATTACCAGTTGACAAGGTGGATGCCTCCCTTTTTGCTGCAGCTACAAGGGTGACCGTCCGCAATGGTCGCAAGGCACTTTTTTGGCATTCAAACTGGATCCTCGGCCGACCATTGTTGGGCAGTTTTCCTCTGTTGTTTGGTCACAGTAGAAGGAAGAACAGGACTGTCTTCGAGGCTCTGCATGATGGAACGTGTATCAGAGACATTGCTCACGATCTTAATAATGAGCTGCTTGCAGAATTTTTCAAGATGTGGAATGTGTTGCAGAATGTGCAGCTAGACTTGGACAGTCAAGAGGAGGATAGCATCACATGGCTGTTGGATAGCTCAGGAACCTACACGGCGCGTTCCGCATACACAATCCAATTCGGGGGATGCATTCGCTCAAATTCTTCACGGTTCATTTGGCAGGCTTGGGCGCCCCAAAAATGTAAGCTCTTCCTGTGGCTGCTCTTACAAGACAAGCTTTGGACGGCTGCCCGCCTCCAGGCAAGAGGATGGGAAAACAACTACTTCTGTGGCCTGTGCTTTCGAAATTTGGAGACGGCTTGGCATCTTTTTGTGGAATGCCCGGCTGCTAGAGCTGTTTGGGTGCGTGTTTCAGCATGGAGCGGCTGTGAGAACTTACACCCATCTTCCTGGTCTGAAGCAATGGACATGGAGGACTGGTTCCTCGCAGTGACTGCAGGTGGAACAAAAGCAGCACATACCTTGGCAATTCTCTCCCTGTGGACTCTCTGGAACCAAAGGAATGCGGCAGCCTTCAATGGTGTTGTAAGCACTACACATCTGTCCTTCTCACGGATTAAGGATGAAGGATCTACTTGGGCTAGCGCTGGCTGCAAGGCTAAAAAGCCTCTTTTTGTTGTAAACATGTTAGGGAGTAATTAGTTAAATCCTAAACCTCCTGTAGCAGTCTGCTATGGGAGGTGCGCTCCTCGCGCTTGCTGTGACTCTATTTTCCTCTTATTAATATATGCCGGGTAACCGGATCTTTCAAAAAAAATTGTTCACAAATTTGCAAATGGCCGCAGAAGATCCCGGCCCGCCGAGCGTCCCTGCCTTCCTGGTGGTCCTCTTCGAGCAACAAGGCAAAGGAAGCACTCACAAGCTCAATCCAGTCGGTCACCGTGCAGCGGTGTCCTGTGCGAGGTCGAGGGAGATCTGCCCGAGCTTGGCTCGTCGACGTCGTCAAAGCAAGCAGCTGAAGAGAAAGAAGGGGCGGCGGATCGGGCACATGCGTCATACCCTACAGCCACAAATTCGGTTGCTACTGGAAAAAAAAACCATCCTATCGTGAAATACTCTCTACGGAGTATATCCTAATTGATAAGACGTTTGATTTTTTTTACACTAAATCTGACCACTGGTTTTATTTAAATTTTTTTGTAAAATATTGTTTCTTTTGTCGTGGCTTACTTTATTAATAAAAGAAATTTAAAAATAATTTAATTTTTCTATTTTTTATAAAAAAAAAAATTTAATAAGATAAATAGTCAAACTTAGTGCTAAATTTTTTTAAATAAGACAAGTGGTCAAATTTGGTACTAAAAAAATTAAATGTTTTGTAATCTAGGACGGAGGAAGTAACATTCTTTCAAAACAAAGAAGAAGAAGACAGACTTGGTCCTCCCAAATCAGTCAATAAATATGTAGGCAAACCCATTAAGTAACGGATGTTCATTCACTTATTAGTGAAATGAAGGCAACAGTACCCTTGTCCCCATCATTTTTTTAGTTGTACACCAAACCATTACAGCCACAAAACCACGATAAAGCACCAACTCGTCAATAAGCGTCGACCATCATTCGGTAGCTACTGGGGCGCCTGATTTAAGCTTTTGCAGCCATGCCGCCGGAGCCGAGGCTACCGGCGACGTCGATGACGAAGCGGTAGCGGACGTCGTTCTTCTCGAGCCGCTCGATGGCCGTGTTGACGTAGTCCATCTTGATGACCTCCACCTCGGCGCCGATGCCGTGCTTCCCCGCGAACTCAAGCATGGCCTGGCACTCCCCGACGCTGCCGACGCTGTTCCCTGCCACGCCCTTCCCGCCCGGCACGAAGGCGTACGCCGGCAGCTCCAGCGGCTTGCTCGGCCCGCCCACGATCACCATCTGCCCCAGCGGCTTCAGCAGCGCGAGCAGCGGCGTGATCGGGTGCCACGCCGACACCGTGTCGATGATGCCGTCCATGGTGCCCATCGCCGCCTGCTCAGCTCACATATACACAAAGGAGAGGAGGTCTCCGCGTCAGCTACAGATTCCAATGTAAATCGGCAGCGACCGTGGAAAGACGATGTGACGGCGCACTGGTTGCACACCTTCATCTGCTCCGGGTCCCGGCTGATCAAGAACTCGTCGGCGCCGAGGCTCTCGATCGCCTCCTGGCGCTTGCTCGCGGACGTGCTGATGACGGTGACCTTCATCCCGAACGCCTTGCCGAACTTGACGGCGACGTGGCCGAGGCCGCCGAGCCCCACGACGCCGAGGTGCTTGCCGGCCTCGTTGAGGCCGTGGCGCATCATGGGGCTGTACACCGTGACGCCCGCGCAGAGCAGCGGCGCGGTGCGGTCCAGCTCCAGGCCGTCGGGCACGCGGACCACGTAGTGCTCGTTCACGACGATGGCGTCGGAGAACCCGCCCTTGGTGGGCACGCCGCCGTCGCCGACGCCGTTGGAGGTGGTCACCACCCCAGCGCAGTAGTTCTCGTTCCCCTTGCCGCAGCTCTCGCAGGAGCGGCAGGAGCCGACGAAGTAGCCCACGCCCACCGTGTCGCCGGCCTTGAACCGCGTGACGCCGCCGCCGACGCCGGTCACCACGCCGACGATCTCGTGCCTGCTTGCGCGGTTGCGCCAACCAACCGACAGATCGTCAAAGGACATTAACTACAACGACTGTTGTTGTTGCGTCTAGCAAACCATTCGTCGGCGGCGGGCGAATTGGATTGATTAGATTACCCGGGGACAACAGGGTACATGGCGTTTCCCCAGTCGTTCTTGATGATGTGGAGGTCGGTGTGGCAGATCCCGCAGTAGAGCACCTTGATCGTGACATCGTCGTCTTTAGGAACCCTGAGAATTGGAACCAGCGAAATGGATTCCATGAACTGGGGTAAGTAACTCCCGCGACAAGGAAGAACTCTGAACATTTGGTGTTACTCCACAATCCACATAACATAGTTCATCAGCCGGCCGTACCAAGCTTAGCAAAGTAGAAAGAAAAGGGACAGCTGCTCAGCTAGCTCTAGCTGAAAGTTCACCCAACTCTATACGCATAACGAATTCTATTATCTAACTTTTCTTTCCGGCTTTAACTTCAAAAAATACATATCTATGTTAGGCAAGCCTCTAACCAAGAAGTAACCTAAGCGATTCAGAAGTCTGAAATGTGCAGAGAAGGCAAGATTTATTAGACGTCTTCCAGGAGCTGCAGTAATTCTTACTAGTAGGATATTATTGCAGAACAGAATGAAGCAGGCATGAGCAAAGCAGAGTGCTCAAGGACAGTGACAGCTGTGTTACCATCACCTTCTGTAGAAGCTGTAGGGGGAGAGGATGCCGGTGGCGTCCCTGGCCGCCCATCCGAACGCCGCCTGGCCGCCTTGCTCCTCCATCGTCACCTGCTCCTCTCGCTTCTCCACGGACGCCCTTGGCAACCGCAGCAGAGCTCTCGAGGGCAACCCTACTACACTAGCAACTCGGAGCGAGGGAGCAGCAGCTCCGGGGGAGAAGCGGGGCGGGTGAAGAAATGGACCGTGGGCGAGGAGCGCGCGACAATGATATGACATAACTGCTGCTCCCTGAGAAACCCGTGTGGGGAGGGCTGAGGGGGCCAATAATGTGGCAATGTGTCAGGATTTTCTTGTGTTAAACCCAGATAATAAGGATAGGGACTTGGATTCTTTGCTTTAGAAAGGCGATGTGGTGACTGGTGATGTTCCGTTATCAAAGAGAAAGCAAGGGCAGGCAAGAAATTCTGAAGTTTTAGTCTTCCATTCAATCTTTAGCCCTTGAGCTCTCTTTCTGTGTTGTTTTATTCTCTTTAGATTTAAAACTTTGAGTCTAAAAACTCGTGTACCTTTCGGCTATATATATTCCACGTGATTAGAGGCCATATTTTACATCCTTTATCTAAAGAGAGATTTGTTAAAATGAAAATTATAGAGTGGCTACAAAGGAAAAGGAGTGAAGTATAAAGAGGTACTCCCTCCGTATAGGAAATAGAAGTCGTTTTTGAATGAAGTTTAGGTCAAACATTGGGAACATAAATCATGAATAACTTTTAAGTTGTTAAGTTTGAAAATGTGAAAACCATATGCATAGATTTGTCTTAAAAAATGCTTTCATAAAAGTATAAATATATCATTTTATGATGAATATTTTTATAAATATATGAAGTCAAAAGTTATACTTTTGGAGGCAGGTGTCATTTGTCCTAAACGACTTCTATTATCAACATGGAGGTAGTATATATGGATGGATGATGGGTGAGGGGTATCCTAACAACATAGGGTCCACCCACATGTGCCAAAGCAAAGAGCAACCAAACAACATGTGTCGGTTTAGTGATCCTGCCATACTCATTTTTTCGAATGTGCTGTGTGTTCCGTGTCATTATTTGTGAACAGTTCACGGCTTGATACTTGATATTTCTGATGCCGTGTGGCTCTCCTCGCTGAAAGCTGCATGTGATGTCTAGGACCGAGCAAGCCGGATACAAAAGTGTCCCTGTCACGCCTCCTCATGATTTTGGTTGCGGGGACAGGATCGGACCACACAAGCCCTCATCCAGAGGCACTGTTGCTAGTACGTACTTTGTACGTTTTCTTGTTTTATTTTATGATTTTCCTGGAAATCCAACTCAGTTTCGACCTCCACAACCAACATAACAGCATTTCACACGAAAATAACTGTTCGGCTGCTTGTGAATGCAGCAGCCACAGCTGTTTCTGCAGAAAAGAATGGGGAGAGAAAAAATATCTATGTGGTGGTGCCACATTTCACACGAGGCATGACGCGTGTCCCTTTGCTGCCATCTGTCGTAGGTTGGGCTCCAGTTGTTCGGCGTTCGGAGCATCCTTCGTCGAGATGACGAAAGTTGAGTAGTCTGCAGCGGCTTTTGAAGCTGCCTTCTTGTTGCTGAAATAATAAATCGGATCGGCCATCTTGCGTCACTTCTATCGACCCAACTGTAGCAAACTGTAAATTCGAATCGAATGCAAGGGAGCTGTTTTTTCTTAAAGCAAAATACAAAGAGCGGTAGAATAGAAACCACAAAGAAAATATCGACAAAGAAAGGAATTCCACAAAGAAAATATATAACAAATAGGTCCCAGCACAACGATAGAGGCCGTGAAAAAGTTTTGGGCCAATCAGCCCATGAGTGAAAATAACCCACCGCCTAGCGTGTGAGGCTGAGGCTGTGAACGGACCCGACCGGCGTCGTGCGACAGCAAGCGCTTCGATGTCCAAGTGGATTGTGTATTTGTGTTTATTATTACAAAAAGGAAAAAAAAAATGTTTGGTGCTGCGTACAAGGAGGGCCTTTTCAGCCCAAGGTATTGCTGGGCCTCGATCTTGCGATCAACATGGTAGGCAGTTATAGTCAGGAGTGGCGGAGAATGGTTGCGCTGAGAAAATAAAATTTGCCTTTAACGGCAAAGTGCTGTCAATACATTCACAGTCAGATTCGTATTGAGAAGTGTATGTCAATGCAGAATTGCAGATACATATTGAGATGTGTGTGTGCGCGCATACTTCTCAATACGAATCCAACGGTGGATGTGCTAGAAGCACCATTTAAGGGTTGCTTGCTCATTACATCCTGTCGCTGAAACGTAAACACTCAGATCTTTTACGTGCACATCACAAAACCAGAAATTATGCCGAACACCATCAGTACCTTGATCACCGGCTCAAGCCTACAACAAATTTAGTCGAGTAGAAGCTTTTGCTAGACTGAAAACAAAGATGCATGTGGCTGTTATCATTGCAAAAGCACAAGAATCGTTGTTGCTGCACTGCCGCCGAGTTGCTGCAAGTCCAGAGAAATCGTGCAATAGAGGCAATCCATGTTTGCGCTAATTGCAACTGATGAAGAGAAAACCGAATGCTAACTATATATATGTATGACATGATGTATGTGTATGTATAAATCTCAATAGAGGCAATAACCATGTATATATGCGTGTCTATAGAGAGCACATATTTTATATTACAGAATTTGAATAAACGTAGTTACACCTTATACATTAGGACGGATAACGTAGTATTCCGAGCTCATGCTCCTTTCTATTAGCCCCTTTGTGGCTTTGTTCCTTGATTGGTGGTTCTTCTTAATTTAAAAACAAAAAGTTAAATATTCAGCATATTTTCCATGGAAAGATGCAGCATTTCCAACACCATATGGAAGCTCTACCTGGTTCTGAAAAAGCAAAATGTTACCTGCATCGAATCTTGGCAGATCTAGGATCCAAATCCCGTGAGGCCAAGCTTTAGGTTAATTAACACACGTGTTCTGTAGGGTGTTTAACAAGTTGTGGCAAAACCTGTGGGGCCATATGGCACACAGCTTAGGCCCTGTTTGGGAGCTATGAAATTTTTTGCACCTGTAACTGTAAATGGAATTCACTTGTAATTTATTGTGCACAGCAAAACCCTTTGGAATCCAAATGATTTTACACTCCTGGAAATAGGCTGTTTGGAATCCAAATAATTTATTGCATGGAGAAGGAGAGCAGGGTGCGCTGGTCGCCTAGTACTATTGCATCGTTCATGCAGGCGAGAACGCGATCTGCAAGAGCTTGAGCTCGATCGGATCCACGTCGTTGCGTTCGACATCAGACAATAATTATGGCTGTGGATGAAGCTGCTGAAAGGCTCGCCGGAGTTGACGGCCAGGGTGAGGACGACGGTGGCCCCCAGCACACTCCAGCATCCACGCCGCGAACATGCCGGAGAGGAGCGACCGAGCGAGCCACCGCGACGATTTGTCTTTCTTCCCCGCCAGCGACGCAGGTCCAAGCATGATCCGCCGCTGCCGTCGCCATCGCGGGAGATCGGCCAAGGACGGCGAGCAACAGCCGCACGTCGAAGCATGATCTGCCGCCGCCGTCGCCGTACCTGCTGCTGTGGGCGGCCGCGAGGAACGATCGAGTACTTCTTTTAGGAGTTCGCGTCCCACACGATCGGCTGAGGACGGCGACCAACCGCCGATTGATGCGCTTAGCTCCTACCGCCACCGCGGAGACGAAGCAAGCGGACGGGACATGCCTGACAGTTATCGTATAATTTTACAGACCTAGGTTGGAGATTATTTTTATCCGATCGTTTTGGCCAAATCCGACTGTAAACTTATTGTGCTGACTGGCCATCCAAACAGCAAATTCTAGATTGGACTGAAAAACTTTAGGGCCTATAATTTACAAGGGTTTTAGACTGAATACCAGGCTTACAAACAGGCCCGACTACGTCAATCAGAAATTCTCCTAAGTTCAGAGAGTTTGTCCAATTATTTAGCTGTTCAAAGTTCAGAGCTGGGATCGATGAACCATCCACCACATTCCGTTACTTGTCGCTAATGCATGCATCACATGGTGACAAATAGCATTTCTGTAACTTTGAATTTAACGGTGGTAGAATTGGCTAATCTAAAAACATATATCATACTTTATGGTTCTTTGTTTAGATTTTTTCCATAATAGCTTATATTATTAATTTAGATATTACAAATTTGAAGGAAATTTTAGTTTATGTTTTATAAATACGATAATTTAAATGTAAACTATACGGGTGAGGTGAGTAATTTTAAAGAAGGGTATTTATAATTAGAAGGGTATTTATGTTTTTCTCATATGGAAGAGGTAGAAAATAGAAGGAAATTTTAGTTTATGTTTTATAAATACGATAATTTTATAATGGTATAGATTGATAGTTTATATTTATAATTAGAAGGGTATTTATGTTTTTCTCATATGGAAGAGGTAGAAAATAGAATATATCATATGACTATTATTATTTATGATGACTATAGTTGGTCGAATTAATTATCATATGTTTCTGATTGTGACAATAATTTATAGGATTTACCTTTTTCCTAGTCGAACTTATGAATATTAATGTGGTGCCTGCACTGAGGCCTCTAGTTAGTAATACTAATGTGTATTTTATCCTTTGGACTATAGGTCTTTGAGTCTTTAATATGTATCTACCATCTACTTTATTCCTGTGTTCCGACGTCTCCTCACAAAATACTGTACATTAACAGTTCTCCATCCACAGCCCTACGATCATTTACAGCAGGACATCTAGCCCTCCACGCACCATAGCTTCTGGACATTACCAAGCCCTCCACGGACCATGCCTTCTGGACACTACCACGCCGCTCCAATTGGACGACGGCTCCTGCTGCTGCCACTGCGCCGCCCGCTGTTGCTGCCCGACGCCACCTCCAGCATCTGCACAGCCCCAGACCCTCCCATCCCTGCACACCGCCCCCACGGCAACCGCATTCGGCGCCAGCGCCGCCGCTGGGAACCTCCGTGCGTCGATTGCGTCAGTCAGGCCTTGCGCGAACGCTCCTGCGTGTGGCCATCGGATCCGCGGGTTCATCTTCCTCTTCTCCGTGCCTGTTTGCGTTTTTCTTGCTCACCATCATTTCATTGTCACGAACTGCTATCACCTAGGTGTTCTCTGCCCTTAGGGTGCTCGATGAAATGACCAAAGACACTACTGCTGCAACTGCCGCTTATATAGTCCGGTTCGTTTAGATCCTACCTCACCAGTGCGCCAGTGCTTTCCGTTCGAAGTTTTTTTAAAAACCAAAAAAAGGGTTTGTTATGCCATTTTGATTGCACGTTGTTCATGCCAGCACAGATTGGATATATGAATGTTTGCTGGATCTTTTGTGCGATTAGTCCAAGCTTAAGGTGCGAGCAGAGATTTACCTGCTTCTACAACCAAACGGAGACCTACTTACGTCGATTTACCTGGTCAGAATACAGTCTTTAGTCTCTGTGTTGTAAACTGTAAACCTACCACTCATTGTTCTGATATACTGCTTAAATGCGCAAATGTGATCAATTAATTTGTTCAAACATACGTGTACGTATTAGCTAGCTAGATTAAATATACCTAGACAAGAAAAAAATACCTTTCCAAATAACCACAGCTCTGAATCTAGCTGCAGCCCTGTTATAGCTGCAGCCCACAGGCCACGATGCTCACCTCCAAACCCAATGCAGGAGTGCACTCCTCAGGTTACTGGTATCCTGTTGCCACAGGCCTGGGCTCCGCCAGCTGCTGATTTCATCGTCCCCTGAGAGGCCAACGTCCGGAATTGTCGTCATTGGTGCCAGCCAATTTCCTAGGCTCTTTCTTTGCCGGTGGCCTGTCCTGCTGTGTGCACCATTTCCTTCCAGAGCTAGGTAACAGCTCCAGCAATTAGTTTCATTTGCAATTTGTCATTTGTGGTACTCTCTCACCATCTACTAATGCTACATGTTTTTTCGGAATTCCATACCAGCAGCAATAGCACAATTAGATATCATGGACAGAGGTGGAAACAGAATACATTTTTTCGATTTTGGTTCAGCACATATGGAGGATAAGTATGGTCCCAGCATCAACAGCTGTCCATACTACCACCAAGACTTCTTTGTAGCTTTCAGTGCAATTTGATTAGACATTAGTTCCATATATCTCTACTTATGTGTACCCCTAGGAAACTCAATTCAGCCCTCTTTTTTAATATATTTTTCCATATGCAGAGATTAAGTTCCAATCACAATCACCTGATTTATATACTTAAACCTGATCATGCTCCGCTACCCACGCAAAAGCGCGGGGTTAACCACTAGTTTAGCTGAAACCTAAGCTTAAATTAGCATTTATGATTATTACTTCAAATTCAATAGTGAGAGAAATATGGTAAATTAGAATTTATGATTACTTCAAATTCAATTGAGAGAAATGTGTACAACGTAGTTTAATTATTATTATATGTAATAGATTAAATGACTTTCAGACATTATTTTAACGGGTATTTGGTTTTTGTAAACAACAAGGTAATTTAGATATTATAGACATCAGTTAAAGGTATCGCTTTATATTTTTCTTTCATAATGATAGCTAGATGTAGATAATTTAAAAATAAATTTTATGGTTACTTTACATTAGCTTTCATGATGTGAGAGGTGGGTAATTTTTTTAGCATCTCCAACGGTTTTGCATATTTTATTTGGCAAAATTGGGAGTTTGCTAAGTCTCAAATGAATATGGCAAAGGTCCAAACAGTCAATCTCCAACGGTTTTGCATTATCACTTGGCAAAAAAGGAAATTTTGGACGCGGGGCGGCAAAGCCAGAGCCACGCCACGGGGGGAAATAAGCGCGGCGTCGGAATGCCAAGCGCGAGACGAGGTGTGCATATATGCAAGTCCTTCCCTGCTTTTCGCCAAGTTAACAAAAATGCAAAAGCTCATTTGCAAAACCGTTGGATAGACCTTTTTTAGACTTTTTTGTAAAAACAAGAATGCAAAACTCATTTGCAAAACCGTTGGAGATGCTTTAGGAAAGGTATTCCGCACATTTTCCATGGAAAGTTCCACCATTTGTAACACCACATGAAGCTCTGTATCTGGTTCTGGAAAGAAGCAAAATGACGTACCTGCATCGAATCTTAGACCTCGTCAATCAGAAATTCCGAAGTTCAGAGTTTGTTCAGTTATTCAGATGTTCAAAGTTCAGATCTGGGATCTGGACGAACCGTCCACCACATTCTGTTCTCGTTCGCTGGACGTAACGACATTCGCAGCGCTGCCCGTCTCTTCCACACCATCGGACTCAAATATCGACCACCAGCAAGCTGTAACCGTTGTCTCCTCTCCCTGCCGACCTCGTTCGACCAGTCCCGGGATAGCGACAGTCGTCTGAGCCAGGTCAGAAGTTTGAAGCCTTCAAGACGTTCGGACGCCTGCACTGCTTTGCTGAATTCGATGGGCCACGGCTGACTCTCTGACTGACCGTGTCAAGGTAGTAGAAAACCGCTAGAGCCCACGAGTTTGCAGCCGACCGTCTTGATCGCTTCAGCTTATTGATCGGCTAAGCCATTGTTTTTTCTCTTACACTAAATTAGCCGTTTTGGTTTTGGCTTATCAATCGGCTTGTCCTGCCGACCAGGTATAGACTGACAATAGGCGTCCATTCTAAGTATGTGTTCGGCTCTGTTTCACATTCTGATTTCTTAGCGTCAGCTTAATTAAGCAGCAGCTAACAGTAGTTGCTAGTACTGTCACGATGAAGGACAATTGGAACATACATGCCTTCACAGAGAAATGATGAAGAATAACAAATGCTATGAACATGTTGAAGCCAGATTAACATCACCGCACTATGTGCACCCAAAGATTTGAAAATAATTAATAACCACAGAGAAGAATGAACCTCTAATTAAGAGCGATCACGCCGACATGTCAGGGAGAGATGCTATGGAAGTCGTCATCGGCGTCGGCCTTCAGGTCCGCGCTCTCGACAATGAGCTCGATCCTCGCCACCACCTCGGCCATCCTCGGCCGCCGGCCGGGCCTATCGTCGGCGCAGTCCATGGCGAGCTTCAGCAGCTGCATCATCTCCTCCTCGAGGCGCTCCTCGATCGCGATGCTGGCGTCGAACACCTCGGCCGTCCACTCCTCCTGCACCACCGTGCGCACCCACAGCGGCAGGTCCACGCCGTCGGTGCTCCCGGGCACCGCGTTCACCGGCGGCTTCCCCGTCAGCAGCTCCAGGAGCAGCACGCCGAAGCTGTACACGTCCGCCTCCTGCGACGCCCGGCGCGGGTCGCTCACCTCCGGGGCGCGGTACCCGGTGACGCGCTTCAGCGGCAAGTGCGCGCCGACGAGCTGCAGGATGCCGTGGTCCGTCACGTACGCGCCGTTGCGCGTCTCGGTGACGAGCACGTTGGTCGACTTGATGTTGCCGTGGCACGACCGGGCGCCGGCGCCGTGGATGAACGCGACGCCGCGCGCGGCCGCCAGCGCGATGCGCGCCCGCGCGCCGAAGTCGAGCCACGCGGGGCTCGCGCCGTTGCTGCTGCTGCTGCTGCCGTGGAGGAGGGAGCAGAGGCTGCCGGCGCCCACGAAGTCGTACACGATGAGCTTCTCCTCCCGGCTGTAGAAGTAGGCGCGGACGGGCACCAGGTTCTGGTGCCGGAGCGCGGCCTGCGCGGTCACCTTGTCCCGGAACTCCCGCTCCGGGATCGGCGCCGCTCTCAGCCGCTTGACGGCCACGGTGGCGGCGCCGCCCTCGAGCGTGGCGCGGTACGTCGTGCCCAGCCACCCTTTCCCGATCACCTCGGCCGACGCGTGCAGAAGCGACTCCAGGTCGTACGGCGTGTCCGGCGCCGCTCCCAAGAACACCAGCTGCTTGGCGTTGCCGGCCGCCGTGGCCTGCGCGGACCGCCTCGTGGCGCTCTTCTTGTCCATGCTCGCCACGGTGACCGACACAGGAGGCGTGTCCAGGTCGGCATCGGCCGCCGTTTCCGCGGATTTTTAGCCATTGTGCCCCGACACCGAAAGCAGAGGAAGAAGACCGCGGCGATCAAAACCAAGAACGCCACAGCGGCACCCGCAGCAATGCCGGCGATCGCACCAGTGGAGAGCTTTTTTCTGCTGCTACCATTAGAAGCGCCCGGAGCGGGCGGCAGCGGCGGCGAGAACGGCGGCGACGGAGACGGCGGTGGCGGAGGAGGGGATGGGCACGGGGCTAGAGGGGCCGCCACAGAGCCCTGTCCCATCAAAGGCGCTGGCGGGCATCCGGGCGAGCGACGTGGGAACAGGGCCGGTGAAGTTGTTTCCGGACACGTTGAAGTGCTGAAGCTTCGGGAGGTCGAGGGTGGACGGCAGCGTGCCATTCATGCTGTTGTTCTGCAAGTACAGCGTGGCGAGCCTCGGGAGCCTGTTGAAGTCCGGCGAGACCCCGCCGGCGATGCGGTTGTTGGAGAGGTCGAGCTGCTGCAGCCGCGCGAGGCCGAACAACCCCTCCGGTATCTCGCCATCGAGCCGGTTGCCCTGGAGGTACAGGTGCCGGAGCTCCGCGCAGCCCCCGATGTCGGCGGGGATGCCGCCGGACAGCGCGTTGAGGCGGAGCGACAGCTTCTGCAGCGCCGTGAGGTTCCCGACCGTCCCGAGCGGCACCGCGCCGATGAGGCTGGCCCCTGGGAGCTTCAGCGCGATGACGCGCGCGGTGGCCGGGTCGCACGTCACCCCACGCCACCCGCACGGCGACGCCTCGGAGGCGTTCCACGGCAGCCGCGGCCCCACGGCGGCCCGGAACGCCAGCAGCGCCGCGCGGTCCGCCGCGAGGTCCGGCGCCGCGCGGGGGTGAGGGAGGACCACCACAGCGCCGCGACGAGGACGACGACGTGGACCGCCCGGCTGGCGCCAGGCGCCCACCGCATTGCCGGCACCGGCGGCCGGTGCGAGGATAGTGATCGATCGGTGCAAGGGGCCTGCGCTGGAGCAGTGCGGCGAGTGCGGGCGGCAGGGAGAACTCGTTAGAGAAGGTACAGTGGTCCAGGGACGTGATATAGCAAGGTCCGCCAGGATTGGCCGTGACGGTGGTGACAGGAACGTGGCGGGCGGTGGAAGGTAGCGGCCGGGGTTTTGCAGGAAGGAAGAAAGGAAGGAGACGATACGCGACGGGATATGGCGCGTTGATTATTACATTTGGGATAGACGCTGTGTGTGTTACAGCTCGAGATGGAAGGAGATGGATAGATAGATAGATGGTGGCAAGCTGGTGGCAGAAACACGGCCACGGCCGGGAAAGCTTTCCATTTGGACGTCTTTGAGCATCCGGAGACGGCGTCTGCGGAACGAAGAGATGGAGAAAAAGGATGGAAACATGAGCTGTGACTAATAAACCCCATGACCCGTCGTCTTTCTCGTTTGTTAGACGTTAACTAAATTCCAACTGCGCGCATGCTGCGTGCATGATACTGCGACTCTACTTCCATACAATATTGTATTATTCTCTCCGTTTTTAGAATTCTTATCGTTTTCGATAGACATGCTACAAGTTTAACTCGATTTATAGAGTATATATGTAAATCTTTAAATAAATTTGTTAACTAAATTCAAAGATCTTATCAATGATACTAGTTGATGATGTCTATTATATATTTTTTTTAGAAAATATCTACAGTTGTTTTTTGAGAAACGAAAGTGACGAGAATTCTAGAACGTAGGAGTACCGTGTACAGTATCTACTATCCCCGGATGGACGACCGGACGTGTGCGGACGTGCGCCTGCGCGAGTCAGCGGCAGGGGCAATCACGTTTTGGTCAGCCTCAGCCACATGGGCCGGGGGATCTGCAAGGCAAGGCCGGTGTGCTTGGGTCGTGGCGCGTGGCGCGGCGCGATGCGCCGCGGAACATCCGTCGGAGTAGTACTGACTACTGGACTCTCGTCGGCGCAGATAGCCGCCTGCCCCGCCCCCGGTCGTCGTCGCAACTGATAGCCGCCGGAGCTGTGGGGGCGACACGACACCAGATGCTAGCTACAGCCTCCAGCTGCAGGCGGCGGCGCGACTGTAGCGCGCGGCAGCCTGCACACGGCAACGGCATACACACCGTACCGCGGGCGGCGCGAGCTAGAGAGAGACGCGTCGGAGGGGGGCTGTTGTGGCTGACTGCGGCTGGGCCTAGCTACAGTGGTGGTAGACTGGTAGGGAAACGGCCGGCGCGACGAGAGCTAGCTGGACGGCGAGGGAGGCGCACGCGTGTCGCCGTGCGATCATTGCGTGCACAGCTAGCTACGCCGGCGGACTCTGAGCCATAGACGAGAAGACACTCGCGTTTGGCCACTCGTTCGTTCCGTTCCGTTGCCCCAGCCTTTGAACTGGTCTCCCTTGGCAGCGCGGCTGGCTGTCCCGTCTCTTGAGTCGGCGACAGCGAGAGAACGTACAGCACAGAATCATCCGTCCCGAGTGATGCGTACGGCGTACGGCCGTAGCAGCCACCCCACCCTTGGTTGCGTTATGTATGAAAATCTATATATTCGTCGTCAACGGTCTGTGATTACTGATTACGACTCGGACACGAATCTTAAGAGGAAAAAACGTCGCAAGCCCAATTGCCCAAAGGCTCCTCGCGCCCGGAACGTACGATTGGGCCGACCCAAACTGAGTGGATCGACATCCAATCAAAAACATTTCTGTTGGGCCAAACACGCTCCAGCAGTCCTGTGTGTGGCGGCTGCGTGCCCCAACACAACTTTGCTTCGCTTTGCCCCTCTACGGCCCACTTGGGTATTTCTGGACCATCCCACATATACAGAGAATTACTTCCTCGGCCCTAAAAAATATTTCTTGGCCCTTCTATTTTTGAAGTTACCTATTTGACCTCAAAGCTATCTTTAGTTTCTTTAACGATACGGTGTTAAGTCAATGACAAAATGATGGTTTTTACCCCTGGTTGAAAAATGAATCGGCGCAAAGTTCAGTTTGCATTTGTTTAATTTTGAGCAAAATTGTTTCCTGGTCGATCGGTAAGCCGGTAGTAGATCACCTATACTAACTTCTATAGAGGATATAAGTAATATATGTTGGGGATGCTCTTATGCAGTTGCTGTCAAACATTTATACATAGAGGTAACTTTAATAAGCCATTTTTATTTGTAGACTAACTTATAAAATGAACAAAGATATCATGCGATATGCCGTGCGCTGTAGGAGCGCGCCACCCCGCGTCGATGTCGTCATCGTCGACTCCTATTTCTTGTGGCGGACCTGCCTCTATAATTTGACCAAATTCATTTGGCCCAGTCTAGCCCACTTAGCATACTCTAAGTATAAACGTCCATGGCTTTCACTCCAAATCAATACTCTCTAACACACAAAAGGGCATCACAGGGCCCACTCGCACGGCGATCAGGGCCAACTTGTGCGGATTCGGCATGGAACACCTACAGTGCGAGCGAATCCGACAAGGAGTGCTGGCGGCGACGCAAGGGGGGTGTCGATGGGTTCAGCGGGCCCCATGGATTGGCTCACTAGGCTCCTTGACAGGCTCATTATTTTTTGGCTTTTATAAATCTATCCTTACTCTTATTCCTATACTCACTTTTTCTCTTTCTCGCTAGGTCACGCCACCTGCTATTTGTGTTCCTACGATTTGGAGTTAACGGACACCTCTACAAGGATTCCAAAGAGTTCCTACCCAATCTTGCCAGCGTCCCCACAATTTTTATTTATTATAAAAGAGGTGGATGATCTACTCGTCTTTATTAATACTTCTGACCATCTACAAAAAATAGTTACAGTAGTAATTAATGGAATCCCCAACCCATAATGATCCTTTGGTTGACAAAGAAGGTCCCTCTCACTAATCTATATATATATCTTTTTTATATTTATTGTTTTCTCCAAAACAAAAAAGAATTGATACGTATGATCTTGTTAAGATCCCTCTAGAGATTTTAAAGGATGAGAATATAAACATGGTAAACTGGATAAACTGATCCGAACTAATACGGCGCCAAATAATAAAAAGCTTTCCTTTTCAACCCGTTAATCTTTTCTCAGTTCTATCTTCAATCTTTCATAAAGCTGTGTTGTTAATGCAGAAAACTAAAGGAAGTGTGTGTTTTAAAAAAAAGTAAGGCAAGTGTAGAAGTACTGATTTTCTGTTTGAAAGGGAGTTACCGCCTTATTGGCCGGATTTAGTACGGAAACCGAGTAGCGCTATCTAGTCATGTGGAAGAAACAACGGAAGCCGTCACTTTGAGCGGGCATTTCGTCTTTATGAACATGAGACCTTGGCTTGAGAGCAACAAGTCAACATAAAAAGTGGAGTTGTAGGAGAGACGGTGCTGCATTGACGAAGCTATAGCTAGAAAAGAGCGGCGTACTGTGCAAATTAAAAGCAGAGTGAGGAGAGTGGTTGCCTGCCGCATCAGTACTAGCATAACACCCGTTGCTAGCGTTAATGCCAGCCCCCAACTTGCAACGGTGAGATGGAACCGTCCAGCGGCCTTATCCTGTTACTATATCCCAAGAAAAATTTTCTTTTGACTTTGGGAACTTCCGATTTCTCTTCTACTTTTTTTCTTTTTCCTTCCACAAAAATGTCCTGTTCTCTATACTCCCTCCGTTAATTCATCTTATTTAAAAATTTTGTATATACTATAAAATAAATAAACTATTAATAAAGTATCTGATAAAATAATATATAATAAGATACATGATATTTATAGAAAACTTTTGAATAAAATGAATAGTTAAATATGATCTTACGATTACGCTTTTTTTAAAGACGGAGGAGTACGCCAGAAACTCGACGGCAGCGCACTGGTCTGGGCTCGATCGAAACCTGACTAGTGCTGAAGGCGTTTACGCAGAAGGCACCTTCCACATTTCCAAATGAGGATTTATTTACTGCAACGGTGAAAAAACGTGTATGGCTGGATCGGGATGCCGACCTCGCGCAGAAACGTCACCGCCGGACCAAGTCACACCAGACATGAGGGAAAAGCAAGTCAAATCAAAGATCGCGCAGAGGCAAAGTCATATTTTATCCTAACTGCATCTGCACGTTGAAATTGAAACCGAACCCATAGCCATCCGGACACGGATCGGAGGAGGGATTGATACGCAAATCTATCCTCGAGTAATTAAAGAGAAACGTCAGATCGATCGATCCCATGGTGAAAAACAATAGTAGCTAGGTAGATAGATAGCTCATCTATCAACCGTTTGGCGCCTAGCTACCCGTATCTACCGTCGTCGATCGTTCAGCCGCTCACGGCCACAAACATGGAAACGCGGTGAAACATTTGCCTGGTTGCGTCCACGACACATTGGCTATAGAGATTGCTTCTGGATCACGCATGGATCGTCGTGTTCTACGTTCACTGACAGGCACTACTATAGTTACATGAAAGTTGCAGGTCATCGAACAGTCATGTGAACTGTGAATTCAGAAGCCGGCCTTTCCCTAGCTTCCCGGTGCCGCCGTTCGTTTCGGCCGGTCAGCGTCAGGAGGAGATTTGGGGTTGGGGAGGCGGCGGCGTCGGTTCAGGTTGTTTTGCCTACTCTCTCATCACATCGAGTGGTTTGTTTCAGACGGCACGCGTTGGCAGCTACTCCCTCCGTCCCTAAATTACTGTCGCTTCGCTTCCCGAAAGATAAATACTGACAATTTTAATAAATAAATAATAAATACCATTGATTAGTATCATAATTAGTATCATCAAAAAGATCTTTAGGTCTAGTTTTTTAACAAAATTATTTAGAGATTTAAATATTACGCGTATTTTCTACAAATCAAGTCAAACTTGTGGCACGCATCCCACGACGACAATTATTTAGGGACGGAGGGAGTAGGTCGAATGAAATGCGGAAATTAGGTGCAGCTGCAACCAGCAGAGAACCGCTCGTGTTGTGACAGGGAAATGGCCAAACGCATCGGAGCCTGCCGAGCCTTATCTTGTCGATCGCCGCTACTTGTTCACCACCTCCATCCATCCACCTCGGCGGCTCGGCGTCGTGGATAGAGTCATAAATAACGCAAACCTCCACTACCTAACTTTGCTGGAACTTTTGTTTTCTTTTGTTTAAAAAAATTGTATTATTGTTACTACTACTACTACTTGCTCATACTCCTAGTACTAATGAAGCAGATTTCAGTGCTTATATTATATATGACGCGTCAATTAAAAATCAATGGAGGCGACCGAGTAGACCAGCAGCCATGGAATGGAAGCAACTTTGGAATTGGAATGGAAAAAGAAAAGAAAGGAAAAAAGAGGACGGGAAAAATCTACTAGTGAAGTAGCACAATTAATTGGTGCCTTTGAAAGGCCTGGAGATGACGGTTCGGCTTGGCGTTCCTTCGGCAACGGTTGGACGACGACTGCTGGTGGGATTGGGAAGCCACGTTTCCTGGTCGTTCCTCCCCGCCCGGCCCCCCGCGCACCCATCGCTTTCGCGCCAAAAAATCGAGAAGCCAAACCCAAGCCTCGCAGCCCTTCTCCTTCTCTCCTCTCCCGCGCTATATATACCGACAGCCGAGACACCGAGTCGCCAACAAGAGTCGTCGGACCCAATTCGTAGGTTGCGTGTGACCGATTCCAAGAAACCTCGATCACCTACTAGCCGATCCGCTTGCGTGCGATGGCAAGGTTGCCGTTTGTTCCGATGGAGGAGAAGGAGCAAGGCGCTGCCGGAAGAGGAGCAGGAGCAGGGGCGGCCGTGGATAATAAGGAGCAGGTGGAGCAGCAGGCGGTGCTGCTGGTCCACAGCCAGGTGCGGCGGATCAAGAAGGAGGACGAGGAGGCGAGGGAGCGCCTCCTCAAGCTGCGGCTGCTGGAGACCAGGCCCGCTGCCGGCGGCGGCGGGGTGGCGTGGCGAGCGCCGCGCTCCCTGTCGCCGCTCCGCCGTGCCGGCAGCGCCATCACGGTCCCCGTCCCGGTCCCGGTGGGAGAGTGACTAGCTAGTGCCTCCCAGTCGTGGCCCTCTGTATGTATCCGAGCATCCGACGCGGTTCTCGGCCGGTTGTAGATATATACCTAGGCGTAGCGAGCGTGGTCCAGTCGTGGAGCCTGCCCGTGCTCTGCGTCCGCGTGCAGTGCAGACATGGGATCAGAGCTTAGTAGACGACGGTAGGGGTGAGGGTGATGGCAGGCAGCATAGCATGCTCTGTTCTGTATCCTGTCTTCTTGGTGTTGTATATATGATGATGATGAGAGGGTGTTTGTGTTTTTCTTCGTCGTTCTGTTAGTTCTAGTACGTATATGCATGTCATGTTTGGCCGTGTGTTCTCTCCACACGTACGATTTTGTTTCTCCTGCTCTTCTCTGTTCATAAGACTGGGTTTCGCGTCAGGATAATCTTCAGAGCTCAAATCTCATCCAAAATAATGTTGGGTTGCGGCGCGGCGGCGCATGTTGTATGACGGAAACCGATTGTATTGTAAGCCCGTCTGGATTCTGGAATCAAAAATCGGATCCAAAGCACCGAAACTGATCAAGCCGTTTGCTTTGTGTCATGGATTCGAGCCATCCGTCGTGAACACAATCCTCGTCGCACTTGGACAGGCCAATAGCAGGCAAAACCTCCTCCTGAAAATACACCATCCCCAAGCCAAATCCAAACAGGCTAATAGTAATACGCCCCTCTCTTTCGTTTTCACTTTTCAAAGGACAAGGAGCTGAAAGAAAAAAAAAAAAAAGCTCAAATGGCAATTGACCAACGCCGGCTATACATGCAACCACCAGGCGAACAGGCAGTGGTTGCCGAGGAGCCACGAAACGGGAGCGAGGTTTGCAGAGTTGACAAGGAACAAGGACCGGTCGTGTTCACGCGTGCCGTTTGGGTCTGGTGGATGCGCGCACGTGGCGAGCCTGACCGTGCCTCGGTCGCCGGCGTGGCAGAACCATCCGGCAATAATTCAGCTGGTTTTTCCACCTGGAGTCGCTGACGCGGCGGCGACGGAGGAGAAGAAGAGCGGTCCATCCAGCTTAGCCTCCACGTCGCGGCAAGCACTATGCCCGCCCGGCCCGACGAGTCGCCATCAGAAAGATCGTTTTGAAGATGATTTGGGGACACTTGGTTAGCTCTTGAAACGAACACCTCAGGAACAAAGGCGGCTCGTCATATGATGAAATTTTTTAATTTTTTTAGCGTAGTCTCGGCTCTGGGGGCACGCGAAATATCGGCTGTTGGTGTTTGAGGCGGCAGGGAAAATATCTGAGGCTGATTTGCACCATCATTTGTCATGTTCATCCCGTGAAATCAATCATCAGAGTCTGTTGCTCAAGTGGTCCACTGGTCCGTCCTTCCTTCCTTCAGAATAGTGCTTTTTACAACGACAGTGTAAACATGTTTGCAACAGTGAATTCATGTATGTATATACTATACTAGTAGAAAGGTACAGTGTGAGACCGTTTAGAAAGATTCTTTTTTTTTTATAGAAGTTTAGAAAGATTCATCATGGGAATGGGAGAACAACTAGTGGTAGTGGGCCAGTGTCAGAGAGAGAGAGAGAGAGAGAGAGAGAGAGAGAGAGAGAGAGAGAGAGCACGAATGGATACTTGTGGGTAAGCAGGAATGAACGTTGTTACCGACTACCGAGCTGATTTGTGGAAGAAGTGGTGGAGACGTGGAGTAGGCAATCAAATATTCAAAAATTTGAATCTTCCGTTCTGTTTCTGTTCCAGCGAGGGCTTGTGTGGTGACAAAGCAGATATGCAGCATTTCGGAGCTGGAACGCAGAGCACATCCATGAACATGATCGATCGTTAACAAAATAACTGCTTTGTTCCAAGGAAATTCATCGAGCATATAGCCGCCATTGCCAGCAATCGGAAGTCGGAACACCAGTTTTCCTCGCGGATTTCAGCAAAAACCTGCCAAGCCCAACGGATCAGCCCCTTTTCCAACCGAGTAAGACTATCCGCACCGCTTACTCTATGGCAGTCCGGTACGCATCCATGTCAGCAAAAATAAAGGAGCAGCGTCTGCAGCGGGTCCAGAATAACGTCCGGGACGCACGCACCATCCGACAGATTTGCCGCCTGCCAGGAACTTCCCGTATCATGCAGTTGGTGAGAGAGAGAGGAGAGAATATAGCACGGGCCCTACTATTTCAAGTCAAAAAATATGCTATAACTCACAAACCAAAAAACAAAATTAAATTCCGATTACACCATTAAATTTGTTTTAATAAATCCTTTAAAACAAGATGTCACATGGATATATTTAGATAAAGTGATAAGTGGGCCCACAGTTTATAGAGAATGGTATAAAGGATGGATGTGTGCGGAACAATTGAGTATAGAGGAGAGAATCTTGATGACTAGATTTTTTAGAGGATGAATTTAAAGTACCGTGAGTGCGGATAGCCTAAGACCTGCAATCTTAGCGTTTCCACGATGGGCCTCAACCTAGCATGTCGCGATGGTCTCAGTCGTGGCCCAGTTAGCCTAGCCTTAGTTACGCGATCCGTTAACGGATTCTGGGCTGTTCTGGGCTGCTTCCTTCCAATATTTTTTCCATTTTGTTCTGATGAGACGTCGTTCTTCCGTTCTCTAACGTCGGCCCAGATCCAGGACACAGAAATTCGCCGATGCCTGGCTAGTCGACACTCGACAGTCGTCCTTCCCACACCAGTGTGTTACCTACTTACCTTCATGTTCGTACCTAGAGTTGGCTGGCATGTCAATAATGCTTATTTTTTCCTCTCAAAAAATAATGCTTATTTTCTCTATATAAGTTTGGTACGCTACTACGCTTACGTTCTCTGGCAGGCCGTTTACGTGGTCCACTGTGATCAGTTTACTCTGTACAGTAGTTCTTGGAATGGTTTGAATATATTTCTTTTTCCTAGTCCATGTATAATAATCTTTCAAGAGCCACGGGTGATTTCTTACATAATCCTTTTGCTTGGAACAGCTAGCACGAGTAGAATGGCCCACTGAATGCCCCCCTCCCCCCCCCCCCCTCATTTGGCCACTAGGAAAGAAATTTTCCAATAATATATTCATTCAAGCATTTCAATCCTTGAATTATGCTGCAATTTTGAGCTTTGCTGCGGTACCTCCAAATGTCTGTGAGCCGTCCATTTATCTCGTTCGGATGACCATGATCACATATTACTTTTTAGGAGGTAATACATAAAATATATATTTATTTAATTTTTTATTTTATATAAAAGGATAAATAAGGTAAGTTTAAGATATAAAAAAAAGATTTGATTGATGCATGCGTGATCTAATGATTTATATAGTAAATCTTTCTTATTTCGTATGATTGTAATTGATATATTTTGATTCCATATAATTTTGTGTGTAATATTTTACTTGTGTACTTGTGTGTCTGTGCGTGTACTAGTGGCTAGCGTGTACGTGATACGCATGCATGTTACATGGTTAGCGTGTGCGTGTGTTGAAAGAAAAACAATATAAAATAATATGAATAATTATATGTTGAACAGATTTAATGTGAAAACATATTTATAATTATTCGGATGATACTTATTCAACGTCATAAGTATTAATATTTTCTTTTACAAATTTGATCTGGTTCGAATTTATTGAACTCCCAAAGAAGCTATAATATTTTTTTTTCTTGACCGAGAGAGTAACCACTTTTAATATAAAAAATACAGTGCACGTAGGAGAAGAACAAAATTTGATTTGACTTGACACTGAGGTCATTAAAAATTTGATATCATATAATATTTTGTATTATACTAACATAGGAATGTCAAAAAATCTATTATAGAAAATTGCTCACTAAGATAATTAGCGTGCATGAAGGAACTTCACTGATCCTCCCGTCATTAGCGTGCATGCATGCAGGATTTCTCCGTCAATAGGGGGATACGGAGAGTTTTTTTTTGTTTTTCTAGATTTTTTAATATATTAAATAATTCATAAAATCTGAAATATCAACGACTTTGATTTGAGATATTACCTTCTAATAGGTAAAATATGTACCTTAGCATTGCCTTGCAATTTTTTGAGAGACAACAATAGGAAGGTTAACGCTTGTTTTTATTTGGATGTATTAGTTAAACGACAAAACTGACTGCAGACACTCTAGTTCCATTATACTAGTCAATGTGCTAGTATGGTGTTGTCAAAAAAATGTGAAAAAGTATGAAAGATGAGCAGCTGCACTTGAACATGGTTGGATTCATCCTATAGACTTCTCTGTCGCTTCTTTGTGCTCCCAACACACAGCTCGTTAACAGGCCATTCTGTGGTAAACATGCAGTTTGTGTGAAAGGCATGGATACATACGTTCTTGGAACCATAGACCAGAATCTGAACACCATAAGTTTCAGGTAAAATTCCTTCGATCATGTCGTGGTTCAACGACCCTAGCTGAATCAAAGTTTTTGTCGATCGAGATGACACATAGGATACCACAGAGTAAAGAGGTGTGATAAGATAGACCTCTTTAGACTTTTGCGAACAAATACTCCAGTTCAGAAGAAATTACGGCTGATAAGAATTCAGAACAGACTGAATGGAAAAATAGTGAACAAAAGTAACAGTTAATTGTTGCTGCGATATAAGGGTACTTCTGAAGTCAGATAAACGGCAGTCCAGACTTCCATAATCTACTGAACTTCAGGGAGAGAAAAAAGACTGAAACTTCAGATTAAGCGTTCCTGTCAATGAGCCAACTATGGTGTAAACTCAGACCACTCACAGCAAGGCCCTCGTACACACGGTCGGCAGCTTGGTATTTCTCCAGTTCGCACTTAAAATTTTCAGATGACAGATGTGTTGCCTTTGAGATGGGAGTGAAAAAGAAAAAGGAGCTGTGATTGTTCGGATGCGGTCAAAGGGTTGCATGGGTGATCCGCAATCCTTTTCCTCACTTTCTTTGTGTGAAACTGGCTCATGGGCTGCCCAAAGGGTAAAATGCTAAGTGCACCATTAATCATACCATCATTGCTTGACCAATACTAGTTCAGTAGCGCTTTTATTTCGCAGTTTGTTTTAAGCTACCACTAGTGTCAAATTTTTTTTGGAATAAGAGCGGAGTTTTATGACACTGGACTGAAGTGACTGATGGCTAAAAGCAAGGCTTATAATTTAACTTGTTGCTGGCTAAATGAATGTGCCATATCACATACTGTAAGTAATATAGTCTACATGTATAATAAGTTAGCTGCAAGACCGGCTGTATCAAATATATATACAAGTAATTACTATTTTGGAGATGCGGCCAATCACATGATGATGGAGGTGAAGCAAGCGCCGGCTCGTAACCAGAATGCGGCTGTAACAGAGCTGTTCCCACTCGTATTTTGTGTTTCAGCTGGCGAAGATATAAGCGTCCATTCCACGGCCTCTCTCCTAACATGGCACTCTTTTGAACTTCATCTCGCCGATGGAAACATGTTACTATACTTGTTCTAAGGAGCACATTAGTCATGTGCATTGATCGAGGGCACTTACATTAGTCATATGCATTGATTTGCGGCACTTAGATTGTGCAACGTTTTTATTTATTTTTTAACTAAAGCAACGTGCTTAATTCTTCTGGAAATAGTATAAGCTTACTCTGACCAAAATTGTCTATGCTCGGTTTCTGAAGTTTCTTGTTTGCATGACCTCTTCAAGCTCAGAGTTCAGACTACAGTTTCAGAGCTGGATAAGGTAAAGATTCGTGCTTCGAGAGGTGGAGAATGTAGAAATCAGATGCAACCACGTGTTCCTCGAAAAGCCAGTCAACAGACGAGGTGACTGTTCGACGCAGTAGAAATCTTGAACAGACACTTCTACTTAATTGTTTGTCTTCTCTAATTCTAAATCAGTGCGAGAACGTGCTCAAATTAATGGCTTGGTTTTCTTTCATATCTCGGTTAAATAGGTCAGCATTGTGGCGTATATATGAAATTGACATCTTTGAATCAGAGGTACTTTTACGACTATTTTTTTTACATCATAACAGAATATGAGAGTTAAAAGTCCTCGCAAAAAAAAAAAAAAAAAAAAGAATACGAGAGTTCGAAACTGTTGTTGTGACTGCTGTTTTGTTCTCTTGCAGTAATTAAGACGAGCCTGTCCTGGCAACAAGAGTGTGTTTGTCAACCCCCTAAATCTCCCATGACATCAGTCAAAGTTCCAACCGACCAAAATCTTGCCCAACAGTACTATACTAGAAGATCATATATACAGACCTCTGATTTGTTTGACCTTTTCTTTTGTGACGGACTGCTGCTTAGTTTATCCTTTTAATTTGCGTGCTTTTGGCACATGACACCGGGAACCCTAAAGTAATAACAGAACTAAACATTTCTGCATGTTCTTAACTTAATTAGAAGGTCATATACAGAAAACAGAAGAAAAATGTCACATGACAAAATTTTGTGACTCACTACTATAAAAAATCTTTTACAAGACATTTTGAAATGGGCCTCGGAGACGTCTAACATTAACCGAGGCGGGCACTCTTAAAATAATCGCCTTAGTTAATATATATTAACTGAGACGGTCATTCTAACATAACTGCCTCGGCTAATCATTAACCGAGGTGGACATTCTATTTATAACCGTCTCGGAAAATCAAGCCCAATCCACCAGCCCACGACGACCCGATATCCTCATCATATGTAAACAAAACTTAGGATTTCCTCCCTCACTCTTTCCTCCCTCTCCTAGCGGCATAACGGCTCCCTCTTTCTGCTCTCTCGGTCTCTCCCCCCTCTCTCCCCTCCCTTCCTCTTCACGACAAAGAAGCACCCCGACGCTGCGGCGTGAGGCGCACGCCAGGCGGCCCGGCCCCTGCCCCACTCGACGTGGCAGCTCGAGGCGCACGCGGCGCACTCGGTGGCGGCGGCGTGAGGAGCCACGGGCGCTGGGGGCACGCCGTTCACAGGGACGCAGTGGCGCGAGCCCCGGCGTCGGCCTGCGGTCCACGGGCGGCGGTCCGAGGGGCTGCGGCGCGGGGGGCTCACGACGCACGCGGCTACGGGCGTGAGGAGCGGCGCCCGCAGCAGCTCGGCATGGCGGTGAGCAGCAAGGAGCGGATCCGGTGTTCTTCCTCTTTCCTCCGGTGGCGCCCGTCGTCCTCCTCCCTCCAGTGCCGCCGTTCTTCCTCCTCAACTCAGTGATAGGCGGATCCGGCGGGTTGTCGTTCGGATCTGGCAAGCAACCACCGGATCCGGCGTGTGGGCGGCCGGATCCAGCGAGCGGCCACTGGATCGGGCTAGCGGTGACTAGCAGAGCGGCATTGCGAGGATGGGCTCGGCGGGCCCATGGATGGGCTCATCGGGCCTGTCCATGGACATTTTCTTTTTTTTGTTTTTTTAGTTCGATTAATTGAGGCAGGCAGGTAACCGCCTCGGTTAAGGTCACGATTAACCGTGACCTTTGATCTGAGGTGGTTACGAAAACCGCCTCGGTTAACCACTTTTTACTGCCTCGGTTAAGTTTTCTGTAGTAGTGACTGACCATATGCATAAAGCAAAGTAAGGTGAATGTAGCACCGGGTGGCGCTACTCTCGAAACATGCAGCCTCTCGTTACCCCCCTTAGAAAAAGTACAATACTTGGCTTATAGCCAAGCAAATGCTGACGTGAAAGAGAGAAGGAACGAAGGGAGGGAGGATGGGAGGGAGAGGAAGGTCAATAGTAGAGCCAAGTCTTGGATATAAGTCAAGTTGTAAGAACTAACTATACGATGATTAGTCTTGTATTTTTTAAAAATTTATTTATTATTTTATATTTTTTATTCTATTTCCTATTTCTGCTCACATACAACTCTGTTGTTTACACTTTCATGCTCAGCTTGTTGCTTGCATGAGAGTCTATCTCTCTTCTCTCACCTCCTTTCTCTTATTCACATCAGTAAAAATACGGACTAGATTGGCTATAAGACAATTGTTATAGTTGCTCTACAAATGTAGTGTAAGCGCTTTTGATAGTCATGTAATCTAAAACTCAAAGGGACAAGCATAAACTACTGGACAGTGTAACAACAGGCACAAGCTATAGCTTGTACACTTGTATGGTTTCATCTTGAAGTTTAATAGAAGTATATGCTTGTGCCATCCTACCATGCAATCCTATTCTGAACCAGAAAAGCTAGATATATACCAATGGCAAATTGATTGAGCAAGTTGGGATCCTAATTAAATCGACATCACCGTAGTTCAAAGTTCAAACTTTGAAGACGACTAAAACACACAATATCTTCGTTCATTCAGCAAACAAAGAAAAATATGCGAAAGCGTGGCATAGCAGCCCGTGCACAGAAAAGTGAAATTGACCCACGAGCAGCAACCAGGCCAAGCGGCAACACGACGCACGGTGGGACCAGCCATCCGTCCTGGACAAGGACCATGAACATCCTTTTGCTAGCTTGCTACTACGTACCGACCCTAGCTCCCTCTCCTCGCCCTTTATAAAGGAAGGTGGCAATGGCGTCTCCACGCACCGTGAAGGTAGCAGTTGCTTGCTTAGTTAGTATTAATTTTCACATCAACAAGCAAAGCTACTTCCAACAGCTTGCCTCTTGGTTTTCTTACTCTGAAAATTCCTTACAACCAACCAACTGAGCAATGGGGAGGCAACCATGCTGCGACAAGGTGGGGCTGAAGAAGGGGCCATGGACGGCGGAGGAGGACCAGAAGCTCGTCACCTTCCTCCTCACCAACGGCCAGTGCTGCTGGCGCGCCGTGCCTAAGCTTGCCGGTGAGTGATCACGCACCATATATATCACCTCAGCTTGCCTAGCACTAGCATGGCTTTAATTTGCTTTCAAGCTGCCTCAGCCTTGCATGCACGCGAAGAAGCCATGATCATGAACTCACTCGTGTGCTTGTGCTACAGGACTACTGCGGTGTGGGAAGAGCTGCAGGCTGCGGTGGACCAACTACCTCCGGCCGGACCTCAAGCGTGGCCTGCTGTCGGAGGAGGAGGAGAGGACGGTGATCCAGCTGCACGTGGAGCTGGGCAACCGGTGGTCCAAGATCGCCTCGCACCTGCCGGGGAGGACGGACAACGAAATCAAGAACCACTGGAACACGCACATCAAGAAGAAGCTCAAGAAAATGGGCATCGACCCCGTTACCCACAAGCCCCTCCATCAGTCCGCCGCTCCTCCAGCTCTACAACCACAGGAGGAGGAGAAAGCCACCGGCGTGGCCACCACGGCAGGCATCGTATCGGGCGACGTACTCGGAAACGAGGCCTTCTCCACCCATGAGGTGCCCACGGTGCACCTACTGGACGATACGGCCGAACCGCCGGCCATGGCCAGGAGCAACAGCGGCATCAGCACGGCTTATTCGCCAGAGTCCTCTTCCTCCTCGTCGTCGTGCTACTCTGCCTCAGCCACTACAGCATCCAGCGGTGGCAGCAGCAGCATCGTCGACGTAGATTGGCCGGAATGGCTGGAGTGGCCAGAGTCGTCGATGTTGCTGGACGACGTGGTGGCCATGTCGGGGCCGTGGGAGTTCGAGGATCCCTTTGCCAATCACCAGATGATCGCCTTGTTCGATCAACAGGAGACATGGTGACGATACTAGGAATAAAAAACAAAACCGTCGTCGGTCGTCCGAACTCGGAAAAACCCAACAAAAGCATGGACAAAAGCGGCTTTGGACGAGGCACCAGCAAGTTACGAAACGAGCAACATGAGGTTGACGACTGACGAGGTGAGCGGAGAACGATTGCGTACAGCCACGCGCGCGCCGAATAACGATTTCCCTGGACTAGCCGACTTGCATGACAGCAAGAGAGGGCGAGAGCTGGCGCGGCCCGTGGCTTTTCTCCGAGAAACGGATCGTTTTTCTTTTTCACGTGTTAGTCAGGCACTATCCTCTCCTAGGGACGCCACCCCTCATGTACTCTCTTCTCCTCCCTAGGGGCGAATTATGTAAAAACTATCATTCTTAATATAAAAGATACACAAGCTTTTTCGTATTTGAGAAAAAAAGATACTATCCTCACCGTTTAACACTGCATCGAGATGTGTGCAATCCAAATTAGTACTATGAAGCAGCGTGGAGGATTGCTACATGCTTAGCATGTGCTATCTACCATTGAAATGTGCTTGGAGATTCATGCTGTTTGCACTCCTCCCCATTGCTTCATACTACTGATTTTGATTGCACTCATCTCAATGCATGCAGTGTTAAACAGTGAGGATAGTCAGTGGTGGATGTAGGATGGGAGATAAGCGGGGGGCTAAAACAATGGATATATTGATTTGCATGAAGATTTAATGGTGATTTTATGTTTTTGCTACAGTAATTTTAGTGCTAATTAGGTGCTTTAGGGGGCTGGAGCCCACCCAGCCGCCCCCCCCCCCCCGATCCGCCACTGAGGATAGTGTCTGCCTAATATTTGTACACAAGAAATAATCCAAAGACCTAATGCTAGGTTGGCTCTTGGTCTGCCGGTCGACGTCTTGGTGATGTGAATAGATGAGAGCCTGTCCTCGGTAGCTTGTCCTCTTATATCTAGTAATAACTCAAATGATTATTGAAAATTTCAAGGTATCAGGAATACAATTTATATCTTGCGAGTTATGTTATGGTTCTTTCCATATACAAGTAAAATGAGTACCTTCTAAAGAGAGATATTGAGAATTTGTCATCCTTACAAATTAAATGGCAATCCTCCTTAAAAACACTAATTTGTTGCCATTTTCACTGCGTGCCATGTAAAATGACCTCTATCATGTATTAGCCATGTAAAAGAACCAACCGACTTCCACACATACTTGAGGTCAAACAGCACCTCCACTCACACTTACTTAGTTGAGATTGCAGTTGGGTGAGACTGGAGTTGATCTCCTGTATTTGCTTTGTGAGTTTGTATCTAGTGTCGTTTAAAAACATGTTGTCGCGGATTTCTTAGTTACTCTCAGTAGCTGCCACCACCTAAATGGTTTGGAAAGCAGTGGCACTCTGTAAAGCACTTAATTCGAAGATTGTGAGGTGCACCAGAGACGATTATGAGGAGCTACTGAGTTTATCTGGTAGGTAAAAAACTAGTCTAGTGGAAATCGAGCCCTGGTGTAGTACCTCACATGATCGATCCAACTCATATACATCGGCTAGAGTCGACCTTCAGGAGTTGTTGAGTTCACAGAGGAGCGGTGATCTTTGGACTCATTTTAGTGTGGCCGTTGGTGGCCAACAAACTATTGGACCATAAGGATATATCTCATGTTTATTCTCTTGTATGGTTCGATCTCTTTATAATTATTTTTTGCATAATTCATTTCCTAGTGTAGAATTTATTTTTCTTGTATCATTACTTAGAAAAAACCCACACAAGTGATATAAAAGACCTATTATTTTATTTAATTTAAAAGTATATAGCAAAAGGAGAGACAAGTCTCGCCAAGGCTACTCTTTCAAAGCCTCACCGTCGCCGATCGCCTACGGGATTCTGACACTCTCCTAGTACCCTCCGGCCTGCGCAGTCCGATTCCCTGCAGTCTCGGGTCCCCTTCGAGTGGGTTACGGAGCACTAAGCGTGTGCTCGCGCCTTCCCCTCTCGGCCGGTTGAGCTAGTGAGGCCAGTAGGCTACTCCAGTGACCAGTGTGCTGGGTATTGAGGGTTCTTCACACGCCGTCTAGGTGTTTGTTGTAATGCTTGTGCGCTGCAGTTCTTTTGCTTAGAGCAGTAGAACCCGCATACAGCCTGCAGCGTGGTATAGATGGTTTGGAGCCTAAGGAGATAGTAGGTTGAACTGACCTTGACTAACAAATCTTTATCCTGCATAAAGGTTATATTCAGTGTTTTGTGCCTATAATTAATTGTATGTAGGCTATGTTTGCTATGCATGTAGGTATGAAGAGACAATGGATCAAACAAAAGAAACGAGGAGCTTATTGCTTCTGAACCAATGCGAGATGTTCTGCCTTACTAGCGGGAGATCACCCGGCTCATGCCAATGAAGCAACTAATTTGTTATTCCTTTTTCATTTTGGTAATCCTGAAAGAAAATTCAGAAATAATTCCTATTCAATTAAGGCTCTAATGAAACACCAAAAATGTTGTTGATGATCACACTTTTTATGTTCTTGAACATTAGGTTGATAATTATTTTAGTCTGAATGTTCACTCCTGATAAGTATACTTTACAAATTGTGGGAACGAGTTTGGTGGCCTTTTACTATATGTTTTCTTTTGATTTCATTCACATTTGTACCTACCGATAACTCCCCGCATCTTTTTTGTGTGGAACAGGTGACTTAAGCGTTGGCCTTTGCACATAATGCTCATTTTGCTCAGTGAACAGGCATGAAAGAAACTTATTACTACTTTTTTTTTTTTAATTTTGTCCTTCCAACAGTTCGTTCCAGATCCAACGACTTGGATGTTTCACTTGTTTCACCTCAAGTCTAGAGATGTTGACCTGAGCTACAATTTTCAAACACAATGGGAAGCTTTGGTGTGCCTGCTTATTGTGTGTTAATATTTGGATAACACTTCAGGTAAACAAAGATATACTGACCAAGCACAAAGGCTAGGGCAATTTGGTTGAACTGAACCTGCCTGCTATGACTTGGGGAAACTTGGTTGAACTCACTGTATTGCTCCCCAAAATACATCTTATGAACAGACAAAGCACCTAGGTTTGAGGGACATGCAAGTTTGATGGGACCTTTGCCACAGTCCAGCCAACTTGTACGGCTTCAACTGCAATTTTCGAGTTTGCTGTTGGTCTAAAGCAGGTTATCAGGAGAGAACTGCTGCTATCTGTTTAGTGATAAGGTCACTGGTTTGGGTTGCATCCACTGCTCCTGCATCAAGCATGCCACATCATTGGATTTTGTGAAATTGTCGCAGTGGGTTGGTGAGTAATCATGCCGACTTCTTTGAGCAAAATGGAAGCAGAGTTTGTGGACTTCTGTTAGAGAGTATCCAATGGTTCTCCACTGCTAAAAATGTAACATGATGATAGTCTGAAGATGCCAGTGTGCCAACAATATAAGATACCATACAAGTAGTTCGTCTCATCTTACAAGTTGTGTTTGAACATGGTGCTGGCCTTTGTTCTGACTAGAACACGTGGAAAAGATGCTAACATTGTTGGGTAGTAACTGAGCAAATGACTGATTGTAATGACTGATTATTTCCCAGGTGATTGTGTTTTGTCATGTACTGTACCACAACCCCTCTGCTTCTCCTAGGACAGTGCGAGTGGTGCTTCCAAGGGACTGCTTTTTCTTCTCTTTTTATTACAAAGATATGCAACTCTCCTGCATGTTTGATAAGGAAAAAAAAAGAGAGCAGATGGCTGATGTTTCCTATTCATCACTGATTATTGCATATTGATCTAGTTTTTCCTAGAATCATTTGGAATCTCTGTGAGATACAAGGTCACATATTCTTTGAGCATATAAATTAGAATCTGAATGGAACAGAAGTTTCAGCTAAAATTCCTGTGACCCCACTGTGGTCGCGATCAAAGTCAAATCAAGCTTTTGCTGATCGAGATGTTACATAGGTGGTGCAATAAGGAAACTTTTGAGACTTTGTAGTGAATTAATCTCTTCAGTTAAGAGGATTTTACAGCTGATCAGGACTGACAGAAAAAAAGGTGAGAAAGCCTACCCTCGATGGTCACAACCAAAGTCACACAAACATTAGAAAATGATGATACACCCTTTATCAGTGGATTGTAAGGCAAGTACAAGGTTGTTCCAACTTCCGAATGTCAAATTGTCTACCGCTTACATAAAGCGAAGTGCGTCAGATACCATATTACAGCATTTTATAGTTTGAAGCTTCACTGCAGTTCAGAAAAAAAAGAGACCCACACTTCACATTATATGTAACTGTCAATGACCAACCATGGTGTAAACTCATGCTTTTGTCATGGAGACACTTCTCTCACAGCAAGACCTGGTAACACACACCCACAACTTGGTAATTATCGATTTCACACATTATTCACTCTGCCTTTGAGCTGGCAAAGGGAATAAGCAAAAGGAACTGTGATTGTTTACAGATGTCAAAGGGTTGCCTTCTTGAATGTATGCTTATACAATTTTTGGACCAATCCTTTTCCTAACTTTATTTTGTGAAAGTGGCTCAAGGGCTGCCCAAAGGCTCATGGTAAAATGCTAATCACACCCATAGTCATACCACCATTACCTGACCTGACCGATGGTTCAGTTGCACTTATTTTCATTTCAGAGTTTGTTTTATTCCAACATTGATATGAAAGATATCAGGAAAAAAAGGATATAATTGCAAGATCAACTGTCCACCACATGTCTGAAAAATTCTTTCTGGCATTGTTGTTGATTGAGGTCACCTACATTAATCATGTGTTTTAAGTAGAGATGCAAGTGGTTACCCAATGGGATTTTTCTGTCAACTAGCATGCCATTATGCAATGTTATTAATTGTACTGGGATTAATATATGCCTACTCTGTCAAAGTGACTCAAAGTAATGTCTGCTTAGTTTCTGAAGTTTATTCAAAAGCCAATTCAAAGTTCAGAATTCAGACTAGAGTTTCAGAGCTAGATGCGAAATAATTTGGTAAATACATAGGCGTTCTTGATGGGAAGGCCAACACATAATCTGACAAAATAAATCGTATGTAGGTACATCTTACTCCAGAAGTCAGTCAATAGATGAGTTGATCTTTCTATTATCTTTTGTTGAAGTATAAAACTAACACGTACTGTTTAGTTGGTTGGTACCTTAACTGATCTGAAGGTGAATTAATCAATGATTATGAAATTGGCTTATCTGATGATCAAACCACTTATGTGTCTGCTGAATCTAAGAGCATGCTCAAGTTAACAGTTTGCATTTTTTGGTACGTTAGCTGATCTAGGTGTAACAGGTCTGAATTGTGGCATGAAATTGGCTTCTCCGAGTCACACTCACTGATGTGTTTTCAACTTGTGAAAAGAAAAAAGAACGATGTGCTTTGCAGATTTCAAAATGTTCTTAGATTGACAGTTTGGTTATCTTACACCAAATTAATTTATAGCATGAGCATAATAACAATGCTCTTGTGTGTTCTTTTGTTCTGGCTCTGTGTGCTGGCTACCTACCAACATCTGGCCAGATTAAAGATTTAGGACACTTTGGGTATGGACCTGTGAATTATTTGACCATTCGTTAACTAGTTTATCTTGTATGTTTATATTCGATAGCATATGCTGCTTAGTTATCCCCATCATTCACTGCCTGGTTGGTAGATGATCCCTGGAACTCTAAAGTAATACCAGCATAACAGAAGTGAATGGTTCAAGGTCAAGGTCACACCAACCGCGTTTTCAACTGAATTAGAAGATCAATATAGAGCATGCATGAGAATTGTCACATGATATATAGTATATGGCACGATTACTTATCAACTTTAAATTATGTGTGGCATGCTTAATTTTTTTATTTAAACTTAGCATGTTTTTCTTTGCTGTGCCAAGTACTGTCAGCCTAAATTTGGTAATACGGTTTGGCTCCGTCTATCTTCAGATTTGCTGGACTTTTACTGCCAGTTTCTATCTCATTGACTTGCTTACTGCTATATGTTAGCGAAACAAAAAAAGTCAGAATCCCTAATTATACTACAAAAGCAGATGGTAGGAAATCTGAGATACACCATAAAAAACCAGAAGACCTCTGTTGGGACTTGAGAGGAGGCTATTCTCTCGTATGGAAGTATGGTGTCCAGTGCCCTGGCCACTGGAGGCACGTTTTAAGCGGGCATGGGTACAACGACTCCGGCGTAAGGGCTGTTCTGTGTTTCCAAGAACTTCCATGTCACACGTTCTGCATTCCTTTTTTGCTCAGGCTTGGGATAGTTAGACTCAGGCAATGGGTTGCACAAGTGTTCATTGTAAATTGTAATGCCTGTGGGTAACGTAGTTTTGGGTTATGGGAGCCCGCGGCGAAGCGGATGATCGATCACTGAACAATCAGTAATGTTAGTTGCTTCAATTGACTCTCGCTGGTATCGAGATTGTGGGTTTACACATGTAGTAGGTTTATTTGCGAGTTTACTTCTATGAAATGCTAATACTGGTATTTCTCACAAACCGTACTAGAGTGCATACTTTTGATTACACCCGATGCAAAATGCTGCTGATGATAGTCCTTTTCATATTGTTATCCTGTAAGCTATATGATGGTTTTTAGTCTGGATATGTTCGCTCTTGCTGAGTATACTTTGCAACTTGTTGGAACGAGTTTGGTAGCTTTTTCTCTTTTATGCTTTCTTGTGATTTCACGCCTTACGCGTCAGTACCTGCATGTAACTTGTTGCATAATCTTTTTGTTCTGAGTTTTTATTTTGCTTTGTGGAGACGTGGACCAATAGGAAAGCAAATTACCAATTATTCTATGTGTTGATTTCTTTTTCAAACAGTGGATTCAACGACCCAGGATTTCAACTTCTTGTATGTTTCACTTGTTTCTCCTCAAGTCTAGCGACTTTGACTTGAGCTACAACTTCTTTTCAAATATAATAGGAAGGTTTGGTGTACCTGCTTAACCCCCGTCAGATATTTGGATAACATTTCAGGAAGACAAAGATATGCTGACCTAGCGCAGAAACGGTTCCTCTGTCCTGCTAAATGCCTAAATGTGAAAGGTGAGACATCCTATGAACAGGCCAGCATGCTATGTCAGAGAGATATCCATGTTTAAGAACCTAACCCACAGTCCAGGGCTCCAGGCAACATGTATGGCTGCAATATTTAGAGTTTGCTGTTAATCTGGAAGCAGGTTACTGAAGAGAATTGCTGGTGCTTTTTTTCGGGTACAAATGACTGAATGAGGTCCTTAGCGACGCTGCAGTATTGGATTTTTTGTGATTGGGTACTGTAGGGTTGGTAACTGTGAGTAGCCATGTTGACCTCTTGGGGCACAATTTATGCAGACTTTGTGGACTTCAAGTCAGCAAGTAGCTGATCGTGATAATCCAGTGGGTCCACTGCCAAATGTGAACATGATGACAGTATGCTAATGTTGTCATACCAAACATTCATCAATTCCCTGCCGCAAAAAAAAAAAAAAAAAAAAAAAAAAAAATCAATTCCATTTCATTGCACAAGTAGTTCAAAACTTCAGACTCAAAGCTTCAGAATGTACCAGTCGAGACCGTGTGGACATTATTGTGCAATAACTGAGCAGATGGCTTTGACGGGCCCTATTCTTCACTGATTTTTGAAAAAGTAATTTTGCTAGAATTATTTGTAATCTTGTGAAAGGCAATTCCCCCTTTTTTTTTTTTCCTTCTGTATTAGTATAAATCTGGCAAATCTCCTGGCAGCTTGACATTCGAACGAAAGAAAGGCAGCATGCGACGAAAGATAGCAGAATCTGAACAGACCAAAAAATTCTTTTGATCCCATCCCATGGCCCAATTATCAGAGCCGAATAAAGCTTTTGCTGATTGAGATGTTACATAGGAAAGCACAATCTTAAGAGTGTGATGAAAGAGACTTTGGAGGAACTATTGTCTCCAGTTGCAGTTGGAGCAGTGGTTGATCGGAACTGACTGGACAAAAAAGTGAAGGAAACCATGGCAGCATGGCTGATAGTCAGAACTGAAGGCACAAAAGGAGAACATCAAGAAACGATGCATCAGTGGATTCCAAGGCAAGAATAGGGTTGTTCCAACTTCCAAACGTCCAATCTCCTTGTCTCTGCCATGCATGTAGTGAAGTGTAGTGTAGTGTACTTCTGAATTCAGATATAAAATTACTGCAGTTCAGAGTTCCACCTTTCACTGCAGTTCAGAAAGAAAAGGACCCACACTTGACATTAAGCATATGTTGTAAGCTCACCCTTTTTTCACTAGTTCTTTCCCTGTAATTATAATACCCAATAACACACGGTCGGTGACTTGGTAATCCTCTGGTTAGTAAATAATTTTTCATATATGATAGATGTGTTGCTTTCTTTGAGTTGGGAGAGTGAAATCAGCAAAAGGAGTTGTGATTGTTAAGGCAATATCAAAGGGTTGCCTTGTGGTTCTTGCATGGCTACTTACTTTATGGGGGACACAATCTTTGCATCATCCCCATCACTTTCTTTGTGTGAAAGGGTTTGTATCAAATGATGGCTCAAGGGATTTCCTAAATGCACATGTCAAATGCTAACCATACTCCTACTTGTACATCGATCACCTGTAACTCGCCAGAGGGTTTCAGTGGTCCTTGTTATTTATGCCACCGTTTATTATATGTCAAAACCCACATGCTGGAATATTATATTTTTGTTGTTCTAAAAATGGTAAGTCCGAGATGACACTGAGCTGCAGCCACTGACGGCTAAGGTGCACACACTAGTCTTGTATGTTGATCGGACAATTGTATTCTGAAACGTGCTTAATTCTACTGGGAATAGTTTAACTTTAGATGCGCTCTTTCTGAAGGGTTCCAAGTTAAAAGACTTATTCAAGTTCAGCGTTGAGACTTTTGTGGCTGAGCTGGATGACAAA
Source organism: Chrysopogon serrulatus (assembly GCA_015844335.1). Classification (NCBI taxonomy): domain Eukaryota; kingdom Viridiplantae; phylum Streptophyta; class Magnoliopsida; order Poales; family Poaceae; genus Chrysopogon; species Chrysopogon serrulatus. The sequence continues at coordinate 176,772 of JADLZL010001959.1, read as the reverse complement.
TGATGGTTTGGTAGATACATGGGCTTTTGAGATGGGGTATAATGGAGAAAAATAATAAATGATTTATACCAACGAAGGAAATCATATGCCTTTGCTCGAAAAGTCAGTGAATGGAGGAGGAGCTGATCCTTCAACTAGCTTGTTAATGAAGTCCTGCATTGACGACGCTTGCATGCTGTTTGTTTGGTTGGTAGCTCATATGATATAGTACAAACTAGGTCAGAATTATGGCATAAGAAATTGGCCTATCTGAATCAGCCATGCAGTTAACAAATTTCACAACGTGCTCAAATGAAAAGGTTTTGATTTTACTTGATAGCTCAATTGATACAAAAGTCAGGATTATGGAATATAAAAATGGCTTATCTAATGCTCAAATTAATGATGTGCTTGCCGAATTATTCCAGTTTCCAGACGCATGCTCTGTTTACCAGTTTGATATTCTTCATCTACTGCATTTTGTTGACAAAATAACATTCCACTTTCATTGGGGAAGCACGTATCTGAATATTAGATTTTTGCAATGAACACTGTTTATTAAGGCCCTGCTATTGTCTGATTTTGTCCAACTAGTGAGATATATAATTATTATCTAAAGGTCCAGCAAATAATTAGATATTTTATTAGTGACATCTTTTTCAATCTAAAAGAGATAATTATTAGCACATATTTATTATCCATAGGGATCTAAACAGGGCCTAAGCCTACGAATAACGTTCTTGCCACTATTTTGTTCTCTTGCAAGAAGCTTCGTGTCCTGGCAACAGGAGTGCAGTTTTGTCAACCCTTGTAATCTTTTATGACATCAGTCAACGTTCAAACCTACCAAAATCTTGTCCAAGAGGTTGAGAAGACTGCGGCTACGAACCTCTGAATTAGTATTTCAGTTAGTTGGCTGTTGCGTTTATCCTATACATTTACATTCATTAGCAATATCAAATTGGCTGGATGGTTTGGACGTTTGGTAGATGAGATAGGATAAGAATTAATGGCCGTCATAGTCAGGCTTAATGCATAACATTTTAGGGAACAAACATTTAGATACACTCTAATAATACCTCCGCCAATAGCCAAATAGGTAGTAGGAAATAAATCTATGGTAGATTTTTGAAGTGGAAAACAATTTAAGCATTTTTTTTCTAAGGGACGATAAGAATGAGAATGAGATAGACTACTTGCTAGTAGCAAAGCTAAAATGTCTACACTTGCATTGTATGGATTTGTGCTGAAGTTGCATGGAAGCATTTATTTGTACTACCGCCAGAAGCTAGAGTAGAATATTACTACAAAAATAGTCAGCATGGAAATCAAAACACTGATTATGATAGACCAATTCATTTTCTCCTTCAAACATAATAAATAAAAAATTGGGTTCAAACAGTAGGAGGGCTGGCAACCGCATAGCAGCCTGCCCGTGCTAAGCAAGGGAAACCACGAACAGAAGCAGGAAACTAAGCCTGGCCAAGTGGCAGCACCGTCACCGGGTCCCACACTTCAGTCTCAAAATCTCGCGTGATACACACGTACTCCGTCCTGGAGGACTGCCTCGTCGTCTTCTCTCCCCCCTCGTCCTCCATTGCCCTTTATAAAGGAAGGTGGCAATGGCGTCTCCACCGTGAAGTTGCAAAGCTAGCTCACTTGCAAGTCGCAACGGTTTTTTGCTAGCTTGTTGCGTGCTTTTCTTTCTTATTTGCGAGCGTGAGTTTCTGTTTCTTACAACCAACCAGCTCGATCAGCAATGGGGAGGCAACCGTGCTGCGACAAAGTGGGGCTGAAGAAGGGGCCATGGACGGCGGAGGAGGACCAGAAGCTCGTCACCTTCCTCCTCACCAACGGCCAGTGCTGCTGGCGCGCCGTGCCCAAGCTCGCCGGTGAGTAGCTTTGCTTAGCTTTCAAGTTGCCTTGCATGCACGCCAAGACGCCATGATCATGAACTCACTCGTGTGCTTGTTCTTTTTGTGAATGAACAGGACTACTGCGGTGCGGGAAGAGCTGCCGGCTGCGGTGGACCAACTACCTCCGGCCGGACCTCAAGCGCGGCCTGCTGTCGGAGGAGGAGGAGAGGACGGTGATCGAGCTGCACGTGCAGCTGGGCAACCGGTGGTCCAAGATCGCCTCCCAGCTGCCGGGGAGGACGGACAACGAGATCAAGAACCACTGGAACACGCACATCAAGAAGAAGCTCAGGAAGATGGGCATCGACCCCGTCACCCACAAGCCCCTCCATCCGCCCGCTTCTCCTCCTCCTCCTCCTTCTCAGGAGCCAGCCGGTTCGTCGTCGTCGTCGGAGACGATCACGCCAGGACACGAAGCGTTCAGCACCGACGACGTGCCCATGGCGCTCCTCCTGGACGACACCGACATCGTGTTGCCAGGCGACGACGTGGTCACCAGTGCACAGGGCGCGGTCTGCATCGGCGCGGTTTACTCGCCCGAGTCTTCTTCCTCCTCCTTGTCGTCGTCCTACTCCGCCTCGGCGGCTGCATCGAGCGGTGGCAGCAGCAGCAGCGTCGTCGACGGCGAGTGGCCTGATTGGCCGGCGATGATGGACTGGCCGGAGCCGATGTGGCAGCTGGAGGACGTGGTTACGGCGCGGACGCCATGGGAGTTCGAGGACCCCTTCGTCACATACCAGAGGATCGCCTTGTTCAATCACCAGGAAACATTCTGATGAATTGATCATTCTTTCCAGCCGGATCAGTGCCATGTTCCTAGTTCCTAGAAAATAACAGCAGACACATCACACATTCACCACCGCTGCATCTTCCTATTAATGCGCGATTGCAGAGTTAAAAAAAAAAACAGAGATAGAGTAGAGATTTCTAAATACAAGAAAAGGAAAAGAAGTGCGTGTCATGTGTGACATATATGCACCCTCTTTCTTTTTATCATTCTGGAGTCTGGAGTCTGGACCATGATATCTTTTTGGGTGCATGTGTTTGGACATGCGCACGTACGTCGAATGTCTTTGTACAGCATGTAAACAAAAGGAATTCCGGATAATGAAATGGGACAAAGTGGTCATACTTTTAGTACATGGTTGAGCCATGACTTTTCACATCGAAAATGTGAAACTTCATGTGAGAAATGCATGTTTTTACGGCCACATGCATTTTTCCACCGCCGACGTGAATGATTTGTTACATGCGGCTCAATTAGGTAGTCTCACCTGAGCTTGACCGCTAACTGATCTTGACTGTTAGAATAAGTGAAGTTAAATAGACAAAAAAACTTGAGAGAATATATAGTCCATAATATGGCTGTCACTTTTTTATTTTCATTTGAGGTCTCTCCATTTCCCTCAAGTGCACCTGTCCACACAATAGATATGATGGCATTGACCTGCTAATGCGGCTTAGTGCCATTTCTAGTACACGTCCAGTAAGATATGATGGCAGCGGCTATAGAGCTTGGCCGAACGCTAGCACGCTCGTGGCGGCCATCCTTTTCCTCTCCCCCTCCTGTCACTGCATCCTTGATCCTCCCTCTAGCCATGGCTCCCCCGCCTTCCCTGGCTTTGACCACCTCTAACACCGCCAGGGTCTCTAAGTTGACCGGCTGCCGTCCTCACTGTCTGGCCTATCTGTCTCGCCCTGACCTCCCTTCTAAGTTCACTGGAGTTGGAGAAGAAAACCTACATCGTTGTCGCCGGAACTCTAGGCATTGCCGGCTTCTTCTTCGTCGTCTTTGAACTGGCGCTAGCAAGCCTCCCCTCCTCTTCTTCATCTCCAATGGCGGACGCGTGCATCATTCATGCTCGGCGTCCCACGGTCACGCACCAACATGACCGGTCGCTTCTTAGACTTTACATTCTCCATGCATGCTTGCAGTGCTACTTGTAGACTTCCAGCGAAGGTCCAAGTGGGTGTGAGGTGCCTCGTGCGTGCCCGGCCCCGACATTTGTGCTCGTCATGATGCTATCGATCAAGAAAGAGCTCAAATAGAAAATGCAAAAAAGGGCCACCCCCCAGAGGCTAGCTTTAGCTCTGCTAGCTAGTAGCCACGAATTGAACCCTTTTCTCTTGTGCTAATCAGAATGTTGGCATCACTTGTTTATTTCATATATAGCGTAGACGAGCATTGTTGCCAGCCTTACCAAACTGTAGAGTATGCCACGCGAAACCACGTCATTTCTGATGTCATGATGAGGTCTGCAGTCTATCCAATATGGTCATCGGATCCTAGGCCTAGCTAATTGGTCCTAGTTAGTAGTATAGTTTATTTATTCCAAAGGTAAAGAAAAGGGGGTCCCCTCCGTCGCTCTCACGCGCTCAGCGTTCATCTGCGAATGCAATACTTTTCAGTTCAATGCCGAACCTGAATGAATGTGTCGACATGTAGTCTGCACAATGTAGTTGTCCAAAACGTCGTCGGCAACCCATTTCTTCTAGGTGTGTATTAACTATATATACTACTACCAGATCATCTAAGTTCGACTTGATACTGGACTTATGAAATTTCCAAGAACATCCCTCCATCCTAGAATATAGAAAGAATAAAATATAAGATCTTTTGTCTTTCATTAACAATTAGCCGAATTATATAAAAAATTTATATTAAAAAAGTAGTTTCATTAGTTTTTGTATTTTGAAATATTTTTAATGATCAAATTTTGGTTCCTATAAATAATATACTATACGAGAAATTATAGATCAAAATATGTTCCTAATGATCGTCTCAAATCAAATTCCGTCTTATATATTGAGATAGATAGAGTAATAAAAAGAGCTTCCGCTAGTCCTACACAAATGTCATCAAAGATTTTCACACACATGTAAATATTGGTAGAAAAAACATACCAAAATTAATCTAATGCCGAGTCAAAATTTGTCATCACTGTGGGAATTAATTTCTAGCAAAGGGTATAATCAGTCGTGATGGAGCCTACCTATCACTCCCAGTTTCAGAACTGGCGATGAAACAATGGCCTCGTCGTCGCCGCCGGTTCAAAGACAGACTTAACAGTAATAATAGAGTTAGGATTTGCTGCCAGTTCAAAGATGAATTTGGCAGTAATGATTTAAGTATCACTGCCGCTAGGGGTTCTGCCCTTTCACCCATCCACTCAACGGTGACATCACTGTCGGCTTCCACTGGCTAGACCATTTTTTCCCATTCATTTATACATGTCTAATAATATTTTACATACGGTAAATCGATAGTACTAATGTATCACATGTTTCTTACTGTCTTCACATTTCTCAAAAGATTCGACAATGTATGCATCATAATTAGAAAACCATACATACATACTTATTAATAGGTAGAGAGAAAGTCATTACAAACCAATGTCTCCTTACTACAAAATAATTAAAGCACGCTCACTACATACTACATTGTGTTTATATATAATTTTTATAGAGAAGTCGATTCAACTGTACTTGATTGCGTCGATTCAACTGTATTTGATTGCTCTCAATATCTAACATATTGCAGTTTGAACGCAAGACGCGCGCGCGGCTCGCAATGACGTAAAAGAGGAAACGGAATTACCATGCAACTTGCAACATTGATGGGTGACTCATTTTTTGGAGTGATATGCTTTGACGGTGAGGCGTCAATGCTCAATCGTAGTTCTGAATCTTTGTGGAAAAATAATCCTGAAATTTGTAGCATGCACGTCCTAGTTGACGACTACTTTTATACTGTCAAGTGCGGCGGTATAGGAGCTCATCTCAAAAACTGTGTGCTCCAGAATTGGCTTTATTTTATTAGATAAAGGATAAAATCCATCCTCTATATCCACTTGCTATATACACAGCTAAAAGTTACATAAGCTCTTAAACTCAAAGCCTCAGAATTGTCTTTATTTGGCTCTGTCTTTTGTAGTTGATGAGTATATACTCTCTCTATACTCGAAAAAAGAAAGTCATTTCAGACAACGACACAATTTCTAAAACATAACTTTGACTTCTTATTTCTATAAAAATATTTATTGAGAAGTGATATATTTACATTTTTATGAGTGTTTTTCAATGGTTTTGACATCTCTAAACTCAACAACTTAAAAGTTATTTATGATTATATATTCCTAATGTTTGACATAAACTTTGTCTAAAATAACTTTTTTTTTTGGTATGGAGGGAGTGTGAATTGTTGCATGAGAGAAAAAGGTCAGTGATCAAGCTTGGTGGAGCTAGCTAGGGTATGCCTGTATATATTATAGGGATGGAAGCTAATTGGAAGCTTTCAAGGTCACACAAAAACAAGTGAGCGCGCGGCCTCATCCATTTATACTTTATCACTCAACTGATCTCGCTAGGAGAAGTCGTTTGCTTGACTTTTATTTGCAGAAGAGCTGAGGCTATAACTGTAGAGCTCTGAAACTTTTGAAGAAATTTTATTACTATAAATGCAGGTATGGTCGTGCTTTTCGCACATGCATCCATACATGAAGGGGAGCCTGCCCACCTGCCTTTTGCTGGGACAGCCCCAAACCAAGATGATTTCAATATTTGCCTAAGCATATAGACGCTATAAATGGAAACTATTTTCTTAATAGATATTTCTTCAAAATAATTTTTTGCTTAATTACATGTCTTTTATCTTCATCACCTACCCATCATATCTTGTTTCCTTGTATTCATGGTTTTTTAGAAATAATTTCTTCCTCTCTCTTGTTTAATTCCAATGATACATCATCATTTAGCTTAGTTGGCACCCTCTAATTACTGAACATAGAAATCATCTAGCTTATGTGTTCAGAGTGCCTTTAATGACACTCTAAGAGGAGCGATGGATTACAAATTAAAAAAACTAAGACTTAAATTAGGGTACTCACAACGCTAGAAACTACAAGTAGTTTCTATGCCTATTAATTTACAGACACTACACATAAAAACTATATTCCTAATGTATAGTTTCTACATAATAATCTTTTGTCCAATTCATATTTTTCACTTTCCCTCATCTACCTATCACATCTCTTCATATCTTGGTTCCTGTACGTATAGACATGGTTTCTTATTAAGAAACCGTTTTCTCCCCTCTCCTCTTTAATGGCAATACGACATCATCTTTTCGACTTAGTTGGCACCCTAATTAACTAATAAACATAGAAACCATGTGGTTTTTGGGTCGGGGGTGCTTTTACACATAAAAACTACATATTTTTATCTACACTAGGTTTCCTATGTGCGGCTATTTTCATCAAAGAAAATTTTTGCACCTTTGCTAGATTGCAATCCTATAGATTGTACATTCCAGGAAAGGTAAATGTGAAATGTAAGGACTATGGCAATAATGTCAAAGGTAAGGTGATGAGAATGCAAGCTCTTGGCACGATGGCATTTAATTTACATAAAGTACTGTGATGCTCATGCTTTATTTCCAATGGTCCCTACTAGAGCCTCCACGCAATGCATGAGGCCAAATGGTCCCTGAGTGTTCAAATATTGGGAGACCCAAGAGGGGGTGAATTGGTCTCTGAAATTTAAATCTAGGCTCAACTTGGTCCCACGACCAGAGAACTGAGCTTCTGAGCATCACTGACGGCAATGGGCAAGTGGTAGTGCAACCCAACAGTGGTATAGGTGATAAAAGGATGAAAATACGTGCTTTTAGGATTCAAAATCAACCAACAAAGTGTTTTGCAATCTAAGGCTAATCCCACTAACTAGCACATGCTAATCTTAGAAAAGTAAATTCCAAGCTTAAATGCAATGAGTATAGAGAAAATTAAGAGAGGACAAACTGTGTAAGACGAGACAATTTTCCTAATAGTATTGATTGCCAAAATGTATCACATAGTTATGTTAGAACAGCACCAAAGAACACTCCCAGTTACCAAACCTTTCCTCCGACATAATTTTGAGCTCACCAAAAAGGCTTGCACAGCCGAGACAAGTGTTGCAAGCCAATAAGGTAGATCACCACCATCGTATGATTCGACTCTTTCATCCACCTTGACATCATCCACTACTGAATTTATTCACCAAGGAAGGGGTCACCAACACACAGCTTAGAGGTTCAATATCGCTAGAAGTGATTTGGCTCACACAAGCATAGACCACTCAAGTTTTCAAGATATAAGGCCTATCTCCCACAAATGTATATATACCCCAACCGCCCTAGCTAGTTGTTGCAAACCTTTTGCAACTTCTCTATTCACACCAGATGATCCGATGCTCTACTTTTTTCACACATCGTACCATCTGATGTATCTAACCATTGAACTAGCTATTAAGATGTTCATCTCTAGTAATTCACATGGTGCACTGTTCACTATCTTGCCATCACCCAGTTGTCGAGCTCTATCTCATTGTCGTCCATCGGAGCACCCAATAGTGTTGTGTATGTAAGGATTGGATGGACCAAGAGGTGGTGAAGGGACCATTATGCCTAAGAGGGATTAGGTCACTTAAAAACCAAGGCTAAAACCACTTATAAGAACCTACACAAACACAAGTTAAATCTAGATCGTTGTACAGTAGGTTTTTCTATGTATTGCTTTCTCTAATGCAAAAAGAGTTTTGCACCTACATCCAATCCTATCAACTAACCTAAGAAGCAAACTCTCATTCACAACTATTTGTCGAGGTATAAAAAAGATTATGTTTTCCTTTAGTCCTCATTGGAGCCCTTTGTAAGGATTCGTTTGCAATAAAGGGCCAAGCTATGTGGTCAGTTATTAACTCACGTTTTCCATTAAGAATTAAAAATTGTTCACATGACCGTGTGTTCTTTTGTTAGAAGCTTCATTTACTTGCAATGTAAGAAGGGCTGGGTGTTTGGTGTTTGTCAACCCCCTACAATCTAGCATGACATCAGTCGAGCTCTAACCAACCAAAAGATCGAGAAGACTGCGGTTACAGACCATATGGATTTTTTTTTTTTTTTTTTTTTTACTTCAGCTGAATTAGTTTATCCTCCATGTTTGCATTCATTAGCGAATCTTGTTTGAGTGTGGTTTGGTAGATAATATCATACATTTGAACCTAATAAAGTAACAGCTGAACTGAAATTTTCAAGGTTGACAACAACCGCGTTCCCCACCAGAAAAGAAAATAATCTAGAGCAGGTGCTTGTCACATGATAATATTTTTAATACTACATGCATGCATGTGTTACAGATAATTTTGAATGCTACAAATGTGCTTACACTTGTGGAGCGAGGGATTATATAGTTCTCAAGGTTTGGTCGAATTTTATCTTAAAAAACTTGTTTTCTGCGAATGGAAGGAGTACGACCAATTAATTTTGTAGTGAATAGACAGTGAAGGCACGTTTGATCGGCTAAGGCTAACTGTTAGCCAGGGCTAAAAGTCAGCCAGCTAACTCTATTAGCCAGTTTTTTTAAAAAAAACTCTATTAGCCAATGCATGTTTGGATCCTAGAGGATACATATATCCCTAAAAATAAACTGTTAACTCTTGTTAGGTCTTACTCCCTCTGATGCAAATTATAAGTCGTTTTGGTTTCTTTTTTGATTCATTTATTTTGCTATATATCTAGACACATTATTATTATATCTAAATACATAACAAAATAAATGTACCAAAAAAAAATCAAAGCGACTTATAATTTGAAACGGAGGGAGTACTTGGCTAATGGGGTAGCAACTAGTTAAGACTTCACTAAAATTAGCTTGGGCATATTAATTCTCATGTTTGGACCAACTAGAGCTGACTTTTAGCTGTTACTTGTTAGTTCACAAGATCCGAACATAGCATGAAAGTGGAAACTCCTTATGCTTGCTAATCAGAATGAACAGGCTCAATGGACATTAATTAATTGTCCCAAGCCCGGCCTGATCAGACCCTGGATCCTCTGTGTACTAATGTTTCCAAAACACGCAAGTAGGAGCAGATTGAATTATAAATGTCAAATGGAAATGTAAATTGATGCATGAGATTACATAGAAGGAGAGGTCGGTAAGGTTGGTGGAGCTGGAGGCTGGAGAGCATGCGTATGTGTGTGTACAGCTAGAAACATGTTTGAGCTAGTTGGAAACTTTCAATTCACAGGAAGACAATGGAGACTACATTTTGTAGTCAGATGAGGTTGTGGGGACTTATCCATTTACATTTTATTACTTAGAATGATTACTCGCGCGAAGCCCTTTGCTTGACTTTGACTTGGCATATAGGCAGCGTCGTTACTATCCCTGACAGTACAGCACTGAAAAATACGTTCTGATGCAGGGTATATATGGTCCAGCCTTTCACACATGCACGCCGCACGCCTTGCACTGGGAGCCTATCCGCTTGCAATGTCGAACTAGCACCTTGTTTATGAGATTTTATAGCCCACTAAAAAATTTTTCTAGCTAAACTTTAGCTAGAGTGGTTAAGTCTAGCTGGATTGAAACAGTTACTCTCAACGAAACTTTGGTTAAGTCTAGCTAGGTTGAAGCAGTTACTCTCAGCTAAACTTTGGTCTTTTAGTTAGGTCATTTGCACTCTAGTAGCTAAATTTAGCCAGCTAAAGTTCAGTTGGTGGATTCAAAAATGAGAGTGATGATGTCTAAAGGATTTGTGGGTCTGAGAGCCATATTCGATGATGTCGGTATATACTTCCACACGCCTGAAAATTATCCTTCTCGGCAGCCGGCAGTGGCAGCAGTGGACCGCAGCCACCGACGACTATGGTGCACAAGTCATGTGTATGAATTGAGGATACTCTATCTTTGCGTTAGTTAGTCACGTGCATTGATTTATGACGTGCTTAAGTACTTCACCAAAAGCAACGTGCTTAATTCTGTCGAGAATTAATAATATATTGTTATATATGTCGACTGCCGGTTGTGTAGTTGAAAGACCTTTTCAGAGTTCAAGCTTTCCGAAGAACAGGGGCCAGGAAGGTGATAATAAGTAGATGGACAAACAGAAAAGTGACCAAGAAATTATATGCAAGCATTTGTTGCTTGAGAAAGTCAAGTCAACTCTGATCTTTCGGCTAAGCCTCTTCTTGAAGTTTTGAAATCGACACATATATATATGCTTACCCTTTGGTTGGTAGATAGCTCACCTGTCATAAGCTGTAAGTCACAATTATGGCATATGAAATTCGCTTTAACTGAAGGTCAAATCACTGATGTCTTTGCCAAATTTCAGAACGTGCCTAAATTATAAAGCTACAGTTTTCTAACACAGCCCGTTTATCTTATTGACATATACACAATAGTTAAAGAATGTTCTTGTGATTAGAGGGGATGGGGAAGAAGGGGGCTCACTAAGTGTTGACAAAAATTATGTAGTACAACCACTAGATCTTGATGCCGGCTTAAAAATTACGAAATTTGATGTCGACCTAAAAATCTATAATAAATCAAATATGTTCATCTTGGAAATTAATGGATACTCCCTCCGTTCTAGAATATATAATTCATTATGACTTTTGAAATTTGTAGTAAAATATGATGCATTCTAGGTGGTGTCAATGCTTAGATTTGACAAAGTTTGTTAAAAACTGATATCATAACTTAGGAGGAAACATCTTAATTATTGGGGAACTCAATTGGGTTGGGTTTGCTTCATACAAGGATTCCCTTAAGTTGTCATAATTTTTTAGAATACACTATTTTACATGACAGAGGGAGTAAATGTCTAAATTGAATATAAGAATTGAAGGTACGTTCTTCATAGATCAATGGTTCACACCATATATTTATTTTATAGCCATTTAATTTTAGATAACCAACAGACGTGTTTGAGAGACAAACAATATAGAATTAGTTAGTAGAGCTTGTTTATTTTTGTTCCAAAAAAGTTTGTTTATTTTTAAACGCTAGTGATCAGTGAAAAATAATAAAAATAATATCCCACCCCCGGTTATGACTGTTTCGTTTTTTTGGCTGGAGCTTCGTGTACTTGCAGTTGAAGTGTGTATGTGAACCCGCTACAATCTTGCGTGACATCAGTCAAGTTGGTAAGCAACCTACCAAAAGATTGAGAAGATAGACTGCGGTTAATTTTAACTGATGCTTAATATATCCCCCACCCCCGCCCCCCAACACACACACACACAACACACATTTTACGTACACTCATTAGTAATAAATATATATAATATCCCATCTGCGTGGTTTGGTAGATGGAACCTGGTGGATCCCTACATTAATAAGTTAAACTGAAATTTTCAGGGTCAAGGTCAAGCAGGTCACAACAACCAACGTTCCCAAGATCATCTTGGAGAAGGAAAATGTCACGTGGTAATATGGTATGATTGGCCACCATACATGCATGGACTTTAACACTTAATGTGTTATTTCTTTTTAAAGAAAAAAACTTAGCAGGACAAATGTAACGCATATTCAAGCTTGACCCATGTACACTGCTACTCTATAAAAATGGTTTCAAGCTGGTCTGCCTATTGAGCAATCAATTTTTAAAGATGGCTGGCATTTTCAACTGTCTCTATAAATGTCCTCTATTTTTTAGAGAGAAAGATTGGCTCGAGACATTTCTAGAAGCGGTTGGCAAATTTTGGTCTATCTCTAAAAATAGGTGCACCAGAGTAATACTTATAGCTTTTTTTAGATCAAGCTAGATAAGGACAAAATTTATTTTAAAGTTACAATAGTCGAAGAGGGCTATGTTTAAGTTTCTCATAATTTGATATTCAAATTTTTAAATATTTGAAGGACCTTGGGTGGAGAAAGCTATCTAAACCAAAGTTATAGTACTTTAATGGACCACTAACTTTGTAGTTGTCTACTTTTTATTTAAATTCTAATCCCTTGACATTATTTTAAAATTTTCAAATTTTAAATATATATTTTTTTAAAAAATCCAATGTACATCAAATGGACAAATGACCTAAATCAAAGTAGTAGTATGCAAACACATATGAAACTTTATAGTTGATGCCTTTTTTTATTTGAAGTCATTTAAGGCTCAAAAATACTACTTTAAGATTAGTGATTTTTGAAATTCATATTTCTTTTATTTTGTCAAGTTATCTCATCAAACGAAGAAATGACCTAAACCAAAAGTTTGATCTAAAACTTTCTAATTTAAATATTTTTTACTCAAAATTGTTTATGATCCTAAATATGTATTACAATATTTACCAGAGGGAATACAAACGGAATGTATCAACTATTCAATCACAATTGACTTTGAGGTCCAGTGGTTACAGAACAAATTTTGGTTATTTTGTGTTTGATTTGTAAATTCTAGAAATGATTTCTAGAGGTGGATAGGATTCGTCCTGCCTCTAAAAATTATTACTAGAGGCAGGTGGAATTAGCATGCCTTTAAAAAAGATCCATTCTTAGAGGAGACTTGATACCCATCTCTAGAAACCGCCAAATTTGAGAGACATGTAGGTAGAGGCTGGAGAGCCATCTCTACAAACAACTGCCCCTAAAAAATAGTGAAGAATCTGACATGTCAAGCACTTGCGATAAAGATTTTAAGCACCTACACCTTATGTAAGTTTTTGGGAAAAAAAAATTGTAGAAAATGGTGACAACGATCTTCTTATTACAGCAATAATACAGCATTGGAATTTGAGGTGTTAAAAAATCTCACGTCCTCTATGCACAAAACTACTAACAAGTAACACACAAGTAACCTTCGTGCTTACACTTGTATGGTTTTATCTTGAAGTTGAATGGAAGCATTTCTCATTCATAGTATCATGTGTATACCCTACCATGCATGCAAATCCTAACTACCAAAAGATATCGACATGCATAGAAAATGAACACATCAAGGGCTTATTCGGTTAGCTTAGGTATCTTGTCTGGAATTGTTCCTGGAGGGCATGGCTGTTGAGGAACTGAACGATGTGTAAATAAGGTGTAAAAAGGCTTAGATGATCAGAAACACCAGTAATTGATCATGGACTAATTCTCGTACCCCGTTAACGTTTTCAACGGTACAAGACGACCGAAATAAACATATATTTTCACCCGGATTCAGCAAACAAAAACCTTAAAGTAAAAAACTAGATTCAACCAATCAAATCCATCAATCAAATCAAATAAATAAAAGCAATTAATAAAAGCGCGAATGGAAGCCGCTTCACGTAGCAGCCCGTGCAAATCAAGCGAAAGGGAGCCACGAGCAGCAAAGCAACCAGGCCAAGCGCAACACGTACGACGTACGGTGGGTCCGGCCGTCCAGGTGACACGTAGTCCGTCCTGGACAAGGACCACATCCATTTGGTAGCTCGCTACCGACCCGGGTCCGGGTGTCGTCGTCTTCTCTCCCTCCCCTCCTCGTCCTTTATAAAGAAAGGTGGCAATGGCGTCTCCACTGCACCGCCAAGTTATTAGCAGTTGCTTGCCTTGTTGCCTAGCTAACTGGCTAGTAGTACTTCCCACATCAAGCAAAGCTAGCTACGACTACGACCAGCTTGCCCTCTTGCTTTTCTTATTCTCTGAGATATCGAGTTTCTTACAACCAACCAACTGAGCAATGGGGAGGCAACCGTGCTGCGACAAGGTGGGGCTGAAGAAGGGGCCATGGACGGCGGAGGAGGACCAGAAGCTCGTCACCTTCCTCCTCACCAACGGCCAGTGCTGCTGGCGCGCCGTGCCCAAGCTTGCCGGTGAGTGATCACCATATCACCTCAGCTCGCCTAGACTAGTAGCATGGCTTTGCTTTAATTTCAAGCCGCCTTAGCCTTGCATGCACGCCAAGACGCCATGAACTCACTCGACTCGTGTGCTTGTGCTCTCTGAATGAACAGGACTACTACGGTGCGGGAAGAGCTGCCGGCTGCGGTGGACGAACTACCTCCGGCCGGACCTCAAGCGCGGCCTGCTGTCGGAGGAGGAGGAGAGGACGGTGATCGAGCTGCACGCGCAGCTGGGGAACCGGTGGTCCAAGATCGCGTCGCAGCTGCCGGGGAGGACGGACAACGAGATCAAGAACCACTGGAACACGCACATCAAGAAGAAGCTCAGGAAGATGGGCATCGACCCCGTCACGCACAAGCCCCTGCTGCATCCGCCCGCTTCTCCTCCTCCTCCTCCGCCTCTGGCTCGGCAGGAGCTGGGCTCCGGCGACGGATCGCCGGAGGAGGAGGTGGGGGAGAAGCAGGCCGTCGTCGTGGCAGCAGCTACGCCAAGCGTCGTCGACGAGACGTTCTGCATCGACGATGCGCTCATGGCGCACCTCCTTGACGACATCGATATCGTCTTGCCGCCACCCACCGCGGCCAGTAACAACGGCCTCACCACGTCTTCTTCTCCCGACTCTTCTTCGCCCTCCTCCTCATCCCCGTCATCTTACTCTTCCTCGTCGGTTGCTCCGGCGTCGTCCAGCGGTGGTAGCAGCGTCGCCGACGGTGAGTGGCCGGAGTGGCCGCCGCAGGTGATGGAGTGGCCTGAATCCATGTGGCTGGACGACGTGGTGACCGGCCCCGCGACGCCGCCGTGGGAGTTCGAGGACCCCTTCGTCACGTACCAAAGGATGGCTCTGTTCGATCACGATCACCACGAGACATGGAACAACGACGACGGCAGCGCCGAGCTCTTCTGAGCCGCCATTACTCATTAGTTTGTAGTTGAAATGTCATCGCTGGCCGCTCGTACGCAGGCAGGCGTACAATCGAGTTTGCGATCATCCACAGACAGTATACCAATCAAGATTTACAGTTGTTGAAATAAGCAGGAAAAAGAAATGAAGTGGTTGCACTTGCACACCCTGTTTCTAGATTTTTTTTTTTCTTTTCTAAAACCTTTTAGCCACCACTTGCAGAGAAACCGTTGAACGAAGATGTACGTTATCAGTCTCGTAGTGCAGTTTGGCATTCACACATTGGAGACCTCGTGCACGCTTCATGTAAAATTGAAAGAAGAAATGGACAATGAAACTGGAGAACTTTAGTGTTACTCTTTTCTCCGTGGATTGTTGGTTGGACAATGCAGGACCTCTACGTTGAAAATGAGAAAGCAATGCAAGCCGCTTTGTGTACTGCATGTCTAATTATTTGTCCTACAAAGACGTTTCCATGGTTCTCGTATGACCCTGTAATTTTAATTTTAATCCACTGCGCGTAGGCTTACTGCTTCCCTCATTTCAACCCTGATAGCGACTGTCGATTACGTTTCCTCTCTCTCTCTCTCTCTCTCTCTCTCTCTCTCTCTCTCTCTCTCCAGTGCCATTCTGTACATGTCACTGTAAATGGTTAGAGCGTCGAAACAAATTCAGCAATCAGCACGCTGTAGTTTACCTTGACTTGACGCAGGGCACTTGATGTGAAGACATGAGAAGACTAGTAGATGCACCTTTTCAATATGATTTTGCTTGAAAATTCTGAACTGTGTACACATATTCTAATGAAAGTCAAATCCGGCTTATATATCCAATCCATCGCAGATTCCATTTGTACTGTTGTAGCAGTGCTAGTATTTTCCATATTCACTTCTTTACTGTCGACCTTTCCAAAAGCTACAATCTAGCAAGATATCCTACGAGAAAAGTGGTTCTATAGAAAACAAATAGTAGCAGTACTATATCCTCTACATGGAAAAATGGAAAAGCAGCCTTTTTTTTTACTTTAAGAGATAGAGACGCGGCTATGCGCATGCGTGCCCATGGTGCTTCTTCTCATATTCTGGACTCTTCCAAGGGAGGCCCAATGGATGGCCACCACGTGTGCCTCCAACATTTGTGCTTCTCATGATGCCATGCAGAGAAAGAACGGGAGAAATGGAAAACGCAGGCTTTGTCCCACAATCCACTTGACGGCGGCCTCAAAAGGGTGGTGGTGCGTGTCGATCGACTTTGGATTTGTGTCCATGGCGAGTTGACGGAGAAGGGATGACATGAATGTATAGCAGACAAAACAAATAGCGCAGAATTATTTTATGATATGATAGGGTCCATAATATGTTCTCTTCGTTGACGCAGTGGATACACATACATACACTTGTAACATTAGTGTTTTGTTCATAAGCGCGTAGAAAGTTGGGGAGAACATGACCCTTATGACATGTACTTTATGATTTATGATTGAAATGGCAATTGAGCTAACATGCGAGTTAAAATATGAAACACAAATTCGTCCCTATCGCTGTGATCCGAGTGGTCGGTCGGCTGTGGTGGGAACCGCTCTTTTTTAGAAACTGGAAACTGAGTTAATGGAGTCAAGCAAGAAAGAAGCTTGTTAGGAATGGCCATTGCTTTGGCCAGGTCTTATATTTGTTCCCCATCCCAAGGGCCTGAGGCAGGTTCGGAATAATAGCAACATGAATACTCGAGCGAACGAGAACTCAAACGCTCTTTTCATCGGTTCACGGTGTGCTAAGCAATGGCTCAGGCATAGAAAGCTCCTCGTGGTGACGCTTGGGCGGCCACTGTCGTCGCCCTCGCCATGCCCCGCCCCACTCTCTAATCCTTACCGTTGACTTGTGAGGAGAAGGGTTTGTTGAAGACGATGTCCGCCACCCAGCTTTGCTGTCTCTAGCTGGTTAATTCCATTAGAGGACAAGGAAGCCCTTGAAGAAGATGATCTCTCTCGCATTCAAAGTCACGAGGGCTTCCTTCTCCACCTTCATCTTTAGTAGTTTCACGAAGCAAATTCTTGAGGCCCCTTCCTCCATTGAAGGTTTCTCTCTGAATGTCGCTTCTGAAAGGCTTCTCTTCAAACAATGGTAGGAAGTCTGTCTCCTTCCCCAAGACCTCTGCCTTTGATAGAATTAGCTGCGAAGATTTGAGGTCCAATGAAGAACAATGTGCTAATCATTCTCTAGCTCTTAGGTCTTGTTGGCTCCGGTTCTTTTTCCTTCTCATGTTCCAAGTTCAGTTTGAATTTGAAATTAGGTTTCACAAGCTTTGAATCTCAACCCCAATTATCTCTCCTGCTAGCTAATGAAAATGCTTCGAGCACTATGTGGGTGCCGCCGTATTTCCTTGTCTCATATGAGGCATCCATGTGCCTTCCCAACTAAATGTTGTGTTTGTTTGCATTGGAGCCACATTTCAGTCTCATGCCCGGAGCATTGGAGCAACTAGTCCAAGAAATCATACTCAATGACACCGGGACCACTTTTGCCACCCGATTTAATAATTTTGGTCATATCCAAGGCGTCACTTCAGCTCTCCACACTATTCCTAGGCGCTTTTCCTTGCTTAGCACACTGAACTTCAGGAGAGAAGAATACACCTTTTGGGTGTGGCTTAACAACCATATTAGACTTGGCCAAGCTGCTAATGGAGCAGTGGTGGCAAGTGAAATTTTTTTGAAAGATCATACAAAGGTACAAGTCATATATATCATATACTATTTTGTTTTCAGAACATCAACTTGCACCCACAGTACTGCTGATCTTTGGTTCCTAATAAGGACGCTTTGAATGGAAGAAGCTTAAGATTGAGGTGAACCAGTAATCCACAAAAATATGGCTAAAGACTCTACTGAGCTCATTTTATGTGTTGATTACCTTGTAGATTCAGGCTAATCAAAGAGGTTATCTTGCACCATATAAGGGAACAAAGTACCATTTGCCCGAGTTTAGACAAGGGCCACGACCATGTGGCAAAAAGGAGGTATTCAACTATGTACATTCGTCACTTCCAAATGTTATTGAGCTGGCATTTGATGTTTAATGAAGTGGAGGATTTGCTGATACCAAGTTATCCAATGATAAAGCAATCTACTTGCATGCATGGCTCTACATACTTTCTTATGAGAAAGTGCGACAGGAGGTGCAGACTTTGACATGTGTGACCATGATGAGAACTACATGGCGCAATACAAATTATGGCATGTTCATCTCATCTTGGTGGTGGTACCAATGGTTTAATTAGGTGATGATGATAATAACATGAATGTATTTCGTAATAGCCTTGCTAACGATTTGTTAGTTTGCTATGATGGGTGATAGGAATTGAAAGAGTCTATTTTGTAGTCGCCCATGCCTATGACAATCTAAAGTGGTGTACAGGTTGTCAGTTAAATATGCACGGATTATTACTTATATGTACATACTGGTATTTAAATATGTATGAATTTTGCTCTTCGGCTTTTGTATGGTCAGTAGAAGTTTGTGATATTTTGTAAGACCAAATAGTGCACCAGGAAGTAGTGGTATTTTGAAGTGGTGTGTGAAGTGTACGCTACAAATTAAATGTAAGGATATTTTAATAATTTTAGTATGTACCGTACCCTATCTCAACTTGTAAAAGCTGTGAATACAAACAATCTACCAAAACCAGCATTTAACAGGGTCTTAGCTAGTGCTCATCATCAAAACGATCAAACTGTTTGGCTGTTCATATAAGCTAGCTGATAAGATAAACCAGTTAATTTGCTAAGAAAGAAAAATATTATTCGAATGGCTGATAAGATAAATAAACAGGGCAAAATGATCTTATGAGGTCAGCAGCAGGCTGCCCGTGTGTGATTCCCTCGATCGATCTCAGCGGTCGTACATGACCTAGACTGTCGGACGTGCCGAGTTGCACCAAGCTGAATGCTTTAGGGCCTCTTTGGTTGGGCTCTTGCCTGTTCCGGCTCCTGCACTGTAGCTGCATTGTAGCCGGAGCCGACGGGGCCCAAAAAACCAGCTCCCCCCTTCGGAACGACTCTTTGGGAGAGGAAACAAAGAGAGAAAAACAGCTCTAAGGAACAGTAGCTGCACAGTGTGTGAACAGTGGCACAGCAGGAAGAGCCAAAGCCACTCGGAGCTGCGCCAAAGAAGGCCTTAGTATGTTCATGGTCCAATGCAAGTCGAACAACATGCATTTTGTCGCGAAGTGGTTTCTTCTGGATGAAGCAGAGATATGAGAAGATTAATTACATATATACTCAAAGTCCGCATGACACGTTTTTCTAGTTTTTGGAGCGATTTTGTCCGTAGATACCTAGGATCGACCTTTAACAACCTTTGATTGAAATGCATGCTTCAGAATCTTCAGTCTCATATCTTAGTTGGGTCGTCTATGAGCTACCGTGGGAAGTCGAAGCTGCTGGTTGCTTGCAACCATGCTTGGTAATGATGACTTATGGTAGTATGTGCTCTGTCACGTGTGTGTGGATGGACTAGCCTTTTTGGTGTTTCACGCCTTGTTGAGCTACTATTGCTTGTACATATAATTGCTCTTTTCTTATCATTGAAAGCCGGTAACAAATCTTTCAAAAAAAAGACAAGCAAACAGGACGTGCGGAGTTGCACCACGTTGAATGCTTTAGTACGTTCATAGTCCAATGCAAGTTGAGCCGCACACGAAGTGGTTTCTTCTGGATGAAGCAGAGATACGAGAAGATTACAAACAAACTCAAAGTCCACATGGCATGTTTTTCCAGTTTTTGGAGCGATTCATCCGTAGACGCCTAGGATCGACCTTTAATAACCTTTGATTGAAATGTATCAGATTGACGACTACTATTAGACAGGAATGAAATGTTTGGATCGATCGAGGACCTAGCTAGTGCCATCAGCTAGATACGAGCTAGCTAGTCTCCTCGATCACACACGACGACACGAGCGTGCAAATTGCAATGCAGTCGCCAACTCGCCATCTATCCACGCGGTCGCGGTGTCGTCGCTAGCTGTCCCTCAATTGGCTCCTTTTATTAATTTAGTTTGTAGCTGACGATCGATCGAGTAGTTTGAATCATCCGACAGGTCAAATGGAGACGTGGAGAATTGGTGCGTGAGAAGAAGTCGGTCGGCGAGGTTGGTGGAGGAGGCGAGCGTACAACTGGAAAATAAACGTGTTCTTGGCCTGATATATTTGATTCTGATTGGAAGCTTTCAATTTCAATGCATGCTCATCAGTTGCTCTCACACAAGATGTCAAGAATAAGGGGATCCAAGATTTAAAAATTCGAGGATTATATATGGAGCGGCCTCGTCGATTTGTATTGTACTTTATTAATTAGAATACAATGGTCAGCAGTCACTTGGGAGAAGCCGTCAGCTTGACTTGACTCGGCAGAAGCGAGATTTTTGTTCAAACGGCTGAGCTCGTCTGGAAGCTGTGAATGAACGCATTTCCTCAAGTTCTTATTATATTATCCAGACGTACGTGCACACAGGGACAGGGTTCTGCAGTTCACACGTGCCTGCACCTTGCATCCGAATATATAACTTGTGCAAGTTGAAGCAGCGAAATCAACAAGTGAAGCCATCGATCCAGTCTACGGAAAACAGAACTAATTCCTGGTGCTATATATTATCCTATACACTATAATATACCTTGTCACTGTCACTTTGACAGCGGAACCAGCAAATGTACGAGCAAAAATTTGCATCGGTGTGTTATTATGGGATTTTGCCAAGGTTGAATGAAGTTATGTTGTTCATAATTACTCCCTCCGTCCCAGACCGTTATTTTGGGTTTTTTGCTCCAAATTTAATTTAATTTATAAATAAAATATGTGCAATATTTGTATTATATCTCTAAATAGATTTATTAAAAACAAGATTCATATTTTTTTTCCAATATGTTGCCTAAATATTATTCCCTTCGTTCTAGAAAACATGCAATTCTAGCACTTCAGTGTATCAAGTTTGACTAATTATAGATAAAAAATTATAAACTTTTTATAATATCAAATAAACACTATTAAATTAATTATGAAATATATTTTTATAATAAAATAATTTGAGACCATAAATACTAATACTATTCGCTATAAATTTGATCAAACGTAGACTACTTTATTTGATATGTAACCTATAGTTACATGTTTTCTAAAACGGAGTGAGTAATAATCTTTTGTATATATTTAGTCAAAGTTGATTCTCAGAAAATAAAAATGATAATTAATTCCGTTCCCAGAGAATTAAGCGCCGGAACTAATCATACTAGCAATGCTTGTTTAACTTATATAACCACCTCTTCACCAAGATCCATTGCTACTAGGAAAAGCCCTAACCGAATGAGCCCTTATTGTGCTTGGCTAAAGACGCGTTTTAAGTTTTGCAAATGGACCTGTGGTCCAATGGTAGGACTGTCCAGTGGGACGCTACCCACCAGGGATCAAATCCTGGTGCTTGCACCTTTTCTGGGATTTTCCAGGATTTATTGGCGTTATGCTTTAAGTGGTAAGCGATGTTTCCGTCGACGACGAGGCGCCAGGTGGTGACTTCGGAATCTCCGGATCTGCCGGCTCAGGTCTTCCGAGGTGCTCATAGGGGGTAGGGTTTGCGTGTGTGTGTTCATAGGGATGAGTGTGCGTGCGTGTTGTGAGCGTCTACATTGTACTGTGTAATTCTCAAAAAAATAAATAAATAAAGACGTTTTTAGTTTTAAGTTTTCAGGCAAATATTTAAATTCTGTTGCTGGGTATTTAGCAGTTTGGTGTATGGTAGCCTTTTTTTTTTTTAATATAATGGTGTGTGCGTGTGTGTTCGTGCAAATTTATAATACTTGAATAACTATACACACCATCTACTCCATAACTACACCTCGTGAGTGGAGGCTAGCACGCGTGTCTAAAAATAGCCAGTACTTTTATAGCTCAAAAAAAAAAAAAAAAAAAAAAAAAGAGGAGACGACGCCGAGTACTAGTACACATCACATTCATATCCACTACACGTACATTCCTGAAAATTTTATGCATGTCCCGCAAAGCCGACATTCAGCTCACTTTTTTTTTTTTTTTTTTTTTTGCTTGGCTGGCTATTGTTCTGCTGTCAGCAACAGAAATGGAGCAGGGAAAAGGTGCAACAAGTGGTTGGAATGAAGAATACAAACAACATCATCCCACCAAATCAGAATATGCTCCATGTACTCTCTCAGTCTCTAGATGTCGCTTCACTTCCTAAAAATAATTGTCGGCAATTTTAATAAATAATAAATATTATTAATTAGTATCATAATTAATATCATTAGAAAGATCTTTGAATCTTATTTTTCAACAAAATTATTTAGGAATATAAATATTATACGTATTTTTTTATAAATCAAGCTTAAATTTGTGGCGTGACGATTCCACGGCGACACTGACGCATCGACTTTTTCTCATTTGCATCTGGTGCTGACCCACGCCCACATTACACTTTCTTTAGCAAAGATTGACTTGACACTACTATAATCCCTGCAGATTGCATGCATCCTCCAGCTGGAAGCCCGCAGCATCTGCATCTGCAACCAGACAGATCGCCGGAGCTGACACCTGCCTTGCCGGATATGGTGGTGGTGATTTGACCTAACCGCCCACCACTCGCTCCTGACCTCCTGTCCGGTGGTGTCCCGCTCCCGCATGACCCGGCCGCTGTCCGCGTGCCGACGAGTGTGCCGGCGACTGGCTGCCCTGCCATGCCTGCCTTTCGCGGTGGGGCGCCGCCGGCGGTGGAGGGAGGGGCCGGGCGGGGCATTTGTCTTGGACTCGTGTGTGGCGACGTTGCGCCGGCCGGCGCGGGCGTGTCAACGGCGCACGGGCCGCCGGCCGATGGTGCGCCGCCCGGGCCCTTCCTTGATTGCGCGCTAGTGGCTGGACCCGCCAGCGGTGGGCCGCACTTTCCTTTCCTTTCTGCGTCGACCTCACACGTCGCCGTCCTGTTCCACGGGCCGGCCTCGCTCGCGCCTCGAATCAACCCATCAGACAAACACCGTGTACTGTGGGCCGGGGGAGGGGAATCCAGAGAAAGCCCATGAACAGTCCACGGGGAACGGCCTACAGGCGGGGGGAGCCAGGCACTGTGCGAGGAGAGGATAGTGGTGACGGTTGAATTGAGGCCCAGAAAACTAGCTACTCCCGGGAAGAGTATGGACATCACAGGCAGACTGATTTCCCGGGAATATTGCTTCTCACTGAGAAAGACGAATGTTCATGCACAATTTCAAAGGCAGACGAGCTAGCTTGCAATTCTAGCAGGAAAAATCAGCAGCATACGAAGGCATGACATTCCTTTGTTTATATGTATGAGGGAAATTCATTAGCACAGTGCTAATGAAACAAATCCACTATCAGTCTTATCACATTACCCACAGAAAAAAAAAACAGTGAACCGTTTAGGCACGTCAGTCAACATGGCAAAAACAATAACGATCAAAATTTCCCTCGGCGAAAGCAACATGCCAACATTTCACGCCTTGTGATGGCCGACTCACATCCATGAGGATTTGTCAAATCTTTTGAGGAAGCAGTAAGAAATGAAAAGAACTGGTTGAGCAGCCACTTAGGAACATCCAAAACCTTGCTGCCCATCTGTTCTTGAAAACGCCATTTACGGTGTTTTCACACCAATCGGCAGTCTTTGAGATATTACTAAAACAGAACAACTCAAAACCACATGAGCCACTCACTGCGCTGTACACATGCTGCCAGTGAGAACTGAGAACACCATCAAGAATAAGTTTTGCTCTTGCATTCAGCAGCGTGGAGGTTCATCATACAAGAACAAGAATATTACACTTTGGCCATACAAAAGGCGCAGAATCTGTTGTAAGCCTATATATTTTGATACTGCTAAAGTAACACATTTGAGTTCATTTTCTCCAAGACAAATGGCGCCTAGGGCAAACAAACAAAAAATAATCAAGAGTCTGCAAGTGACAGCTCTCTTGTTAGTTAGGTGGGGCACCACCAGCTATACCAGCATTACATGTAAACTAACACGGCAAAATATCATCATAAACAACAACAGCATCGATAACATGTGTAATCTCTTCTCTCAAGTCCTTGCCTAAGTGCAAAAGTATATTTTATGGTTTTTGCATCAGTCAGCCTGGACAAATCTATGAACATTGGGCATGATCAGACCAGATCAGATCTGTAGTTTTGTACTGGGGGACTCCTGGCTGAAGCTGATGTTCCTGGGCTGCCCTAAACATAGGGACTCTTCATGGTTGCTTGATAGGGCAATGTCCGTGCATGATGACTTGTCATTGGCGCTCCCACTGCCAAACGTGTCACTGCTCTCCAATGGGCTCTTGGCTGATGGGTAAGGCGCAGCAGTTGTCACTCTGCAAGAGAAGCTGATCAGAACCAACTTTGGAGTGCAAATGCAAATCTGTCACACAGAATTGAGTTGCTGTGATGCACTCAAAAGTCGGTAGAATCACTGCTAACTGTTTTTAGGACACTCAGTAACAGTATGGATTCTACCTTTCCTTTCTTTTCTCCAAGAATCGAGCAAGGGACGCCTTTCTAGCTTGAGGGACAGCTGCAACGGACAATAACAATTTCAATACAGTGTAACAAAGAGCAACCAAAGTTACTCAATACTATGACGATAGCCAGTTGTGCTACGCAAACCATAAACAGCCAGTACCTCCAGGCATTATCGCTGCTGCGGTTGTAGTGGCAAGTGTTGCGGGCTGAGCTGCTGGAGCCTGACTCACGGGAGGAACAGCTAATGGGACTGAAGATTTTGCAACTGGAGAGTCAAGGTTAGAGCTAGAGGCACTCCTGGAGAGAGTCGCGGCTTGTAAGAATCCAGGGTTTGGTTTGGAGATGGCAGATGGAGGCGGGGAAACATGCTGTGGTTTTTGAAATAGCATCTGCTTTGCAGGCAAAACCTCAGGCACCGTGACTTTTGCTGGAGTGAAAACAGGAGCCTCTGGTCTACGGGCCACAAGGGCTGTGCTTGGAAGAGATCCTCTGCTGGCTAAGAACATGAGCTCCTGAGCCTGTGGCAATGAAAACGGTCAATTTTAGGAGCCTACAGGCAAAGCAAGTTAGCATCAAAATGAAAAGATGATGAGAAATTATACCTTCTCAGCTGAGACGTTGTCAAATACATTGACGGAGCCGGCATAGAAGATTGTCAATTGTGCCGTCTTTGGCCTCACCGCATCCCTACACACCGAGGCAAAAACACAAGCAATGTTTCAGTCCGATCCTAATTTCACAGCCACTTGTACAAGTCACGGTCCATAACAGCAAATAAATTACCTTGTTCCATAGAAACACACCGTAGAACTGGGTACGGCGTTGTTGATGGCAAAAGGTGGCTGCTTGAACGCAGCAGCACCAGCGACGCCATTGGGAAGGCTAGGCGAGCTCTGGACCCTGAACATCGGATTGTTGTGGTTGAACGGCGACGAGACCGGAATGACTCTAGCCCCGTTCAGCGCATGCTGCTGCGGCGGCTGCGCGCGGTGCACGGCGGCGTACTGCGTGCTGTCGGGGCCGAAAGATCTCTGCAAAAACACCATCAGCTTGGTTCTGTAAAAACTGGGAAGCTGACATGAATCAGAACCAACCAAGAAGAGCAGCCATACCTGGTGCGTGAGGATACGAGAGGCCGGGTTCTTGGCGCCGTCGAAGGAGGAGAACTGCCGGAACGAAGGCTCCTCCCTCGCCGCCGACCGGAACGACATCAACGCCGGTGCTGCGCCGGGCTTGCTAGCGAAGGACCAGTCCATTGCCGGGGCTGCTGCTCCTGCTCCTCCGAAGTAAGCTGGGATGGGAGAGATTGCACATACCTCTGAGAATCAGACCAGACGCCGGCACATAAATACACACAACAAAGCACGAACCCAGAGATGGATCCGTTAAGCATCCCCTTCCCACGAGCGAGCCGAGGCAGCTCGAAATCAACCAACGACACCCTCGGCTGTCCGAAAGGTTCGGCCAGTCTCTCCCGCGAAAATCGTCGCTTTCTTCACGCATTAACTCTCGCCCGAATCGAGCGCACATGGCAGGCCGGCCGTCAAAAGGAATTCGGCAGCAGGCATGCCATGGCAGCCAGCCAAGCTCGCACTCTTTTTGCAAGGATAAAGTAAATAGGGAAAAAAAAAACAGAGGAGGGGAGGCGCTTGAATTGCGCAGGACATCCATGCCGCATCTCGCCGAACGGACCGAACTGAACCCAATCCAGCACGGCAAGAAACTAGGCGCGCACGGCGCGGTGCGGGGCACAGATCAAGAAACCCAGCGCGGCAGGCGGCGAAAGGAGGCCGGGAAGCATACCTGATTCCTCCGCGCCTGCCTTCTCCTTGTGAGGCTGCTGCTGCTGCTGCTGCTGCTCCTTGCCGATCGCGGCCAGGAAGTCCCTCTCCATCCAACCGGGGCTCGGGAAAGGAGGCCGCAGATTTTGCCCTGCCCTCCCGAGGTAGATGGTGGGTGGAGTGGAGAGGAGAGACGGACAGCTTGGCAGCCTCTCTCTCCAGGCTCCAACCCCAAGCAAGCTCTGTGAAGCTTCTCTCTCCTCAGCCTCAGCTCCTCCTCGTCCGCCCACGACTGACCGACTAGTGATGACGATGCGCGGCAGCCTTGACCATTCTCCTCGTCTCTCTTCTCTTCTCTTCTCTCCCCTCTTTGTAGGCCTGCCGTGTGTGCTATTGAGCTTTGTTTAATGGCGTGCGCTGCGCTCCTCCCTTTTTTTAATTGAAAACGAGGGCATTAGATTACCCAGCTGGGGAAACGAGGGGCGATAGACAAAAGAAATTAATTTAAAATAGGTAAAGACTTTGTTTCCGCCGTGCGGGCGTTGGCCAACGCGCCCGCACGCTCCCTGCGCCGTCGATCCATCATCCAAGCCCCTGCGTTCTTTTCGGAGATTTCCACCCACCGCTGCGGCATGGCCCAGTAGTCAGAGAGAGGGAGAGAGAAACTGTTCAAACGTTGGGACTCGCGCTGCCCCCTCGCCCCAGCCCATCGGCATCAGCGCGGCGGCCTTCGCTTCCTCCCCCCGTCTCAAACAGGCCTTGGCCGGCGCTTCCCTCTCCCGTTTCCGTCCAGCGAAGCGGCGGTTTTGCCGTCTCTGTCTGCGTCGGCGACACCCCCCTCCACCAGCGGCGACCTCGGGATGCAGGTGAACCGGATCTAGGCGAGCACGGGCGTCACCGCGATCCACCGGTAAGTTGAATCCGCCCGACACATGCGATTGGATTTGGATTTCTTCCCTATCTAACTTCGAAGCTCTCCGATTGCGTGGCTGGGCTGGGTGCTAGCCTAGGCGGCGCCATGCTCGGTCGAATGGGGAGGGAGCATTAAGCAGCTAGGAGGCGAACAGGGAAGGTGAGCCTCGGTTCCTAGCTATGGGGATTTCCCTTTTTTTTTGTGCGATTCGAGCCGGGCATGTACTCGATTTCGACGGATTAAGGTTGCGGCGACCGCGTCCGCGATCGTCTCTCCATCGTCGCGCACCCCCCCTTCACGCATCTCGCGGTGGCGGGCCCGGTCCTACCACTGCTGCCCCGCCGCGTCGTGTTACCGCCGCCGTGCACGCCCCATCATTGATTTGCTTTCGACTCGGCATCCGGGCGTGTGCTTCCTCACCATCTCCGGTCGCTGCCTCCTCTAGCTTTTGGCTCCCTCGGCGTCTCTGGTAAGCATTCTCGGCGTTGTTCTTTGTGCTTCCTTTCCTTTCACGAGAGAGATAGATAGATCGGTGTACATTTTAGTGGCTAATGTGACAAGCTTACCAAGGAGGACTGCAGTTTATTTTCCATGGACGGCAATGCGGTGTCTTGAAATTTCAGATACCCGTTCTTACTACGAAATGGCATAGACCCCCTCTCATGCTGAATACCAAGAACACGAGTAGTGCTTCAAGCCAAAATGCATGTGGTGGTCTGGGGGGGATATATATGCTGATATTTTCGATTTTAGGATTACCTATCATGCATGTATTCATTTATTTGGTTCTTTAACTGCTCATGATTAAATCAATTGTGCATCTTAATGTGTATATGCCATACACGATCCATTTTGCTCCCCTTCAATCGATTCCGAAGCGAAGCCGTTTGCATGGTAGCCTGTGACTTGCATCGTTTTTTATACCCGTTTTTATGCCAAGTGAGCTGAACCCTTCATTCAACATGGTTTTTTAGGTGCTGCTTGTGTTAGGAAATGGGTAGACGACAGCAAAGACAGCATACTGTTTCGTCGTCTTCAACGGTTCCTCAGGTATGTCTACACAATCCATTAGCTCTATTATTGTATTCACATGTTCTGTTCACTCAAATTAGTTGTTTGCTATTTCCTAACTTTTGTCAATCCATCTCCTATTCTCGGCCTCGAAAGACAACGGGCTTCCCATCTAGGCTAGTGAAGCTATACAAGAAACCCGACCCAATCACGTAAGAAAAGGATCGGACGATCGGTTTTGGTGGTCTCCTAAAGATCGCTTGTGACACCTTACCCGCAGATTTTGCGCATTGGTTGATGGTCGATTGCTATGATGCCGATTCATCGGAGCCGGTGTTTCCTGGAAGGGGCGAGGATTGCGCTTAATGCTTTCAATCGGTGTGCGGTGTTTTTGGGCTTCCAAATGAGGGTGATGAAGTTAAATATGAGCTTGATGTTGACGCAATCACCTTCATCCATGAGGAGTATGGTATTGATGAGGGGACAAAGACCTACTATTGACTCTATATTGGAAAGGTTGGAGAATAATAGGACAAGCAATGATGATTTCCTAAGGTCCTGGCTGATGATAGCAGTTTCAACATTCTTGTGTCCTCCTACTGGCATATCTATTAGCCCAAGGTGCTACCCGTCCATTGTTGATCTTTCTTCCGTCAACAAGTTGAATTGGTGCCGCTTGTTGTTGACCAAATTTAAAGTCGCAAAGAAACAAAAAAAGGGAAAAGAAAATCTTTTTTAAGAGTCGCCTTCTTGTCCTTGTGGTAAGCTTCTCGTACTATATATGTTTCCACATCTTCCTGCTTTTTGTTCTTGTGTTTTGCTGACCTCATTGATTGTCATCTTTGCAGATTATATATGTGGATTCACTTGTGGTTGACAACATACGTATCCCTTCCACCAAGCCTAGAATTGCAAAGATGGTCAAGGCGGTTGTTGGATCGTGTCATCAAGTTAGACACCAACCGTGATGGCTCGTTTGGGAAGCTCAAGGTATGTATCGTTACCTCAATGTGGCTTTTGCTTTTGTCACCGAAGTATCCCCCAATGTCAATATGATACATTGGCATGTACATGTTTTATGTGTTCGGGTTCAAAGGATCAAGCTATTGTACTCCACGACTTCATTGTTCCATATGGATGATATAAGAAGATTTGTATCCGCGAAGGTTCCTGGCGGCATTTCAGATCGTTTTGTACATGGTCTCTTCTCTAATGATGTTCTTATTACTACTAATTTTTGTAAATGAACCGTAATGTGTTTTATGCGTTAAAATTTGTGTTGGCGGACCCCTTGTAATGCTTTTTATACACACATCATATGTGTTACGACATGATGTGCCATTGTCTTTCCTATTTACTTAGTTCATCTTAGCTAACGATGTTGCTTATGCGCAATGGCCTCGCCTTTCATGAATCCCGTGTTCTTAGCATCCCCATTTTAGCATCTTCACACTTTCTTAGGCAATTTAGGTGTCATTCATTAGGCGACAATGTATTCCTAGCTAGGCAATTTAGCTTATTCTTACTAGTCAAAAAGGCCATCCCTTTTGTTGCTTATATGCTTGCTTAACTCTACTTGTTTTTCCCCCCCCATTCGTGGCCTGCACAAGCTTCTATGAATCTTGTGGGGATGCCCATTCCACTTGTTCACTTTTCACTCCTCTTTTGGGTTTTGTCCAAAATTTGTGTGGGGTTTGGGGGTTTCATTCCATTACTTACACTGTTTTCTCCTCTTCTTTTGTCCTTTGCGTAAAAAAAAAGTACGCTCAACACCGCCCGTTACCCGGTTACGCTCTGGTTTCACAGAGCTTCTTGGAACATTTTTGAAAAATGTTTCTTCATGTGAAGCTCCCGCAACACGCCCGGAGGGGCAGTTCCAAGCGTTCTAGGGCTGCTCAAGATAACACCTTCTTCTTCGAATGTGAACAAATGCCGGGGGCGCTTCCAAGCGTTCTAGGGCTGCTCAAGATAACACTTTCTCCGAATGTGAACCTTCCTTTGCACGTAATCACTATAGAGCAAAGCGCCCAAACCGACACAAAGGTGTACCCGACATTGCACAAAGGCGCATAAGGTCAATGAGTAGAATGCTACATATTGTCAAGGTGAATCTTTGTGTGAAGAATCAAGATGATTTGCTTAGTGAAGAAAATGTAGATGCGCATATGGATCAAGATGAAGAGGATTTTGTATTTCTGGATTCCGAGGATGAAGATTGTGATACGTATCATGATAGTGCCTCTCGATTATCATGGCATTGGAAATATGCCCCTATAATGGAGGATGAAGATGGAGACATTGAAAAGCAAGATCCTCCTCAGATTCATCCACCCATGTTGAAGCCGATGTGGATGACATTGATGATCTTGTCCCACTTAATGTCCGTTTGGAAAGGTTGCGATCTCGAAACTTGAAGATAAGAAGCATGATACATCAACTTATGAACCTCAACCAATAGAAATTGTTCCTCCGTAACCTAAGCCCAAATCCACTTCACAAAGAAGGAGAGATAAGCTTAGACTCCCACTTGGTAACTTCATCTTTACTACTATTTATGTTTCGTCTTATATGTTTTTTCCTATATTGCTTGGACTCATAATAAACCCAACACAGTGACACACATGGTGGCGGCCCGCCGTCCTTTGGATTTTACACCCCCCGATATTGACATCATGAAGTTTGTATATTCACAAGATGGACCCGAGAGAGCAGCTTCGAAGTTGAAACAACTTGGACATCGGGTTCTCGGTGCTCACCGTCGATATACCGTAAGAGATTCTTGCTAAGATGGAAAATGATGCTCGTATTGAGATTAGCAAGAAAAACTATGAAACCAAAGAAGCTTGTGTTCGAGGCAACTACATCTTCTGTTCTCCTTCCTCCTCCATCCACATCTAAGGAGCCTGCTAGTGGAAATTCTTCATTACACACGCTTATCGGCCTCACCCAAATAGGATTCGAGAAAAGGGCAAAAATGCTTTGCGATCACCTTATATTGACTTTGCTAAAAAGAAGAGCTTCAAATGCAGCAAAGGATGTTTGTGATTTATATGCTTTGCAGTTTGTGCACATGGAAATTCAAGGTCTACTACATCTAAACAAGCTCAAGAGTGCGTATGCCCATAACTATGTCTTCCTTTATTACCTGATAATCATGAAATCAATTATTTTATGCTCATTTCATGCTTCTTTTATGTGTGCAGCATTGTCATAATTAATTTCTGGAGCTTCTTTGTGACGCTAGATCAACTTGCTCAATCGGTGAAGCCTGGTGGGAAGCTAATGAGCCCAGTAGCTGAAATTGCAATCCACACAATTGATAACACCAATAGAAAGGTCATCAAACGTGTGTTCTACCTTTTACGAGTCTCGGTTAGTTCGTATTTTCTTATATTATTCTTCTACTACTACAAATCGATATCAAGCAATTCTTCTTTTTAGTATCAAGTAATGTTTCATGTTTTTCTTAGCAATTTTCTTAATTTGTTGAGGCAATTTTGCTGCATTAGTAGTAGCACCGGCTTTTAGTAATGCACCACTAGTAGTACCACATGCAGACTTACCTGAACACTTAATTTTAATATTCTAGGCAACTACTGCTTCCTGCTGTTTGTTTTGTGCTGCTATGCCAATATTATTTTTGCCAATGTCAAAGCATGTCACTAAGAGGAGCATAGCAGCTAGCTCTTCCACTAAGAAGCATAGCAAGCCTTTGCTTTTCCACCGAAAAGCATAGCAAAGCAAGAACATACATGCAATTTTTCATGTTCTCATTAGCAATTTTTCATGTTCTCATTAGCAATTTTTCATGTTCTCATTAGCAATTTTCTACAGACCTTCATCCAGCAGGGCAACCTAACTACTGGACAGATCTCATGTGTATTCTGGCCTCCAGATAACCATCTAGACCATCGTAATATGGTAATTTCATATCCTCACATGTATTTACATCTTGTCTTAGATGATATTTTGTTTCTTAGTGCCATGCTTTGATAATAATCAACCCAACACAGGTGATGTTCCCTACCCTTCAAATGGTTGGAGATAGCAAATCTACAACACAAGTAGGACACTACTTTTTTGCTTGTCTTGAACCTACTTAAACAATAGGTTTGAGGTGTTAGACTCAATGAGAACTCGAAGATGAAGCTCTTTACGAGTGCTGCAACACCTTGATAGCTGGAATCAAACAACTTTGGACCAAATATAAATATGAGCAAAAGAGGCCCATATGCAATTATGAAGTTGTTGATATTGGTGTTCCAATTCAGTCCAACAAGTAGGTAGTTTTTTAGCTTCTAACTAATGCTAGCTTTTTGCATATCCACCTTGTGTTATCTACACTGAGTTTCTATATTTCTTTTTGGCCTTGCAGCCATGATTGTGGTTTTCATATGTTGATGCATGCTGAACATTGGGATGGACGTTCAATGCAATACTTCAAGGAGAGTGACATCCCTAATATACGCAAGCTTCTGCTGCATAAGTGGTTAACTCACAAAGATAATGATGCGAAGGATTGGAGGGAGAAGCTGAATTTATAACAGGTAAAGGCTGAAAACAATTTTGTAATGTTCTCCTGCTATGAATGCCTATGCTGCAATGTTTCCAAAAAAGGGTAAAGCCTAGTATACAACTTTAGTACACCCTGCTACCACTATATGTGTCTAGTTTGAGGCAAGGCTGACATCAGCCATACTTATTATATGTGTCTAGCAAGTTATTAGTAATCTGGTAAGCAATTTAATACCATTGTCAGGCAAGTTAGTAGCAATATGGTAGCAATTATGTGTGTCCAACACCAAAAATGTGCCTATAACCTCTGTGAAACCAGAGCAGAACTGGGTAACAGCAGTGTTGAGCGTACTTTTTTTCTGCAAAGGACAAAAGAAGAGGAGAAAACAGGTGTAAGTAATGGAATGAAACCCCCAAACCCCACACAAATTTTGGACAAAACCCAAAAGAGGAGTGAAAAGTGAACAAGTGGAATGGGCATCCCCACAAGATTCATAGAAGCTTGTGCAGGCCCACGAATGGGGCGGGAAAAACAAGTAGAGTTAAGCAAGCATATAAGCAACAAAAGGGATGGCCTTTTTGACTAGTAAGAATAAGCTAAATTGCCTAGCTAGGAATACATTGTCGCCTAATGAATGACACCTAAATTGCCTAAGAAAGTGTGAAGATGCTAAAATGGGGATGCTAAGAACACGGGATTCATGAAAGGCGAGGCCATTGCGCATAAGCAACATCGTTAGCTAAGATGAACTAAGTAAATAGGAAAGACAATGGCACATCAAGTCTGTAACACATATGATGTGTGTATAAAAAGCATTACAACGGGTCTGCCAACACAAATTTTAACGCAAAACACATTCTGGTTCATTCATTTGAACTAACATCTTTTGAGACTCATAATTTAAACTATTTCTTGACTTTGAACTTCTACTCTTAATTTAAACTATTTCTTGACTTTGAGCTTCTCTTCCGAGCTTGTCGGGCATGTCTTTGCATTGTGGCCGCTAATTTGCGCATTAATTGCACTTATTCTTCCTTTTTGCTTGACCATCCATCCCCTTCTTGTGCCTCTTCTCTTTTTTCTTACGCCCTTTAGCTTTCGATTTTGGGGGGTTCCTTATAGTTGCTATACTCAGACAAGCTGCTGTACCTGGAGGTTCAAATGCAATATAAGCAACTATGAAAAATTTAAATACTATTATTACGATGAAATAGACTAGAATAGTGGGGAGGGGTAGGGCTAGTTTCAAACCTGCTGTTCTCGGTAAAGGTTCACTTGGTGTTGAGGCACTTGGTCCAACTTGTGCATTTTCTGTAGTAGTAGTATTCATCATCTTTCTCTTTTTAATTTCTTCGAATTCACACCGCATCTCCTTGATATGCTTCTCCAAAATAGCATAGCTTTCATCACATGTACAGCCCTCAGCTGCTAGTGCTGCAAGTGCAGTAGATGAGTTGGTGAACCTCACTGTTTTAAGGCTGTTCAATGGCATCCCACGAGCCACAATCTGAACCGGTGCTTGCACATTTGCAATCTGATCTCCATCACTAGTAATTGCCTGGCCGTCCCACCTTTTAAGGATATATCTATCCGGTATTGATTTCACACCAAACCAGATCATCACCTTCATAATATGGCAGCAAATTATGCCATCTCTATCAAACTTGCTGCACTCACAGCAGTAGCTCTCTTCTTCTTGAATTGCTGTAACAAGGTACTTCCTTTTTCCATATCCATAAACAAAGGTGTTATTCGGCTCCATCCAGTATTGGTACTGCCCAGCAGGCTTCACATCGTACTCTGCAGTCTTCTCGAACTCTTTAGAGAACTTGTAGAACATGTTCTTTGTGTATACAGCAGAAGCATGCTTCTCGAGTGGATATCTTGACCATCGCCTTCGCTCGTTCTCATCAGGTCCTAAAGTCTTGCCCATCTTGTGCAACTAGACACTTTTCTTGTATTTTTTGATATTGCCTTACAAATTGTAGCACCGAAAAATTTGGGTTGACATATTTCTTGAGCAAAGAATTAAAGCCCTCGCTTCTTTGAGTGGATCAAGGAATGGGAAGAAGCCGTGCATGTAGTAGGTCTGGTACAAAGCTCGTCAGTATCTTTGTATAGGTGGTGAAAGTGCTCATTTTGTTCCAAACCATTCTTTTGTACCATAGCGTACCATTTTGACTCAAACTCTTCCGGATTGGTGGTATAATTCAAGCAATCCACAAACTCCTCATTTAGCTCATCATTTTTTTTTTGATAGGATGGGCCCTATTGTGCCGTAAAAAATTTGTCCATGATGTGCCACCTGCAGTTCCTATGGGTTGTGTTTGGGAAAAAACAAAGGCAAATGGCAGCCCTCATTGCAGCGTCTTGGTCGGTGATAATGTTAAGCGGGGGGCTTCCCTTCCATTGCCTCCGAAAAGCTTAGAAACAACCATTCATAGGTACCTGTCTTCTCATTTCTTATGAATGCACAAACCAACCGAAAGGTCCGACGGTGCCTATTGATTCCTATAAATGGTGTGCAAGGCATCTCATACATGTTGGTCATATAGGTCGCATCAAATGAAACACGATCATTTGTATGCCTCTTTTGTAAGCTCGCCTTGCAAAATGAGTCGACCCAAAATAGGTTCTCCACCTTGTGGTTCTCATCAAGTTTGATCTTATAGAAGAAATCAGGTCTTGTTCTTTCAAATCTCCGAAATGATCCAAAGTTTCTTGCATGTCTTTGAACTTCTCGGTCTTATGGATGGTGGAGCGAAAATTTGAAACATCTTTGCCCTCATATGGCACCAAATTATGCGGAGACCCATAGAACTCGCTCATCACCCGCATGATTCTACCGGTGCTCAAGTTGCACCCATGTAGGAAAACAATGAAATCCTTTTCATGCCTTGGAATCCCTCTATGGGACCTTAGGAACTTCTTGAGTGAGGGCTTCACCACAAGATCATGGTTGTGCTACGCCAAGAAATAGATGACTTGCCACCTAGAACCAATTAATTTAACCACCATCCTCGCCTTGCGGTTTGTATATATCATTTTCTCCCTCTTTCTTTTTCTTACAGCCATCAAGCTTCTTCCGCTTCTCACCTTGCGCATCTTCTTCCTCTTGTGCACTATCCTCCTCCTCTTGACTTCATCATTGTCCGAGTAGCAAGTGACAAAGATCTGCAACCCGAGCTCCTCCCCTTTTCTTGCCAAAGCCTTCCTTGTTGCACACATACTGCACCTTCTGCATTTCCCTTGTGATTGCGACCCGGCGTGATGTGTTGGTTCTAATTGAAAAGCCGGTTCTCTTTGCATACGAATTGTAATACTCTTTTGCTTCTTCTAGAGATGAAAAGGACATGCCATTGTGTGGCATTTGAGGAGTAGACCACACCTCTTCTTCCTCTTCGACAACCGCATTTTCAGCAAAGGAATCTTCATTTCTATCCTCCAACCTTGCTTGCTCAAGTGACAATCGATCTCGAAACCGTAGGAATGACATCTTAAAACTACGTGAATATCTGCTATAACAAGAGGGACCAGCCCACTTGTGTAAGACTGAAATCTTGTGTAAGACTGAAAATCTTCTACGTAAATATCGCTAAATCAACAGGAATATCCGCTAAACCAAGTAGTACCCAAATTGACTTGAGTGCAAAAGATAGGATTGCTGATCATAGAATCCAAGCCAAGTACATCTAAAAAAATCCTCATCAAATTCGGTGGTGGTTCGTTTAGGTTCATAATTGACACAATAATCACCTTTGAAACAAGAAGTATAAGGGGGCAAATTAATCGGACAATTTAGGCAATAATACAAGATCTTGGGTTAGGCAAAAATGGCTAGAAATTTAGGCAATTTTTTTTTTTATGTTTGTACATGCTTTGTGTTGTGCATCATGCGCTTATACTTGTCATGCTAATCCCTTTTTACTTCAATTATATTACAGGGGTGTGAGGCCACATTGCAACGACTAATGTCATATGTGCGGTAACAACATCGATGCAGTGTAAAGGCAGCCTAAGGCATGAAGATGTATATAGTAAGAAGAGACATGTGGTGCTAATGTGATATGTGCAAGAACCTTGGGAGTACAAGTTTGGATCGGATCTTACGGTCGGTTGGGATCAAATGTACTTAGGGCAAAGAGGGAATTGCAAGTAGGAACTTGATACTACTAGTAACTACTGATATGCTTGTTTCTATTTTCTCGATCGTTTG
Source organism: Chrysopogon serrulatus (assembly GCA_015844335.1). Taxonomy (NCBI): domain Eukaryota; kingdom Viridiplantae; phylum Streptophyta; class Magnoliopsida; order Poales; family Poaceae; genus Chrysopogon; species Chrysopogon serrulatus. The sequence goes on along the minus strand of JADLZL010001959.1, from coordinate 139,369 downwards.
TGTTACGGCAAAATTAACCGAATTGCTAGATGCAAAATTAACCGAATTCGGTGTAAATTCGGACATCTACTGGACATATAGTTGGATCTAAAGATATGCATGATAGTACTCACAGATCCGAGAAGTGGTTGCCTCGATTTGGATGAATTAGCAATTCTCCGGTGTGGATTAGCCGGCCGTCGAGGGTGGCGGCCTTGTTTTCACGCTGGTGGATCTGGTTTTGCGTGTTGGAAGGACAAGCTTCCAAGCCGTGCGTGGGCACGAAACCGGTGGGCCTTGTCAAGGAGGCGGGAAGGGGCGGGAAGCGTGCTTCCCGGCCAGAAGGCTTGTTGCTTGGACAGCCGCCCGACGTTTTCGGGAGGTGTGGATTTCCTAATATGGAGTGTGCGTCCGGCCGCTTAACGCATGCACGGCCGGGCGTTAGTCGCTCCCTTTAAAATAGGAGTTGAAAAAATAGTAAAAGAAAAGGAGTGGTTCGCATGGCGACTAGGGCGGCGGGCCGGGCCGCCGGACGGATCGGGACGCGTCGCCCTCGGGCGGGGCCAGCGCCACGTTACCGGCTCCCGGGCCGAGTCCCCACGTGGTACGACACGACGCTGTTCCCGCCGCACCCGGCGGGTCCGCTGCCCCGTCAGCGGCGTGTAGGGCCGGGAACGGAGCCCGCATGTCGGTGGAAGGGTGCGCGCTTGGCGGCCGCGTCCAGCGAGTCCCCCGGAGGCGGTGCGCGCTGGTCGTCGGTAGGGCGACACGTGTCCGGGACGGGAGCGCACGAGGCGAACCGTGGTGGTGGGCGGCCAGTGCCTGGCACGGTGGGGCCTCGATTCTCTGCGCCGAACGGGTCCCACGTGGTTCCTGCTCCGGACCCAGTGACGAGCAAATTGTATAAAAACCGAAACAGGTCAGTTGGTGTCGGGAAAAAGATACAAAACACACAAAAGAATAAGTAAATGAGGAGTAATTTACTCGTAAAATAGGGATAGGAATTGCGTCACGGGGGGCTCGGACTTTAGCGGGTGGCGTGCCGCGCCGGATTTTGTTTATGGTTTCTCGCCATCACCATGAGCCATGTGCGCACGACGCTTCCCTTTTATATTATACATAAATTTGATTTGATGTGTTTTGTTATTAGGTCAATCCATGTGGTGCCACTGCTGACTTTGATTGTCTTGGAATTTTGGAAAAGTTTAAATAAAAAAAATCTGATTGCAACATTGTAATGAGATACGATGGGGGGAATGGTATATGTAATTCTTCAAGACCAGATTTCAATTTTAAGAATATAGGTATTAGTTGGGTGTGGATATAAATCCCAAATCCGATTGTACTCCCTCCATATAGGAAAAAAATGACGTTTAGAACAGCATTTAGCATACCAAGGAGTGATTAATTAGAGTAGAGTTTTCCCTGTCTGCCCCTATTAAATAGGACTGCAGCTGCATTCTACTCAAGAAAGTTACACAAGCTTACTGGCTAGCTCAGTCGGGTTGGAGTAGCTGGAGTTCAAGGTGACCTGGGTTCGACCCCCGCCGCAGCCACTTTTTTTTGGCTTTTCCCCATTTCGCGCTCCCGGTTGGCATGCAGGCCAGTACGTGATTGGCTAGCAGGCCGCGGGCGTGGCCACGCATCAATGCGCGCGGTGTGGCGATCAAAGCGCCGAGGGGCATTCCCGTCCAGAGTATCGGCTGTGGGTGTAAAACGTCGTTTTTTTTCACGATCGAGCGAACAGCCAGAACGTCGTTTTTTTACAGTATGGAGGGAGTATGAGTTACAATATACATAGAATTGGCAAAATCTAACTGCTATAGATTACTCGTCCAATATTTTTTCTCCCTAAAATAGGAAAATAAAATAATTTGAGATAAGACAATCTTGTTAATCGACAACTTCCATTTCATAACGCGGTTGGTTTTATGTCCTAAATCTGCATTGAAAATTTAATGGCAATTTCAACCTATTGGCTAATAACTTATATTTGTGATTTGTGAGTGTGTATTCTAAAGTGTTAGCCACAATATGAATTACTCCCTCCATACTCAAAAAAATAAAGTCATTTACCTTTGACTTCTTATATGTATAAAAATATTCATCAAAAAGTGATATATGTATATTTTCATGAGAATTTTTAAAACAAATCTATTCATATGGTTTTTACATTTCTAACTTAAAAAATATCCATAATTTATATTCTTAAAATATAACTTTGACTTTTTATTACATTATATTTAGATGCATAGCAAAAGTTATATATAAAAATATATCAAAGTGTAGAGAGTACATATAAGTATATCTTTCTCCGTAAACACGTAATATATTCAAGTTAACTTGTATGTACTCTCTGCGTAAACGCGGAAACCCTAAACGCTTTCAGGTCAACTTGTTATTCTTATACTATATATACACATAGTTTGTTTATCTCCTAGTCAATCCTTCATCTGCCGTTTTATTTATGGAATAGAACCATATATAAAAAATCAACTGGAGTATATAATTAATATATTCAAGTCAACTTAGCAAATCCGATTAACTTTTTATGTTTTCACAAGATTAATAATCAGTTGTGCGTGCATTTACAAAGGAGTAATAGTGCCCCATCCATGTCCTCTTTGTGAGTGCAGTTTTCATTCTCGGTGAGGTCTCCAACAACCATTTAATAATATATTAAATTAAATACTATGAAGTCACTGTGAATTTGACAGCACACGGAAATATTTTCAAATATATGCAACCGATGTTAACTGATTTTCATAGTATATAATCAAATAATTATTAGATATACTGTATATTAGTCAAAAATTATAAGTTTAAATATTAAGCTGCGTGTGATCCTTATGATAAGAAAAGAAATGGAGTATAGTATATTTTTGGTTAAAAAACACCATGTGTATTCAAATAATTACTCTTCTTATTTGCAAGATTGGATTGATCTAACTCTCCCTTTTAGCTTCTAACAAATGGTAATTACTGGAATGGGAAATCAATTTTACTGGAATGGGAAATCAATTTCTTTTTATGAAGCCATGACCGGAGAGAAGGGTTAAAGACGGGTGCTTTATTTAAACTGATCAAAGTTGGAGAACCAAGTAAATTGGTTAGGTTTGTTGCGGTGGATCCACTTAGATAAGTCTTTGACTTGACATGGAAACCAAATTTCTTTTATTTATTCTAAATTTAATACATGCTGTGTATCCTCGGTGACTTTATGAATCTCATAGAGATAAGGTTTGAAATTATATCGGGTAAGTGTGCATATGTAAGAGTCTGTGCATGTACCTAATGTGATTTGCAAAAAGAGAAGTTGGAGCACTAAAAATGACATATCTCCGAATCAATCAAGGACGATACAAAGGAGCAGCAGCACATGGGAGGATCGGAGCAGCTAGCTCTTTACAATCTTGTCAGTACTTTTTGCAAAGCAATGCTAATAATGTTGTTTGTGCCACTACTTCCAAGTATCAAAATGACGTTCAGAACTGATTAGATGTGGGCACGTTTGAACAGACTGTGCCTATCACAAAGTAATTGTTAATTAGGTATTTTAGCGGGACAACCCCTGCTGACATTTAAAAATTCATGATCTAGCTAGCAGATAGCTAGTCCACATGATCTGAGCTATAAACTAAGTTTCAAGTATGATTTCATTGACTATTTAATATGGTATGAAGATGGAACATGGAATCTTTGCAAAGTTGGTACGGATGCTCACATTTTCTATAGATTTGTTTGTGCTTATCGACGTTGAGGCAGTTATATTAACTTAGATTTGCTAAGGACTTGTTTGGTTAGCCCCATTTCAAAGGAGATTGAGGAGAAATTTGACTTGAAATGCGATTAATCCCCCTCAATCCCCTCCATTTACCTTCAATTCCCCTCAAAAAAAATAAGGCCTAAAGGTGCTCAGAGGGTTCACTCTTTTACCAGTGCTCAAAGAAGTAGGATGTCTGCATATTTGTAGATGAGAGTGTGCGTGCTAGTTTGTATGCATCCATATCTATAACGTGATTCACAAAAAGGTTAATTTTTGTATGTTGAAATTGAACGTTTTTAAGTGATATATATGTCTTAAAATTTAGTTATATAAAAATATGTAAATTGCTATATTATAATAACAATACTAAATACTTTTGTGTCATTAATTCAAAATATTTCTAGAGACGAGTAATATTTATTTACTGACGTGAACAAGCCTATCGTCTCTATCAAATGGTCTTTGTTAATGGCCATTTCTAGAGAGGGTGGTCGGCGCCATTGCTCGTCTCTGTAAATTGATTAATAGAAATGGGCACCTTAAGTTGAGCACCTCTCTTAATGGCTATTTATAGAGTCAGTTGCTATTTATAGCCTCTATTTATGTCTTTTGAAGAAGTGAGTATGTTAAGATGTCCACCTCTGTTAATGCCACCTATAGATAGGCGACCCATGACCTTTAGCACAAGCAACACATCTTGACCGCACCAACCATTCATTTATGAATATATAAGTTATATTTTTATCAACATTATGTAATCATATATTGAAAATTTCAGCACCTAACAAATGGAAAAAGTTTAAAAAGTACAAAGTTTTAGATCTTGTGAGCTCTACAATTTTGATAAGGGTGTATCTCCATCTGAGTTGGTTTAAATTTTTAAAAAATATGTGAGTGTCAAAATCTAAAAATTTTAAAATGAATATTTAGGATGTTAAATATTTTCAAAACAAAAAACTTGTAAGAACTTTGAAGTTGTATATTACAATGACAACTACAACCTTTGTATAGATTGTGTCAACGTTGAATGTTGTTTAAAAGTTTCTAAATTTTAGATCCCAAAATCTTAGAATATAGATGAATATTTATAATATAAATTATATTAATAAAAAATAACTACATAGTTGATCGTATTGAGAAATACAATTTTTTTGTGTAGGGTTTCCAACACCCAAGGATTTTTGAAAAAACTAAATTTCAAATTTTAAAATCTGAGAGCTTAAAATGAACTTTTGGGTACCTAATTATCTAAACAATTTCAAATGAAAATGTATCAATTACAAATTGTAGATTGCAACAAACTCTATGATTTTAGTATAAAGTTTATCTTCATCTAAATTGATATTAAAAAAGTTATTATAGACTTTTTGACACTATTTGTAGAGGTCATTCCTTAGACTCTCCAACAATCGTGACCCAAAATATAAGACCCATTTGTTCTTTGGGTGCGCTAAGGCAAATGGTTCATTTTTAGTCTTCTCCAACAATAAGACCAAAAAACAACCCTTTCTGCCAATGAGTCTCTAGGAGAAAGGATACTTAGATTTAGGTTATGCCTCTCCTGAAACCTAAAATGAGTCTTCTCTATAGATACTCTGTTGGAGGTTATAGGTATTGCGTTGCAGACCCATATTGAGTTTGGGTATCCCAATGCCTCTCCTGTTGGAGACAACCTTAAAATGACCACATTTAAATGATATAGAACGACCGCCGATGGTAATAGTCTTTTATAGGAAGATTTCTTGCTTTAGGACACTCGCCTCTATTAATGGACCATTTATAGTTTTGGTATTCTATAAAGTGACTATCTCTGTTAATCAACTATTAACAGAGGTGCTCACCTTAGAATGCCCATCTTTGGAAATGGTTAACAAAGGCACACACTTGGTTGGAGCTGTTTGAACATTTACAAGGACGACGCTACAAAATACTCATCTCAGTTAATCAGAGGTATGTTTTCTAAAATCATTTATGTAGCTAGTAATGTGTTGATGACTTCAGTCAATCCATCATAAACATATGTCACTTATTATTGTTTGTGAATGGAGAGAGTATGGCCAGACGAAGTCCCAAAGTAGTTATCTCTCTACAAATTCATGTATACATAAATACATAGATATAATAACTTATGGTTGACTCTAGGAGCATGATTGGCATGGCTTGGCATGTGATGCACCACCGCTAGAAAATGACTCCGACTTCTATCTTCGACAACAAGAAGCACTTCTTTGCCACACACATTTGGTGTGGCTCCTTCAGCTCTGTTATTCTAGCACCAAACACGGTCTAACATTGAGTATGCTGGACCAGGAAGCATTCTCAGAGTGCTGGGTCAGCTCTAACATGCACGCACTACTCACATCATGCATCCACGCCAGTTATTATAGTGACAAAAGAAGCACATGCGTGCCATCCATCATCGAAGCATCGTCTCTAGAGATTAGAGATTAGAGATTAGAGAAAAGAGAACCATCTCTCATCATCATTAAGAGTAGTTGGAAGGAGATGCTCCACGTGTCAATGATCAAACGAATGACTTCCTAAACAAATGATGATGCGATTCATCATGCAAGCTAAGATATACTCCCTCCATCCATCTCTTTTTTTAAGTGTTGCTTGCGTTTTTTCGAGAAACAACTATCGGTAATTTTAATAAATAATAAATATCATCGATTAGTATCATAATTAGTATCATCGAAAAAAGATCTTTTGCTCTAGTTTTTTTAACAAATTTATTTAGAGATATAAATATTGAGCGTATTTTCTATAAATTAAGTCAAACTTATGACACGAACACCTAAAAGTGACACTTAAAAAAGGGAACAGAGGCAGTGTATATGATAATAAATTAATGGCTTAAAGTGGTGCCATTCATGCAAGATATATATGTGTATATAATAATAATAAAGTAAAGGTTCAGAGAGAAAACAGTAGAGAGGAAGCTAGCTGAGACCTTTTGATTAAAATAAATCCGCAGTGTAGTACTCAAGTCGATCTAGTAATCTCTTATACTAATGAATATGCTACTGGGTCCCATGCATGTATACGTAAGTGATGACATTGCAAGTCATCTGACAAAAACAGTCGTTAGCTTGCAGCTGGAAACATAATAATGCTAACGACGTGCAGTGAGTGTGTGCATGCAAAGCTAGATAATGCGGTTGGAACTGTAGGGAACGCGTGCTTGCATGCTTTTATGGATTCAATCTGTGTAGATACTTCTTATAACAATCAGTTGGTAATGAATGTGCTTATGCTAAAATAATCTAGTCTGCCACATCTGGGCAAGCACCGTATGATTCCGTAGATGCCGTATGTGCACCAACTCAACAAAAGCGGCCACTTTAAGAATGCTATGTTACGTTAATAACCAAGATGGAGCTATGGTTGTCTAACTCTTTGAATTACCAAAAAAAACAGACATACAGAGAATTTAAGCGGTAGTGACAATTGTAAGTAACACTGTTCCTCAACACAAACAAATGACAATTTTTCGTTGAAGGTACCCACCTAGTAGGTCCTACACTAGTTGCGAGTATCTTAGAGAATCTGGAAAATACAGCGTGAGCTACTAGGTGTTAAATGATTCACATCACAACATTGGTGGACTACTAGAAAATCTTTTGACAAAAATTAATTTGAGTCTAGTAATCAATTAAACATAACTACTTAATTAAACACTACTAATTAGTTAAACCATATAAAAATTAATATAAACTAATAGAATAAAACCAACTAATGAAGAAAGACATAGCAATACATTAAACAAACCTATTAATAATTAAACCCTACTTCTTAAATACACAAAACTAAATAAGTAATAACTACTAATTAACTAAACAAAAATAATTAATTAAATTAAACCTAATGAAAATAAACCTTAGCAATTAAATAAAAAACAATCTTTAATTTCTTCTCTCTAAATGAATCTATTGATGACACACCGAATCTATAGTGGATAAAACTCCAATTGAGAAACAATCATGGCAAAAGAGCATGGAAAGACATCAAAAATCCATCTTGAACCACCCCATCTAAGCAAATAGAGAGAAAATCCTAGCTTTTTTCCTCTCTCACTCATGGTGAAACCCTAGATCTAAAAAGTGGCTAGAATTGAGCAATAATTATTAAAAGAAGCAAGAGGGGTATAAACTAACCTTTCTTAGCAACCTCCTTCCAAGAATTGAAGATCAAAACCTCTCCCTTGTATTTTATGAAATCTGGACCTCCAAATCGCCAACAATAGAAGGTTGGTCTCGAGATATTGTGTGATCGGGGAGGAAGAAAAGGGTATTTATAGTAGACCTAACACTGACGGTTGGCTTAGCAAACCGCCAGTGAAAATATATTAGCACTGGCGGTTTACTAAGCCAACCACCAATGTAAATAGAGCCATTAACACTGGCGGCCGCCAGTGTTAATGCTTTTCCACTGGCGGTTCTAAAGCTGGCCCCACTTAGTTTTTTTTTCAGCGGCGTCCATGAATAAAAAAAATGCGTACAAATCAGACCATGGCGCCAAGAGAAGTGATTTACGTACTAGAGAAAGTGCATAACTAGGATTATTGTAGTGAACTTCTATGTGGCTTCATTATGCATCAATGTGTTCATCCAAATGCGGAATACTTTTGCCACACACAGGTGAGCTAACCACCAAGGACAAGTATGAGCAAATGTTGACACTCCTTAATGTCATTACGAAAATATATATAAAATCTACTCCCCGACAACGGTGCCAAAAATCTTTGGTAAGCATATCATAGCATCGCCACTAAAGCGCCAAGTTATCATCCCGGCTATGACATCGGGGAGTGTGGTATTAAATCATGTCACCATTTAGAATATAGAAATAGTATCCGCTAGCGCACAGATCAAATACCATTGTAACATTTTACCCAGAATATTACCAGGTTGTCATTTATATTTTCCCAAGAAAAGGTCTACAGGATATATGCGTAAGATAGCTGGATAACCTAGAGTGTAATGGATAGGTATAACCATGTCCTCACTACTCAATGTAGGGGTAAGTTACATGATAAATGATAAAGACAAGTATAAATTATCAGCATAAACAGATAGAGACTCCTAGCTATATTATTAGAGTTACTAGTAGAACATAAAGAGGTATTTCTAAGTTATTCCTAGCTACATGTCAATGCATATTATGGTTAATGCAATTACACCTAGTAGTCATCGCTAAGGTTAGCATTATATCTACTCATGGTGGACATACTAGGGAAGTTTGAGAGTCCTACTGTGTCTATAGACGGGGGTTAGACTACATAGGACTCAACAGGATTGTCACACCCACGATCTACCAATCCCGGCTTATAGGGTGCATTCGCAGATAAACAATGTATAAGCATCACGCTTACACAATGTTCACCACTCACCCAATGATCAATTAGATGAGCGCTATACGAACCTATAAATAAGTATAATGTTAATCTAGCTATACTAAGCATATAACCACAATAGACAAAGAACATAATAACTATAAATATAAGTCGATAAGTATTCATTAATTTAATTGTAGCAATCATATATCTATATAATAAAAGAGAACAAAGACGAGAGGAGGTAAGAACTATACCAAATCTAAGCTCTTGATGGCTCCGGAATCAAGCCTTCGCTTGCCTCCCCCTAGTTCTAAGTAGCTATCTAGGCCCTAGCTAGGGAGCTCTGATTAGGGTTTCTGGCTGATGATCAGACTTCAAATGAGAATAAATGAATGTGCCTCCCTCGGGGGTACTGCCCTTCTTTTATAGTTCTGGACGATGATTGTGAGCCATTGGATCAAACCGACTTTGACGTACGGCTGAGATTGAAACCCTAAGGTGGTGGAGCAACCTGGGTGAAACGGGCCGCAAATAATGTGCCAGGGGCCAGACAGGCCGATCTGGGGTGGGACCGGCCGGTCCCAGCTGGCGGCCTCTGGTCCCCCGCTTCGGCGTGGTGTCTTCTGGTCTCTTCTGGAACCTTCCTGCGTTGTCGTGGCGCCCGATTTCCCGTTCTATGTTCTAATAAGCTCCTGAGATTGCGTCTTTTCCAGTTTACACCTGCAAAAATAGTGAAACACCAAAACTCATGGAATTTTGTCAGTGTAAACCCTATATCTACTTTGGTGATCACAATTGCATCCTTTTCCATGGCTAGTTGACGGTTGAATTTGTACATTAACGGCCGTTAACAGCAAATTAGAAGGTGGGACAAACTAGACTCTCTAGGGATTAAAGAAACATGTTTAACATATTTTAGGCAGTAGAAATAAATATACTTGACTTTCTAACATTTGAAATCCTAGGCTTCCTTTATAGTTTATAGGTTATAATAAAATTAATGTCCGCTACCATGACGAATGTCATGTACAATGTATGTAATCTTTTCTACCCCTGGGTGAGTTATTCTATACTTCTATTTGTTCATATTAATATATTTAAAATTAATGAAATTAAACATACATATCAAGTATCATGAAGATCAAGTATGCATACATGCTTTAGCGGCGAATATATATTATGTTTCAAAGAATCATGACAACTATTTCATTAACCACTGATATACTATATATTAATAACCATAACTTATAATTTATAAAATTGTTATACAATAAATATATATACTGACATATCTATATTGCTAGCATAATCGTAAGAACTCTATTTTTTATAATAAAAATATAATTACCCATATAATTTCTTAACAAGAAAATTTAAATATCATCTGAAGTAAGGCGGATTAGATCAAAGGTGGTTGAGATTCTTTTGAGTAAACAATGATAATAAGGCTTAATAAATACTAATACTTCTTGAGGCTAGCACGACTAACCCATCTCACATTTCACTTCAAGCTCTACCACCCGTCTTAAGTGACATGGTGTAAGTTTTAAATAACTATTATGTCATTGTAGTACTTAAAAGTGCACATATGACCTAGGATCCTTAATTTCAATAAAAATATAAAAGTAGAGTTACTAACAGATAGAAGATACAATAAACATAAGAGTTTCAATATAAAAAGTCTATATCAAATTAAAAGATTAAAACCTAAAAAAATTGAAATCTAAATTCATGGTATGATAAGATATGAGATGCCATAAGAGCGACTATAGTTTAACCCAAATTTTAGCTAAATGCATATTCAAAATATACAGAGATGCTCTTCAAAGAAAAAGATTAAATATATAGATAAAAGAGCATATTTATTAGTAGTGGGTAAATTTATCACAAGTAGATGATGAGTATAAGTGCCAATTGTGTTACAGAAAATGGACAAAAAAAGAAAAATATGGGAATTAATATAAATTAGTTATATCTTTTATTAAATAGACATCTAATGTTTATATTTCTTAAAATTCTAGCTCATGGAAGAGCACGGGTTGCCGAACTATAGTAACAATAGTTTGTTCTTTATAGGGGCTTTTTTATACTGCTTACAGTTAAAAATAAGTTGAAATTGCATCAACAGAGAAAAAGCATATATGTAGGACAAGAGTCGTAGCACGAGTTGAACAAGTGGCTCGAAAGCTTATAATTAACTCATTAACCATTGGTAGGACGGTAAGAGTACGCAACTCCAGTACTAATGAGGCAGTCATGTATAGGTGCACAACAGAGCTTGGTCATTGCTAAGTACTGTACAGTACATATATGTACTGTATGAGTACGTATATACGACAAGATTTTTTGAAAAACTAAGGGCAAGAGGACAGCCGTGCATAGTCCATATAGGGTGGTTATATCTTGCACGGTTTTCCCCTCTTTTATAGAGTTCTCTAATCTAATTATATCGAAGTTTGGACTAGAATAATGGGTTTATTTATAGATTAAAGTGTGATGCTTAGGCTTAGCTTGCTTGTGTTTATGGCTAGACCCTGATGAATAGTTTGTCGTAATCACAACTGATAGCATATTTCTTGGTGTGATTCATGTCCAAGTCTCCCATAGGTCTTTAGCTTAGTCAACCGAGTGCATTATTGGGGTTTATCAAGGCCCAGAGCAGTTGAGCTTTCTAGGAGTAGTATAAGAAGATGTGTGTCTGACCTTCCTGGTGGCCATAGGGTTCACAAGCATCGGAGATGGAGATGTTTATATGATAGAGAAGTACTTTGGTTGGTAATATCTTATGATGAACGGACCAAAAAGGAATTGCTTTCCCTGAGAAGTAACCAATTTGTCCCAACACTAGTGTAGCTCTCGGCTTAACACACATATTATGCACTTAATTAATTTGGTTGTAAAGGATTCATATATTTGTAGGGTTGAGTGTACATGTGTGTTTGTGGACATTTGTTCTTATACCATTTAATCTATATATGCTTAAAATTAAAAGAATAAAAATTCTTTCGGTGTCCTTCACTCTTCTCCCCTAGTTCATATGTCTCTCCGATCCACTTCCCCAAATTAAACATACAAATTTTAGCCGGTTTTACTCAAAGTTGTAGTACTTGATGAGTTAGAGATAAGTGATTGGTTTACTGTCTCGTTCGTGATCTAAACTCATAGTTGTGCTCATATAGATTAGAATAACATAATCTAAACTCATGATTGGTTGTCATATAAATTAGAATGATTAGCGTCTGTAGCCATGGTCTAGGGTCTAATAAAAATATATAGCCCTTTTAATTTCATTCAAGATAAGAGGGTGTGTCTATATATACACACATTGTGGCCATGGAACACATACGTGGTGCGCTAAGACAGTAAGATGTGGTGTAGTAGTAGGCAGGCCATCCCGAGTGTCCGAGTAGTTGGCCCATCATCAGCGCTGATCAGCAGCATGTGGTTGTGTTTCTTCCGTTCAGTGGCTATCCTGCACACTCACCACTTGCACGCACGCTGGACCATAATTCCACCATGACAACAGCCGGTGTTCCCAATTGATTAAGACTGGCGTCTATATGAACATCCATCACATCGTTTTTGAAAATGTTTTTCTTGAGGCAGTTTTGTCCCTCTCAAGACGGATGCGAATGCGATGGAACCATGGGCGCCAATCATGTAATCCCAGCGCAAACTTGCAATATAACGAAATAAATTCCTTTCATGATCGATAGCTCTTCCCCGACGCTTCACACCATTCATTGAAAAAAAGAGATAAGCGGAGCTAGTTATTCATACAAATCCCTTTGTCCACAAATAAATTGGTATACATATATTGGTATATATATGAATTTGAGAAAAAGAATAGTCAAAGAGATTTCTAATCAATGCTCCACCTACCACATGCTAATACAATAATCTCGAGTTTCATCATTTGTTCTTTATAGCAACGACTCCACAAATATGAACACATTGCACATATTGTGATTATAAAATCAGGTTAAGGATACGTCGGCTCTTATGATTACAAATGATCTAACTGATCCTAGATTGATGATCACTACTATACAAAAAAATCTTTTTACAAGGCACTTCAAAATGGCTCTCGGAGGTAGTTGGACCAAAAAAAGCCGCCTCAGTTAATCGGTTCCGGCCCATCCCGGGCCACCGGAGTTAACCGGTTAAGGCCACGATTATCTCGTGACCTTATGTCCAAGACGGTTAAAAAAACCGCCTCGCTTAACCAATTTTGATCGTCTCAATTAGGTTTTTATGTAGTAGTGGATATAAAATAATTCCTAATAGATTCACGGTTTTAGATGAAGTACAATAAAACACATTTAGAACTGTTAGTATTAAAAAGTAAAAGAAAAAAATTAATATAGTGCATCCAAACTTACAATTTTGTTGTTACTTCAAACAATGTAGATGAAGAAGATGAACAGTTATCAAAGATAGGATCCATGAGTTGAAAGACAAGACCCCTCCGATTTATTGTGCAACTCAATAGAACTACTTTTAGATCGGTGACTAGAATTGCTTCCAGCATCTGCCAAAGGTCATTAGGGGAGCTGGTCTAACATGGAAGGTAAGACGATATATTCTGATTCTTTAGGTTGGTGAGATCGCTCGTCTTCTTGTCTTCGGACATCATGATAGTAGATTGAATCACCATTATTCCCAAATGAATCACTAGCAAATGTGCTTAACAAAAATTCAAGTCTCACCTGCTAGGACTAGATCGCCCAAAGGCCGCACATGGCCTAGACATACAACGAGGAAGGTCAAGACAAGGAGGCCGACCAACGGATCGGCCAAACAGATTTGATGCACATTCTTCATCCGAAAAGCCTAAGAATATCTCCTAGCAAGATCTATCAACAAGGAGCACAATGTGGTTACCCTAGGGTCAGAAAAAGCCACCTAGAATGGTTACAAATTAAATGTTGTTGACAGAGGTGATACATAGCACGGGTTTGGACAGAGCTAAAGGTAGGAGAAAGGGTAGTAGATTGATTTTTTGATCGACATACGTAGATATCTCAATCGGTTGTGATCCTATGATATATACAGAGGGCATAAGATTTTGTCCTATTAGAAAACTTATTCTATATAAGATTTACAAGTTTTGATACCCAATTGAATGAGTTCCCATCAAATTAGGGTTGAAACCGGTCGGCCTGCCAAAACCGGCTCGATCTAGTTTCCAAGCCGGGTTTGCGCAAAAAAGGCTAGAGAAACAGGCTTAAGCCAGTTTTGAAAAACTGACCTAGCCCGGTTTTTACATGTTATTGTCCTATGAATAACAAGACTAGGCCGGTTTGTACTGGGTTTTATGTACTTTAAGTGACAAGAAGGAATTGCGGTGTAATGATTAATAAAATCGTTAAAAGAATAGCTAGCCTATATGATGGAGGACATGTCAAGTTTCTTCATTCTTGCAAGCCTGACTTTAACGGCGCATCTCTATATAAATCTTTATCACTACTCTCTTTTCTATCTAATAGTCCCTCCATTCTAATTATTGTAAGTCATTTCAAGAATTTTGGAAATCAAAGTATCTCAAGTTTAACCGAATTTACATAACAAATAATAACATTTAGAATACCAAATAAGTATCACTAGGTAGATTCTTCATTAATTATATTTTTATTATATACTTATTTGATGTTATAAATCTTTGTAATTTTTTCTCTGATAAAAAGTCTTTAGAATTTTGGCAATCTGCGTGTTCGGGTTCCTGTGCCGCTGCAGCAGTAGTGTGGTGTCCCGAAGCGAACGTCTTTGCATGGGACGGAGCGACATGCCACGGTCTCATAGGGCTTAATTGGTTTAGAGTAGTGCTGACTGCTGAGTCGCTCGTATCCACTAGCCAGGCTAAGCTGAGATAGGTCTAGTGCATACGAGTCCATGGGTCGGCCGAACTCATATACACAGCAGCCCAACAGTTTGTTTGGTTGCTTGCTTCTTCTGCATTCACTCCCTCACCGATGAGCCACGAGATGTGTGCGTTTGTGCCCGCACGAGCCAAGCCGACGGAATCCGTCTACGTTTCCCAGCATGCATGGTGAGGCATCTTGCATGTGTGTGTGGCCATGCTCTTGCAGCTAAGCATCTAAACAATCGGGGAACTCTTGCATGTGGTCAGCCAGGTTAAGCTGGGGTTTCTCCAAACCAATCACGCCTATAGTGACACCTGACGACGTATACTGGAAACATGCGTTGTTGAGATCTCGCTCTAGCCCACGTGGCAGCCGCTGCAGCCTATAAAAGCTGCATCCTATGAGTACTCGCAAATCCTTCATATATATTCCTGCTACTCCCTCTGTCCCGTAATTCTAGACGTTATAGCGCGAGAGGAAATCGTCTAAGGTTCACCATTCAATGCATGCACCTGGACGCAGCTGTGTGACTCATTCAATGTTTTTCTGCTGTACCAAACTAAAGCTATAACGTCAAAAGATTTGGGACAGAGGGAGTACATGCTTTGCTTGCTCTCAGGAGTTAGGACTACGATTACGATATATACGTGTCACTTCATGATCATCTCACCGGAACCCTAGTACGAGTAGCTAGCTATATATAGCCCTTCTTGTAGCGAGCTATAGGGAACATCAATCTCGATCTAGTAGCTGGTCCATCAGTCGTCGACGCCAAGACGAGGTCCCAACTACAAGTAGCTTATAGCTTATTATTATTCTCGCTCTCTGGTACATTAACGTACGTAAGTACGTGTCCGGCGCTAGTAGGTTTCCAAAGCTGGCTTTTCACCGAATCGTAACCTTTTCTGCAGAAATAAAGGCCGGCGGCGTTGGTGAGAAAAAAAGGCGCCGACCACCGATGAGTGCCGGCCGGTTGCGTGCAAAGTGGCCGCATCCTTGTCCTATATATCGACTTGGGGACCAAGCAAGGACATAGTAGATTGATGATGATGAGTTGTTCGTGTCATTGCATTGGTCGTGTGCAAGCGTTACAATAGGTGCTTTTGTTTACTTAGAAGAAAGCATATGACTACCCATGTTACCGACAAGGCGGGAAGTAAGTAACAATCGCAGCAAGGTCACTAGCACCTCAGGTCCTGGCCGGGTTCGACTTTACGTGTGCATTAGGATCGTATATTCTATCATTTTACGGTATTGTGTTTTCAGTGGTCAGCGACTATCGACAATGAGATGTTTGTCGTGACTTCATCAATCTCGAAGGTTTAACGGTCCAATCTTCGATGAAACTCATAGAAATAGGGTTTACATGCGTTCGTTAATTCATATGGGCGACTATGCATGCATAATAAGCATATGTCTCATGTTAAGAAATGGTCTAGTATTTCTTTCGTCATGTTCAGGTCGTCTTGCTAAGAAAGTACGGTCTAGTATGTCTTTCTTCTTGTAAGTCCTCTTGCTAAGAAAAGCTAGACATGCTTTGATTCCTAGGTCTTGCTTGTTCTCCTTGTAAGTATTGGACGCATTCTAGAAACTATGCTATATTCATATGTCCCTAGAAAATTTTTAATGAGGCAAATTTTGTCCTAGTCTCTATGCTTTGTATTTAATCTTTGAATGAAATTTACCTTTTTCAAAAAAAAAAGAAGCTCTCTTGCTCATTACAGAGCTCAAGTATTAGGGTTTGTATGGGTGTTGGCCATCAAAAGTCACACCTCGTTTGAGTCAAACTGTGACTTGCCACAGGACGTGGCATAACAAGTACACACTGTAGAATATGGTGAGATTTCATAGAGCAATACATTTGCTTCACCTATGGCAGCCTAAACTGTATTCCCAACCAAATAGTGGAGAGAAAACTGTGGTGCACCGAACCTGTGACTTGGCAAGCTAAGGCGGCCAACCAAACAGCCCCTTAACCTTCTTCACACGCTATTGTCCAGTGGGTCCACAAAATGACGTGCCTGCTACTTCATGGCCTCTAAGGTAATGAAGCTGTCTATGCATGCCTCCATGACAAAAGATGAATTCGCGACCACCACAAATAGATCCATTAGCTAGAATCACACGTATGTGACCTTATTTGAGTAACAAGTGAACTATAAAGTGATTGGGCTGTACTACTAACATAATTTTTGTGACTTTAATATGTTCTTATCAAGCTTTTTATCTAAAGACATAAAAGCAAATTAAGACCAAAATACTTGTTAGATCTATATGATTGCATACCAATAGAGAACATGTTTTGGATTTACATGATTGCAAACCAATCTATATCTATACATATTATTATATGATATTAATGAGTGTTGCTCCACTCTCTGGTGCATAAGATAAGATCCTAAGAGTAGTACTATATGATGAATTAGATATTATTAGAATCGTAGTTGATTTATTGTCATGTTCATGATCCAATAAACTCATGACCCATACTCATATGAGTTAGAAGAGAGCATGTATGTCTGGCCACAAGATAGGTTGGTTACAAAATGTATTGGAACTGATGAAGCAAGATTTAAATTAATTATGTAGCAACACACATATATGTTTGCTACTAGACTAAAAACAAGCAAGCCCCATATTCCTTTTTCTTTCTTATTTTGGACCTTATAGTCAGAAAACAAATTAAATGTATGTTGGAAATCCAGGTGAGTCTGAAAACAAAAATTTCATCTAAGTCCCACCTACATTTAATAGCTTGCTATATAAGCATTTTTATGGCATGGCAAGGTTTTCCATGCAAATGAAAACTCTCGTGGCCCGGTTTCCAACTATAGATGAGTCATGAAATTTAGTACTTCGTCAATTTCAAATTATAAGATATTTTCATATTTTTAAATAGAAATGTCTGAAAAATTTAGATACATTGGTTTTACTGTATATGTATCTAGACATAGTATATATCCGAGTGCATATTAAAAGGTACATATTTAGAAAATTTAAAACATCTTTAATTTAAAATGGAGAGAGTATATATTAAACAATATAACGAAATTATGCATTAGTAGGGGGGTACCGTGAATGAACCCATGCTATTTTTTTTTTGATGGTAGGCGACGTGTCTGGCCGACACCGAGGCGCCTATGGTGATTTCACCAATTTCGAGATTTGCCAGTCCATCTCGTTCTTTGAAGATGCTTATAGGGGACGGGGGTGTGTGTGAGTGCATGCGTTCATAGGGGTGAGTGTGCGCCATGTATATGAGTGTGTCTCAAGGTCTCAGAATTGGGTTTCTTCTAAAAAAAAAGGTTTGAACCCATGATATGGAGAAGGTGTGGAATAGCAACAGTTGTTCTAAACTAAAAATATTTGTTTGGAAACTACTCCCTCTGTCCCAGTATTCATGACGTCGGAGCATGGATGCAGGTGCAATTAGCATTCGCTGAATCAAGACGAGGTGCAATCCGGATGCATGGATGAAGGAATGTACCTGGACGCTTCATTGGAGTGCTAAAACGTCATGAATACTGGGACAGAGGGAGTATATACATGGAGGTAGTTGTTTCATCCATCTTTCATTTATTTTGTCTGGCGTGTCGTTCTTAGAAACAATACTGAGAATGATGATCTGATGATTACTAAAGACAGCGAGTATTGGGCTACTAATCCCACGCGTTTTCATCATTGATAATATAATATCCCGTACTAACAAAAAAAAAGCATGATTAATTAATATTATAACGTGACAGTAGCACACTGTGCGCGAGCAGAGCAGTGCGTGGATACGCACACACGCACCACACCAGGGCAGCAAAGTCAAGTTGAAGGTGATATAGATGTGGCGCGCGATGGGGCGACGACGGGCGCAGCATGGATCGCGGCCACCCGCACGCAAGCCCACACAACCGGATCAGCTGTGGTGGCATCGTGCACAAGGAAGGACATGTGATGAGAGGATGATCCAGGCCCACGGCATTTTTTGTTTTTCGGAGAACGTGACGCGTACGGAATGGCGCGGAATGAATAATCGAATCCCCGTCTGACTGAAGGATGACCCGATGATCGAGAGCAGCGGACCAGCGGCGTGGCGATTCCTTCCACCTCCTCGCCCGGCCCTTTTTCCTTTTGGCACATTGCGCATCCAATGCAGAGGCCAATCTTCAGTTCTGTAGCGTGTACCATGGGTGCATGCATGCACTCCACGGCAATCATGCATATGCATGCTGTGTCAAACACATACGGAAAAGCTTTGCTCCATATATTCAGACAAGGTATCTATGCGCAAACTAATCTCTCCGTCAAAACCTGTGTAAATTATAATAAAAAAGGTCTAAATTCATCAAAAAGTTACACATGTAAATGATATGATATGATGATACACAGTTTTATAAAATATCTTATCCAAACTTGACTTCATCTACAAAATATAAAAATAAAAAATTTCTAACAAATCATCTAGACAGTTTTCTGATTTGAGATTTATTATTTTTATTAAAAAAAACCAACAAGCACTGATGACATAACATTGGCACACTGTGCGCGAGCAGAGCGCGTGGATGTGGCGATGATGCGACGCATGGATCGCGGGCACCGGTACGCAAGCCCACAGACACAACGTAGCTGTGGCATCGTGCACGCACGCGCACAAGGACGGTGAGAGGATCCAGGCCCATGGCATTAATATTTTCTTTTTCTTCTGGAGGACGCGTACGGA
Organism: Chrysopogon serrulatus; assembly: GCA_015844335.1. NCBI lineage: Eukaryota > Viridiplantae > Streptophyta > Magnoliopsida > Poales > Poaceae > Chrysopogon > Chrysopogon serrulatus. Next base: position 119,711 of record JADLZL010001959.1, on the reverse strand, counting down.
ACGGCGCGGAATAATCGGGTGGGTGGCGCGCGCACTGGATGAGCCGAGACCGAGAGCAGAGCAGCGGACCCGCGGTGGTGAACTGGTGATTAATTATTCCACTTGCACCTCCTCCTCGCCCAGCTCTTTTTCTTTTGGATTTGGCACATTATTGGCATCCAAGCAATACAGAGGCCGCCAATCTTCTGCTCTGTAGCGTGTACCATGCTGCATGCACTGTCGGGGCGTGTCGAGTCGTCGTCGTCGTCCACGGCAATCATGTTGGGGACAGGGTTTTTCTTACCGGTGGTAAACCGGCCGGTTTGACGGGTTACCGACCAAACCGGTGCGGACCGGTTCGGTTTGCCACCGGTACAAACCGTTAGGGTTTTTTTTAATTGAAATTTGAATTTGAAAAATGAAAAATTCTAAAAAAATTTATAAAAATAGTTCATAATTTATAGAATTCAATGGTGTTAAAATTTTTCAAATTTGAGTTCGTTTAGTATTTATTTTGACCTTTGCAAATTTGAAAAAAAAAAAAAAAAAAAAAAAAAAAGCCGCGGCCCATTAAGGCCCATTAAATCATGAAGGTCGAAAAATATACTAAACGCACTCAAATTTGAAAATTTTTGACATTATTGATTCTATAAATCATGAAGTATTTTTAAAAATTTTTTTCTAGCATTTTTTTTTTAAACATTTTTCATTTTTCATTTGAAAAATTTTGACATCATTGATTACCGACCGTAAACCGCTTCTAACCCGGCCGTAAACCGGTCTAACCGACCGGTAAACCGGTCCTTACCGCTTGAATCAAAAAGTTTCAAAATTCAAATTTGAAATTTGAATTCGACCGGTATAAATCGGTAAATCGATTTATACCGGCGGCACACCGCTACCGGACGGCGGTTTTGGTTGTCCTGAATCGGTAAGTAAAACCCTAGTTGGGGAAAGCTTTGCTCAATCCCCTGTAGCCATCTAGCATTTTTCTTTTCTTTTCTTTTCCTTGCTTGGAAATGTTATGGTTCCTCTCGTTTCACGTCACTCCGATCCTTGTCTATGTTCGCGTGTCAAAGAAATGTTCTAAAATAATGTTATGTGAGATGTCGTCAGATTCCCCTATATATCGTGTTGTTAATAAGGTGTTTAGCCTCGTTTGAAAAATTGGCTATATATCCTTGCAAACTTGTGTTCAACGATGTTGGACAATACACTATCATATCCGAACAAAGATTTTGATTTGGGCTTTTGGATTTTTCAAGGTTTTGGTCATCTCTCTCAGAAAATAAAGACTGAAATACACTGCAAAATATTGAAGAAGACTGAGCAGCAACTCGTTTCGGTCATTCTAGTTTGGTCTTCATTCTAGACTGAATTGATTCATGATATATCTTGACCGTAAATTGTGGCATCGCTTTCTCTATTTCAATACATGTGTTTGACTTTTGACAGTAAAATATTACAAGATGAGCACAAATAATATGTAAGATCGATACTCTACTTTTAAAAGAATCAGTTTTTTTAAAGGTTTAATCAATATTTATATAAGAAAAATACAAATATTTATGATGGGAATAGATTGATTAAAACATATTTTTATACATATTTATTTGAGAATATAAACATAAATATTATTTTCAACGTATCTAGTTTTTTGAACACAAGGAGAAAGTAGGTAGTAGTGAGTGTGACGGGGGACATGCGGTCCCCCGCCCGCATGGTACCGTACCGCTCGTTGGCGTTGGGAGGATATATGGACTCCAAGCCACGTGACGGATGGCATATTATTATCGGTGCCGGCCGGCCGGCCGGCGGTGGGTGCGCGGCTGTGCTCGTGCTCGTGCTCGTGCGCCTCGCGCGCGGCGACACACGCATCCGTCCGCGGTCCGCACGTCGAGCCGTCGCCGTCGCCGTCGGCGACTATTCACCACCTCACGCCGGTCGCCGGGGCCAGGCCGAGAATCGCGATCACATGAGCTGGCGATCCCATTCCGTTTCCAGCCGCTGTCGCGCGCACGCTGTCCATCCATATCCAGGACAGGACAGGACCACAGCCCAAACCGCGTGGGACACACACGCTGTCACACAGTAGCGCCCGCCTGCCGTGGGGTCCACCAGTGCGTGCGTGGGCTCCACGTTGGCAACCGGCAGAGGCGTTCTGTCTCGACACCTAAAACTACCACCTCATCATCGTCACCGGTTTGCAGCCAAACATTTGCGACACCAAGTCACAAACGGCATTATTCCAAGAAGTCAGCCAATTAAGTTTGATTCACGATGATCCAGACGTGGGTTTGGTTTGTACTGCTACTTGTGTTTGTGGTGGGCAAGATTATCCACTAGAGGTCCCATACATTAAAAACGCGTCAATGTGCAAAAAACTAAATGTGGTATTACCAATACTTTATATACTTATTTAATTATCTACTATAATAGTATAAATTACTTTCTCTGTCGTTTTATTTTTTAGATATGTAACCTTTATTATACACTATTTACGATATTGAGGAATCCGTATAACACAATGTAACTGAACAAGTTTGAAAAAATAAATAGATAATTTATATGTTTAGGAACTGAGATGACATAGCCGAACAAAGTTAAGTTATCTTAAGATGTTAATAATTTAGAGACGGATATCTTAAGATGTCCATAAGGTGCCTACGATGCTCTTCTTTGTTAATAGTCAGTAGACGGTCACCATTCCATGCCCACCTGTGAAAATGATTAATGGAGATGTGCATTTGCATGAGACTCGCCTCACCATTTATAGAGATGGCCTCTAAAAACGCCCATATCTATTAATCAGAGAGTTTATCTCCTAAATTATTTTAGTAGTGTATTCTAAAAATATCCATATATAATCCTTGGTGTACTCTCTAGTATTAGATCCAATTTAGAACAAAATTGTGGTCACTACTTGCTAATCATAGAGCTTGTTTGTCCACTTGATTTAGCTTTGTTACATTTCTTTTAGTGCAGGGTCCGGCCACTTGATTTGAAGTTGTGGAGTAAGAGATAGACGATTGTATATCTATCTATCGACTACTAGCTTTACACTGTGTGACGAATGGCATGCAACTTGCAACGTGTCAAGCACGGCGCGATATTATATATTTAATAGAGTTAAATGCATCGGAGGTCCATTAACTTGTAAGCAAGTTTCAGTTAAGTCCATCAACTTAGAAAGTGATTTTTTAGGTCCATTAATTTGTGAGCAGATTTCAGTTAGGTCCATCAACTTAGAAAGTGGCTTTTTAGGTCCATAAACTTTGTATGACGTATCACTTAGGTTCATATCCCTCCACGTGGACTTTTTGCGCTGACGTGGCCTGCTAATTTATCTATCTGAAGCAGCCGTTGAACTCTTTATTTCATCAAACACATTGTTAGCGAGCGAGCGAGCGCCGCCTCTACCGATGCAAGTGCGAGAACGAGCCGCTGCCGCCACGGCCGTGGGCGAAGCGCTACCACGAGGACACACCGGCAAGCACTCGCCACCGCCAAGGCCACACGGACGTCTGAGCAAGCCACCATGGCCACGAGGGCTGGTGGGCAATCATGCGCCGTCTTGTGCTCAAAATTCATGACAAACGCGAATAGCAAGGAACACCTGGCCACCCATGTGCATAGAATGGCCAGCGTGGCTACCAACGGCGCCCTATATGTGTTCCCCGTGGCGTGGCGACCTGCTTGTGCGTCGTCGGGGCCGCAATGGCAACGACGCTCGCCTGTGTGGCCGCCGCGAAGCGCCTGGTCGCGTGCCTGCGCCCGCTTTTGGCCACGGCCGGCGGCTCGCTCTTACGCCTCGCATCGGTGGAGGTGTACTTGCTTACCCACTCACAATGTGTTTACTAAAATGAAGGGTCAATAGCTACTTCAATGGATAAATTAGTAGGACATGTTAGTGCAAGAAGTCCACGTGGAGGGATATGGACCTAAATGATACGTCATACAAGATTTATGTACCTAAAAAAATCACTTTTTAAGTTGATGGACCTAATTGAAACCTGCTCACAAGTTGATGGACCCAAAAGATCACTTTCTAAGTTGATAAACCTAACTGAAATTTACTCTCAAGTTAATGGACCTCTGGTACATTTAACTCTTAATATTATATCTCACGATATACGTAGAGCGTGTCTGTGCAGAGCGTGTGGTACCAACACTAAATTAATTTTACCGAACAAAGCCTCATCAAAGTCTACGTAAACAAGAAGCCTCGATTCTGTTCATGCACTTTCCTAAAAGTTGGCACGATGGCGTGCATGCATGCATGTGCAGAGGATTACTATACAACACTGCATTGAAAAAAAAAAGAAAAGAAAAGGCTGGGACGACGACGACGACTGAGCTTGCAGGGCTAGCGTGATCAAGGGAGTTCAGTTAGCAAAAGCTAGCTTGAATTTCTTGATGCATGCAACTAGGACATGAATGATTCAGTCAAAGATTTGGAAGGGCGTTCTTTACCAAGTAGTAGTAGGAGCATCCTTGTACAGCCATGCATAAAAAATCTACAGCATGGCGTCACGCGGTCTATCTATCTATTCTATAAAGCGAAAGCAACTACTAGGACGACGCAGCATAATAAACTATTACGTAACGCGGCAACTGGGGAATAATTGTGGTGTAGTGTAGGGAGATGTGAGAGACAAGCTGCTGGCTCGCTGCTGGACATAGGATCATCATCTTGATTACTGTACTAGTAATAATGCTAATAATATACTAAGAGTAAGATAAGGTCGTCGAGTACTTTATACAACACGTCGTGGTCAGTGTGCAATGCATGCATGTATGTAAGAGTTGAGGCTACAAATCATACGGCAACTTGCCCTGATTGCTAGCTTGCTAGGTTAATTTTTTATGCCAACCAAAACCGATACCGTGCGTGGCTTTGGTCTAGCTAGGCTTTGAAAAGATTAATTGACGCCCAATGCAAGTTGGGGTTAGGTTGATACGCGCGCGCGTCCATACACATACACACACGCATATACGCGCCATGCAGATAGGGAACGTATCTAGTCTGTAAAACTAACTTTCCGCTAAAACCTGTATTAAACCACGGTAAAAAAAATCGTATAAATTCACCAAAAAATTCACATATGTAGATGATATGATGATACATAACCTTGCAAAATATCTTGTCGAAACTCGACTTCCTTTGTGTGATATAAAAAATAAGAAGTTTCAAGCCGTAAAGTTGTCCAAATGATTTGGTAGAAATTTGTTATTTTTATATCTCACAAACAAAATCGATTTTAAACAAGATATTTTGCAAGGTTGTGTATCATCATGTCATCTACATGTGTGATTTTTTTGGTGAATTTAGACGACTTTTTTACTTGGGGTTTTCAATTAAAAAGTTAGTTTGCACTAGATACATTCCCATGCAAATATGCATCATCGAGATTATTATTCTATTCAAGCATTTGCATACCATGTTATAATACTGAGCTACCCAACTATGAAGGTAGAGTTGCCTAGTAAGTACTTCTCCGCTCTAAATTATAAGTTACTTTAATTTTTATACATTTATTTTACTATACATTTTAATATAATAATATATCTAATACATAAAAAATCAAAAAAGACTTATAATTTGTAACGAAAAAAAAGTAGGTTTTTACTTTCACGTACCAAGGAACGGACACGTGCTGCCGTAACCCTCGTGCCCACTCCGAACTCCTTGTGCAGCAAGGGCACCAAGAAACAGCAACGCGGTGCGCCAGCGGACACCACCAGACAAATGGTGCCAAAGAGCAGTAATATACTACCCACCCGGTATGCGTCACAACCAACGATGCTACGTGCTATATAAACAGCTCAACCGTATACTTCCAGTCTTCAAGTAACAACACTGCATCCATCAAACTTTTTTTTTTTTTAGCAAAATTCATTAAACATAAATGGACACATATGTGGGAAAAAAATGAAGAGTACATAAACTGGGCCTTTGAAAAAATCTGTAAGAATCCACAACAGCCTAATCAAGCCAATATAAGAATCCACAACAGCCTAATCAAGCCAATCTTTGGAGTTTACAGCCCAGACCAGCCCACTTCATATACAGTTCAGCATGGGCCTAACGAATTCTTGAGTACCCTTTCCACAAGATATGTCAGCAAATACAGGTATGTATCATCTAAGTATAATCCTGTGTTTTTGTAAGTCTGATGATGTAAAACCTATATTATGCAGAAAAAGCAATACAAGTCAGCAGCCCACCAATGAACTGCTATTGTGATGCAGCAGGAAGCGGCTCACTGGCCTCGAGAAGCTCATCAAGCAAACCAGTGAAAACCATGGAATCAGTCTCCTTGGGAATGAACTTGAGGAGCGCGGAAGGAACCAGGTCTTCATCTTGCAAGGTGCGTGGCCGCTCTCCTGGGTTTGGAAAATGAGGCACCACACGTGCCTTAGGAATGGCTGGAAAGATAAGTTCGAACTCCAAACATGGTTGCTTCAGAGCAGATGTGACGAACTACAATAAGGAAAGACAGCACGTTAGTCGACAGCTACAAACCAGAAGGCAGAAACTGCCATAGATTGATCATACTGCACTGAAACTGATATAAATATCAAAGGAAACAACTTTCAGTGCCACAGGTCACAGAATAACAATAATGAATAGCTGCAAGACTCCAGTACAGATAGGCCAACCTACACTGACTGCAAGTCTGCAACATAAAACTGTCCATGCTAGAAAGCCATGGCATGAATAAGATACTAGTAACAGATATTTTCAGGCAGAAATAATTCATGAACAAGATACAAGTTTAAAAGGACAATTTCAAGTACAAAAAAAAAAGGTGACAGCGTAAAATGATGTACAGGAAACAGCTACAGAGCTTATTTACAAAAATAGGCTAGCATGGATGACAAATATTTCAGATTCACAAAGCACGTCAGCTATGTACAGGAAAAAGCTACATGTCAGATCATGTCGATATAGCAAGGATATTGTACTCGACATTCCTACACAGCACCCTATAACTTCTATTAGGGGTGATAGATGAATATCCAGTGTCACTGAAACACCAACACCACCTGATATAGTCCGCTGTACCCACGAAGACCAAACAATACACAATATGCACTGCCATCAAGACCACTGTGTACAGGCTACAAAGCCCAGACAAACAGGTTCTGCCCCTAAGGTTGTTAACTTTTCTGACTGAAAATGGTTCACCAATCCTACTTCCTTCCGCCACTCCAAAATATAGTTCACTTTAGTTTTGTCCTAAGCCAAACTTGTCCAACTTTGAAATATGCACTAACATCTAAACATCAAAGTAGTGTTATCATGACATATGTTCCCTCTCTACGCAGGAGAGCAATGGAATGAGTTCTGATAATGTATTTATTTTGGACTTGTAGATGTTAATATATTTTTCCAAAATCTTGGTCAAAGTTAAAGCTTGACTCAGGGCAAACCCCAAGTGGACGAAGGGTCGCCACCTGATATAGTTGGGAGTGGAGGGGCGGTTGTCCTGAGATGTTCTTTAGATTACAATTTACAAATTAAGGAGCAAGGGGGGCAAGAGTACACTAGTTCCTCAGAGTTTCTGTGAAGGAGGAAATCTGCAGCTCCACTCCGTGGCCGACGTGTAGCATGCCATTACCAAGCATTGTAGCCTTGGTTGCAGGTTTCTGAAAACCACGTCATTCCTATGTTTCCTTATTTGGAATGGAGGGAGTATTAACTGGATGAATTTGATAAGTTGGTGCACCAATATTTTCATTTCCCATAATCATATTGGTAGAAAAAATAAAGAATGTGCTCATCCCACCAATGTTATAGGATGATGCCATTTGGACCAATCTAGCCTAGGATGAAGCAATTCATCAACCAAACACCCCCAGTTATCATCATTTTCACAAATAAGTGACACTTTAGAGTTCACAGTTTCCAGGATACAACTTTGAACATCAATGTTAAAAAAAAAAAAAAAGAAGCAAAAACACCAAATGGCCAGAGAGGCAACCAACCATGCATTTCAAGTCAACTCACGGTGAGCTAGTTTCACAGATGCTACCAATTTATATTAGGGCTAAAAAGAATGAACAAGTTAGAACCAGTGAATTACACATCAAGTGCCAAAATGATGAATAGTTCAAAGAGCATAGTACAGATGTTCAGTTTCTTTGAATGTCACCAAGAATGGAGTATCAACAAATTCTAGATCAAAACAACATGGATACCAAAAAATATAGTATATTCAAATGCCACCAAGAATAGAACATCAGCATATTCTGAATCAAGAAAATAAGGATACCGAAAAACACGACAAATTATTGGAAGAAACAAGCATGGTACCTCATACAGTGAACTAGTGGCCTCTCCTGGTAGGAACACGCCCTGAAGAATCATTCTATCTGGAAACTGAACTCGAATGACTGCTTGTTTATACTTCTGTCGAGCAGCCAATGCTTGCTTCTCCTTGTAAGACTTTGGTATCAACAATCGAGATTGTTCTAACCTTTCCCTCCTCATCTTTGCTTCATTCCTTATCTCCTCACCACTAAGCTTGTAAAAAGAATCTGGTACATCATTTTGTGACACAGAATTCCCAGGAACAGAGACAAATACCCGAATCTGTAAAGTTGACAACGATAATGTAATCTTCTGGAGTTTAACATCTTACTAATACATTTTGAAGATAGTTCATGGCAGGACAACAACAAACAACATACACAGATCACACAATGTACCAAAATAAACATTAGAAACGATCAATGGAATTGTAAACGTGCATATCAGATAACTAAAAGGACCTCCATATGTATTAGTCAGTCCTGTATTCCTGATATCCCTTATCCCTTAATTTATAGCAAGTCCCACTAATACCTCAACAAATGGTTACACATTTGGTAACACATACGATCTTCTGGGTACATGCCTTTACAATATTGCACTGTTCTATGTTTATGCTAACAGCAAATTTCTTTTGAGATAATAGATCAAAAGGGGAAATATGTTATAACCAACTATTATCTCTTGAAGGCATTTGATTCCATGGATGGAAACATAAATGTTAAGGAAAACAAATCACGTGGGGAGCAGCAGGGCGACCTTGATTCACGTGATTTGTTCAGTTACCAAAAAAAAAAAAAAAAAGTAAGGGAATCCGATAATGGCCGCTGCTGTGTAATGCAATAAGGCTTGCAGAGGGGAGGTATTGGCCATAGACGGGTCCTTATACGATCGCAGGGTATTCCATAACGGACTGAGCTGAACCAAGCAGCTGTATCGTCATCAGATCCCCTCCGTCATCTAATTATGTTACATTTTGCTGAACCAAACGCCATCCAAGTCCTAATGAAGCTAACAACGCAATGAAACAAACATAAAATTGGCAGTTCATGTAAAAGTGTCATCACATAATAGGTAAAATAAACAATCAAACTGTGCTGATTGATGGGATCAAATCATCAAAGCTTTGTGTCAGCCAGTCAATTAACACTGAAACAAGCACATTAAAGGCCTTATTATCAACTGAACCCTCTTCTTACCTGCCGATCAATAGTCTTGACACCGTCCTGCACATCAGCCACATTGCTGGAGCTTTCCTTGGCCTCAGCCTCCACCTTCGCTGGGGGCACAGAGGGGTGCGCCCCTCGAGCAGGAGTACGGCCCGCCTAATCCCATTGAGCCTACCATCGCTCGGCACTTCCTCCATCACGGCGAACAGCTCCCCCGCTCTCGTCCCCGACCTTGAACCCGACGGACTCCAGGAGCTCAATCCCACCTTCCCTGTCCGCAACAGCCTCCTTGATCCGCGGGTTGCCCAGCCTCACCCGCCTGAACTTCGTTGCCGGGCTCCCGGAGCAGGTTCCCCAGCAGGCGCTTGACCACCTCAACGGCGGCCGCGGGCGGAGGCGGGTCGGCAGCTAGGTACGCGGCGGCGCGCGCGCGGGCGCCCCCGCCGACGATAGGCAGCCGTCGAGATGCTCGGAGACGGCGAGCTCGGACGAGAACGCGTCTCCGCAGCTGGGGCACGCGACGGTGGCGGCGGCCGCGGTGCCGTTCGCGTCGGGGCGGCGGGAGGAGGAGACGAGGGGCGTGAACGGGGTGAAATCGGTGGTTGAAGTGGGCGGGGAGGCGGCGAGGGCCGCTTCGGGGGGCGGGCCTGGGGTTTGCGCTAGGGTTTGAGGGGCGGGAAGCGGGGTGTGAAGCGGAGGAGGAGGAGGAGGAGGAGGGGGGGGGGGCGGAGCCGAGGACGTGGGAGGTGCCCTTGAAGGAGGAGGGGGTCCCGACCCGGAGGAGGTGACCTTCTTCATGAACTCCTTCATCTTGTCCTTCATCATGGCGCCGGCGGGCGGGCGGCGGCGGAGGAAGCGTGGGCGGCCGCGGACAGAGGGGATTGGGGCGTGGGCGCGCTCACGCGGAGTGGACGACTTGGTGGAGGTTGTCGCCGCGGCCAGCGGAGCGGGGACGAAGCAAACGAGGAAGAAGGAACAGCAAAAAGGCGAGAGGCGAACCAGCTTTGGTTGCAACGGAATCGTTTGTTTGTGCGGTTTGTACCTGTGCCTACTGGTGGAGTAGCTGCCAAGGCATCTTCGCTAGACTGTAATATGTGACGGGCCGCAATAACTTGCTGGGCTGCACGGGCTGGTACACGGTCAAAGCCCGGTAGTGGCCTGGGAATCAAAATGGGCCTCTCGCGTTTTGTAGCTAATAGCAGTTTTTGTTTGGCTATTTTAGGATGCGAACGACCTCACGAATATGACAAAATTCCCTATTTAGCATCAGAGAAAATGGACACTTATTTAGCACTGAAAGATAATTTTTTTTTTCCAATAGCGCTAGGTTTGTTTTTTTTTGTTTCCACGGTCAACTATGAGCAGAAAGACCGTTTTATCCCTGTGTTCAAGTGCAACCACATTAATATGTTAATTAGATATTTTATTGCATAGATTTTCAACAGTACTATTTTTTTTTACATTAAACAGTTTTTGGCATTACCACTTTTTGCACAGATTTTTTATAACAGTGCAATTTTGTGGACGGTAAAAAAATTGTGATAAATAATTTGTGCAAGAAAAAGGTTGGTACTGCCAAAAAAAATATTGTGGTCCAAAAGAATGTACTGTAAAAAAAATGTTATAAGAAAATATAAGAAAATGGTACTATAAAAAAATCCGTGCAATAAAATATCATTGTTAACATGATGGAGCTACACATGAAATAGGGTAAAATGATCTTTTGCCCTCACTAGACGGTGTTAGAGGCCACGTCTAACGGCAATGCTATATAGTGTACCAAAAACGAACCCAAATGGTATATTATAGCAATCTTATCTTTTTAGTGCTAAATAAGTAATCAATGTCATATTCTGATGCTAAATAGGGAATTTTCTCTAAAATTTCCCACACGTAGAGACGGGGAGAGATGTGCAGGGCTCAGTCGATCAATCGATAAATAAATAACTCCAGAAGATGGCCGCTATGGTTCTGATGACAGGTTTCAGATAGCGCGTCAATGGGATCCACGATGACCCTGCCGCTGTGAACCGGTGGTAAGGCTATGCGCAGTGGGTCCTGGGAAGCGACCCGGGAAACGTTTTCCCGTATGGAAAACGCTGCAGCGGCGTGCGGTATCCGGTCCAGAGCGCGCATTCACCCGGGAAGTCCAGCGTCCTAGCGTGCATCTAGAAAGAACCGCTGGCCCCACGCGCATGCATGCAGCAGTGAGCGAGAGCGCCTGCACGCCCCTGCGCACAAGATTCCAGTGGTGGGCCCTATTGTTCCAACTAACTAAACAACGTTTTTACTCACAAACCACAAATCCAAATTAAATTTTGATTGCACCATTAAATTCGTTGCAATTAATCCTTCAAAATTAGATCTCACATGGATATATTTAGATAAAGTGACAAGTGGGCCCCATAGTGGATAAAGGATGATATAAAGGATGGATGGGTGCGGAAGAATTGGATATAAAGGAGAGAATCTTGCTGACTAGGCAGTATAGAGGAGAGAAACAGAGGATGATGGCTATCCGTACTCATCATCTTCTATTTCTCTCTTCTATACTTTACCAAGAAGATTCTCTCCTCTATAATCAATTCTTCCGCATCCATCTATTCTCTATATCATACTCTATCCACTATGGGACCCACTTATCATTTTATCTAAATATATTCATGTGGGATCTAGTTTTGAAGGATTAATTGCAACGAATTTAATGGTGCAATCGGAATTTAATTTGGGTTTGTGATTTGTGAGTTATAACACTTTTTTTAATTGAAAAAGGTGGGGCCCGCCACAGATTCTTTTGCCCATGGGCGTTGTGACTGTGGTGCATGCATCGGTTGTCGCTGCTGTCTCTCGTGCATGGGGGCCACTGAGCTTTACCGCACGCCCGGTAGAACGCCAGAAATACCGGCAGCAAGCTCGTTCCGGATGCAATAGCGTTCACTGCTGCAGCAAATTTTCTACGCCATATCAGTTTGCCGTTCCTTTTACCGCTATCGCTGCGGATAGTCTAACGAGATAGAACGCCTGAACCAAACAAGCTCCTTATTAATTCCTAGCATATCAAGTGAGAAGTGTGCAAGGACAAGGACCACTGCTATACAGGCCCAAAAAATAAGCAAGAAAATGCTGATGCGGTCACGCCTGGTGACATATATTTAAGATATTAAACCTGCACAAGCTCCTTGAAGGAACCAGTGCCCACGTCGCTTAGAATGATGTGGGCCATCTGATTAGGCCACTTAACGGCTGAGATTTGGCTCCTTTGATTCTGTCTGAAGCTAATTAACCTTACAGAAGCTGATTATGGACCCGATTCGGCAAGAAGCTGCTTCCCGTGCTTTTTCTTCTTATCTTCTTCGGCTTCTCACCGGCTTCTCCTTGAATCCGGATCACCAAAAATATACGGCGCTTCAGCTTCTCGTCTAAAAAAAAAAAAAAAAAAAAAACTCCCATCCCCTCCCTCTCGAACTCTCCCGATGCGGCGGCGAGCAAGGCGACGGCGCACCCCGCGGGCGGCGCACCGGCGCCCCCCTCCCTCCCTCTTCGTCCCCCACGCTCTCCTCCCTCTCTCTCTCTCTCTTCGCTCCCTCCCTCTCTCTCCCGTCTCTCCCGACGCGACCAGGGCGGCGGCGCAAGGCGAGGTCGGCGGTGGCCGGGCCTCGGCGCAGCCGCCACCACACTTCTCCTCGTCCGCGCTCCTCACTCCTCGTGCCGCAACGGCGGGGCGACGGTGGCCTCCGCCAGGTGCTGCGCCGGTGCTGCGGGTCGCCGCCACCGGACGCGGGGGCCCACTGGTTGCTGCCTCTCTATCTGGATGGCGGCGCAGCGGGTGGGCAGCCCGAGCGCGGCAGCGGCCGGGCCGACGACCGGCGGCCCCTCACGGTGAGCCCTCCACGCGCCTCTCTCTCTCTCTCTATCTCTCTCTCTCTCTCTCTCTCTCTCTCTCTCTCTCTCTCTCTCTCCCTCTCCCTATCCGTTTCTCGATGTGGCCGGGCCACTGCGGTGCCGGCTCTCCGGCGCGGCCGCTCCCTGGCACGTCGCGCGGGCGGTGCGACGGCGACCACCGCCAGGCGCTGTGCAGGCGCGGGACCTGCGTTGGCCCTGGCGGTCGCCATCGCCGACCACGGCACGGCGACACCGGGCGCCGCTGGTGTCCTCCACACCACCCCCCTCCCCCCACCTCACCCACCCCCCAACCCCCGGGGCGCTGGCCGGCAGCCGCATGATGCGGCCGACAGAGCTACCTGCCACCGCTCAGCTGCTGCCTGGCCGCTGAGCAGGTGCTCTCTCTCCCTTCCTCCCCCTCTCCCGTCAGATCTGCTGCCTCCATGGCCGGATCCGTTCGTCCTCCCGTCCGATCTGTGCAGAGCGCCAGGCACGGAGCTGACGGAGTGCTGCCATGGTGGACGACCGTGGCCCAGCGAATTTTTCAGTGTTTGCTGTATGTCAAAACTATTTTTTTTCCCCCTGATGCTTGTTGCAAGTGATGGATTTTTTTTTTTTTTTTGCTCTACAGCCTGTGATCAAAATGAATTCTCATATAAGTTGGGAACGTAGCCTGATGATCTTCCAAGGGAAATATTTTTTTTTGCTCTATAGCTTGTGATGAAATTGAATTCTCATATAAGTTGGGAATATAGGCTGATGATCTTCTAAGGCCCAGGGCATGTTCATGTATATTTCTTTGTCACTGATCATATCTCATCGATTCCCTAGGGTCCATCTTTTGCAGCTTCATTTCATTGCTGTCACTACCTCCAACCCCTCTCTGCATCCATTGTTTTCTGTATGTATCATATCTCGTCGATTCCCTAAGGTCCATCTGTTGCAGCTTCATCTCATGGCTGGCATTACCTCCAGTCCCTCTCTGCATCCATTGTTTTCTGTATATGCCTCCAACCTGGACTGTTGCAAAGGATGATATTCTCAGTGCATGCCATGGTGCCTAACTATAAGAGATCAAATGATGCCATTGTTCATTTCTGAAGCCACTCTTATTTGCTAGATTATTTCTACTTTCTTATTATGCTACATTCAGTTCCATTTGTTTCACTGATTCTCTTGGAATTCCGGATAATGCTCACCTCCATCCTTGCATTTTGTCGCTGTTTTTTTCTTAAACAAATCTCTTATGGTTGCTAGCTAATTGCTGCTTTCTTCTCTGTTCTTTTCTGTTTGGAGACAATTTCAGCAAATTAACCCTCTATTTTTGAAGCCATATTATATGATGTGGGACTGAAATTGAGCTTTGGTTGGATAGGTTACATTGTATGCTTTCTTCTTAGCATGCACCAAACTAGGGAACAAAAACAAAATTTAGCGTAGTATCAATACGTGTGTTCCAACTATTGTTCAAACTTCTGGTTAACTTGGTTAGATTATACACATTTCCCTGGATTAGTCCATTATGCCTCTGTTCATCAGGGGTGCTGCTTACGTTAATGTTTCAGCATTGCTATTGCAAGATTAATGAAGACGCATTTGCCTAAATTCCTAAATTCAGGTTGGTTATTCACTTAACATCTTCTTTTTTTGCCTTGAGGCCAACTACTCTGTATATGCATATCCTGTTATCACATCTTGTCGCTCTCTCTATTCTTCTTTCTTATTATTGTTGTAGGCACATAGCCTAAACCTTATTGACTGGCTCTCTATTGTGTTTAGGTGCATTCAGTGAGATAGCAAGTAAGAGGTCAAAAAGGATTTAGCATGCATCGAAACTGAATGGAAAGGTGATGACCTTAACTCTAAAATATGCTTCTTCATTTCTTTTTTATTCGGTGCTGCACGAGCACCTAGAGTTTAGATTCTACGATACTATTGTATTCAGCGTAGGCTTTATCATATTCATAGACCAGCATAAATCCACACTTCAGATTTGGCATTTGAGAGAATAATAGGGCATAAAATTAGTAACTGAGAACATGAATGTTTTTTTGCCTCAACAACTTCCATGGAGATCTGAGTGTTTCAGCATGCTTCGTTGTTTTATATTTTAAGCATGCTATGCAGAAGCTCAAGTGGATATCCAAAAGCCTTCTGTGTCTTTATTCTTTGTATTACAAGCTTATCACCTGATTTATTCTAAATGGTTTGATCTAATTGTTGCACTTCCAAATGGTGATATGTGCATCAATGCTCATCTTTGTCGTGCTTCCTTACCTGCAGATCCACGGTTAGATTTATTAATGCCTGTTGTTTTCATCTCAATCTTCCTTCCTTAACTGCAGGTACGCCATCCGCTTCGCTAATTCCGCTCTTTTATCTTAGTCTCGCTCACAAAATTTACTCTTACAGGAATACTTAGTTTGTGTCAATCAATGCTACTATTCTTTGCACTGAACTCAATTTGTTTGATCGGCTGTTTATACCTCTTCAGTTTTATCTTTATGTGCTATTTAAAATATCTAAACAGTACTACAGTTGCCACGATATTTTCCCTTAAGAAACCATTCTTCCCTGCCCATACCAGATTATCGATCCCAAAGTCATGCTTTTGTTAGTTCCTTCACATTGAAATTTGTTATTTTTTATGCGCATGTGCTTGGTTTTCCACAGTCGTCGCCCTTTCAGAACCATCCCCTTCCAGTGTTTTCTGTGCATGGTTAGTTCTACTTCTGCATGTACTGGAGTGTCCAGTTATCTTGGTGCCCCTGTTTAGCTGCTATTTTAGATATGTTATTTGCTACCATGGATATATTTTTTTTTAGTTACCCCTGCCTCTGGCAGGCAGAGGTCTTCTACATTTTTTTTCTGAGCATAGTTGTTGCTTTATGTTGTAATTAATTCGATTGTCAAGACTACACTTTTTTACACTAACTGCTGGTTTCTGTACTGCCTCCAGGTTTGGACTTTGGAGTTTCTTAGTGCTGCAGAAAATGAAGAATATGCTATTGCAGGTCCTTGTCTACCAAATCGTGCCTAAGTTATTTATCTTGAATTTGCTTACGATGCCTACATGGTCACTGCATTTTTCAATTCCCTTTACGATGTTGTGCTGCCTCCCAAAGTTTGTTCATTACTCATATGCGTTTTAATTTAGGTTAGCGCTAGCAACATTTTAATTCTTCATGACTCTGGTTCTCGCCTTGCAGTTACTTCTGTATCTTCATATTTCCTCTACATGTGTAGTTTTAGAAAGATCATTGTTTGATTTAGGTAATGTAGACTATTCGAAACAAAACATTACCATATTTGCTTCATATTTACTACCTGTTTTCCTCCTTTTATATGTCCCCTAACGTTGACCTAGAATATGGCTCTCATCAGGTGTACTTTCTGCAAGTTCTGCATGTACTCCGCCTATACACTGAAACTAGGCCTTTGTTAGCAGCACAGCTTTGGTAAGTGGTTTCTCACTGTCTGATCCTGCATGTTAATACTTCAGATAGCACCAACAGAATTGGATGTATGAACAACAATAATCCAACAACCATTGGTGTGCTATTTTGCAGGTTTAGAATTCCTAGGCATAGATTGAGTTTCGGTTTCATCTTATATGTGTCCATGCATATTTACTTAGCTGATTTTCAAACTCCCCACCACAGCCAAATTATGTGTTCCATGGTCTACCTTTGCAGTTTTAATAGTTTCTACTATAATTTTAGTAGGTAATGTGCAATTCAGTTCCCAAATTTAAAACATGAGACAAGTTTCTTACCAGTTCTTTTTGGTTGCTAATTACAATCTAGCGTATAGTGGCGACGATTTTTTTGGCCTGCTGCGCCACTACCTGGTCTAGGTTTAGACTGGTCAGACTGTGGAATGCATCGCCTCTTTTCTATAAATTGACGCATAGAATAATCTTTATACAGCTATGAAATGGCAGCCTAATATATAAGCAATGGTTTGCCTATATTAATCTTGAGCTTAATAGAATAACCTTTAGCTTACTATATATACACAATGCTTTGCCAGGCTTACGAACTATGCAATGCCAGCAGCTTCTCTTTCATGGTTCCCTTTCCTTTCCTGTTCTGTCTGTCCCCCACACTTTGCTCTGCTTCCATGGCCAGTTCCTGCCTGGTGACATTTTCTCCTGTGCCTTATCTTCTTGCCGGGCGACAGGAATGGCAGCTCATCTACACTTTTCCTTAGCCTTCCTTTGCTACGGAAGGCCCATGGCAGCAGATTTAGCATGCTTCTTTGTAGGTCTGGTCTGCCTACAAGGTCTGGTCTGACCACATGACCATCTCAATGGTTTGTAGCAGGCCCTTCGTAAAGATTGCAGCTGGTTGTAGTGGATAATACTACCTAAATTATCCTATGATATTTACAAATTTGGGAAGACACATAACCATTACTAGGTGCTGTCAGATTGTGTTAGCAATGACGAGTTACAGGAAAAATTAATTAAAATGTTTAGAGACCTAGGGTACAGTATCAGAATATTACATTCTACAAAGCAAAAGAATACTCTGCCTCAGATTAGCATGTCAACGGTTCCTATATCCTGACCACATTATCTCATGCTAGGTACCACCGTTGCCACTTAACAAGAAAATATATCATTTGTCATATGTTTAATCAATTGACCAACATAGCCAAAATATAATATCACACCAATGAGGGTTGTTTATAGGATATATATCCTGCCTTAATTCTTGGTTATCCTGTTCTAAGTTTAGTTTGGTTGTTTAGAGGATATATATCCTGCCTTAATTCTTGGTTATCCGTTCTAAGTTTAGTTCTTGGCCCGCTCGACAGAGGATAGGGTTATTTTTTTGGGTGACTCCTCCGCTTGCCGTCAATATTTTCAGACTTCCATATGCCATCAGATTGGAGACCGAGGGATTCAGCTAATTGGTCTATTTTTTGGGTGACTCCTCCGCTCACTTCGTCGATATTTTCAAACTTTCCTATGCCATCAGATTGGAGATCAATTGGATGTTTTTTTTTTTTTTTTTAATCTTTTACTCAATCTAATTTTTCTTGCAGTCCTAGCCCATGAAAGGTATGATGGCCCCTCAAAATAGTCGTGCTCCATTCCTCAATTCCTTCATGCATAATGATGCTGCACTCAAGCTTGATTCTTCAACCCCACAATGCCTTGCAGATTTGGATTACCAGCTCGCATTCTCAGGTAAATCCAGTGCGTAATATTGAGCCATATGGTATCTCCCTCTGCATATTTCAGCTTTGTACATGATGCTACCAAAGAAAAAATATATATATATATATATACACCTATCCAGTGCATTTCTATAACAAAACTCCACTTTTCTCTATATTTGTACAATGCAGACTGAATAACCTCTCCATCGTCGACCCCAATGCCAAGATACTTGCAAAAGGAAGAGATGCTGCAAGCTTCAGAACAAAAGTTTCTAAATTGAGGTGCTCGATTGCTGGAAAGCTGGAGCTCTACGAGGTATTTAAAAGGCATGTATGTCAACTTCAAAGAAATCTAGATGCTCCAGGGGATGATAAAATTTCTGATTAGCTAAAGGTTCCAGCACATAGTATATATTGTTTGGATTATTATATTCATGTTTAGGAGATCCTGAAAAGATACAGGCTGCACCTTTTATGTTCAGTATTTTCTTTGCCTTGTGCTGTGATTTATCCCTCCCTCTTATGTTGAACATGAGGATAGGCCAACAGCTCGAGGTGGTTGTTTGTGTATAATCAATTTTTTTCGTACAGTTTGACATCAGCTGTTCAAGAAAGTTGCTGTTGTTAATCACCTAAATGGTTTTTAGGAGATTTATTGGCTGCAAGATGAATTTGCTACTTCTTTTTTATTCTCCCCTCAAGAAAATTCATGATGTGTACTGAGTTTTTATTAAGATAGCCAAACTAAATTGAGGATCTGTACCGAAGTTCTTATTAAGATTGGCAAACTCTAGAGGAAAATGGCCTTGCTGCTTTCTGTCTCTTTTCCAGTTCTTCATCTGCCACACAGTATGTCAACTATGATATTAGTTTTGTAATTTTTACCATCTTTACATGATGAAAATATAGGCATTTCTAGGTGTGCTTTTCCCTTTCTTTCTTTCATTACCTCCAATTGAATTTTGTTCTGATACAGTTCCTATATATGGTTCACAGTTTTGTAAATTTGATATATGAACCCTGTAACATGGTGTAGACATATTATTAAAGTTAAATAATCTTTATCCAGCCTGTGCTTTTAATCCTCTCGCAATCTATTTATTTTTTTCAGCATGTATGTTTGTAAAAATATACATATAATACTTCGACAAGAACTACCCCATGCATACTCAGCTGACGTTGCTAGGCGCGCAGGAGCGCGCTTTGCACTAGTTTACCCCTTTAAATTGTCTCACCCTCCTGGACAGAGAGCGTGGACACGTCACCTAAAAATTACTCAGCCGTCCGATCTTCAAATCGACGGTCCAGAACGCTTTTGGAGCGGATTCTTGCCACATCTCGCGCTTCCGTCGGATTTCCCGCTCCTCCAGCTTCCGCTTCTCCTTAAAAAAATCGTCTTCTGTCCCACGCCCGACTCCTCGAGCGCCGCCTCTGTCTCCGCCTCCGCCGCCGCTGCCCCCGCCTCTGCCCCCACCCTGGCCGCCCTCCGGCACGGTGGCGGCGGCGCAGCCAGCGCCTCACCTCTCTCCCTCTCCCCCACCCCTCTCTCTCCCCCCTGGTGGGCAGCGCAGCAGCGCCCGGTGGCCTTCCCGGCCACGGATCGGCGCCGCCGGGCCCCACTGGTGGCGGTCGGCGTGGCTTCCCCTCGGCACTGCCTCCTCCCGCGTGAAAGGCGCTCCCGACTTGCGGCGGCGGCGCTACAGGAAACCCCTAGCCCTGTGCTAGAGGCCGCGGCCTGCTGAGCATAAGCGGGGGCGGCGGCGCTGCTGCCCAGCACGGCCGGGCGCGGACCTCCCGCTCTCCCACGCGGCCTCCTGCAGGCGTCCAGTGGGGCCGCACAGCGGTGCAGTACGGGCGGCCCGGCGCGAGTGGCACGGCGGCACATGTAGTCAAGCCGTTGTTACCTCTGTTATTGATCCATAATCATCTCATCTGCACTCCCCTTGCTCAATCTTGTCCATCAGGCACATGTAGTCAAGCCGTTGTTACCTGATTAATAGTTTAGTACTGAGTATTCCATTGTCCGTTCTTATTAGGGTGTATCTGTTTCAACGTCTTGCAGAGGTCTCATTCTATGGATATGGGCACTCCGGATATGAAGCTTGCATCTGCACTGTAACCAATGCCTTTGGCGGCGACACATTTCTCGAATGTGAAATTGAACTAATGTGCACTTTGCATCTCTGATGTACTACGAACTCATTCCAGGTGCTTTTCTCACGTAAATATAAATATATTATATTGCTACACAGTTTATACTAGATATAGATAAAAAAATATTGGTCAAGTCTAAGATCTGCCTAATGCTTTCGTTAATTTGGACAAAAGAAAATAACATGTGCAGGTTACATAGCTACTGCTATTCTTCTTCATTGATCGAGGATTAATGAGTGGACGGGCACTGCAAAGGCTCTCGTCTCTGTATATGAGAAGGTGACATTCCTTGGTTAATGCTCGAGATCTGCCTAATGCTTTGGTTAACTCTGACAACAAAGAATACTGTATGCAGGTTACACAGTTAATGTTGTCCTCCTTTATTGACGGCTCTATGCCTGTATCACTGCTTTTCTAATTTTGGGCTAGAGCAAAATCGGGTTCAGGTCTGCTGGAGTCGCATCAACAAAGTAAGAATCCAGAATTGGAAAGTATGTGCTTCTCTCCATTAATTTTGTCTACATGTCTGCTCTCATTTTGCTTCAGGA
Source organism: Chrysopogon serrulatus (assembly GCA_015844335.1). Taxonomy (NCBI): domain Eukaryota; kingdom Viridiplantae; phylum Streptophyta; class Magnoliopsida; order Poales; family Poaceae; genus Chrysopogon; species Chrysopogon serrulatus. Next base: position 98,493 of record JADLZL010001959.1, on the reverse strand, counting down.
GTGTCTTCGTTGGGCATATCTTCTAGCAGCCTTTGATGCTCAATCTGCAAGAATCAGAGCTCAATCTTTGTTCTGGTAATTTCTTTTTTTTTTTTGCCCTTGTGGTGCTTCGCCTCCCTCTGCTTTGTGCAGGTCACAGAATAAGGACGATGGGGGCTTCTCCCTGGATCATCCTCTTTGATCCACCATCTTGAGATAGTACGAGATTCAGATTTGTGATCAATCGTTTCCCAATTTCCAAATATGAATTTTATCTTCTTCTATGATTTCCGGACATATTCTAGCGATTGTTCGTTCTTCAGTTTTGCCTACGATTTTGGGTGGGTTTTTCAGGGGAAAACTGCGCTACCATATGCTTTATCAAACCTTAGATGTTCCCCAGACAAATACCTCACTCAAACAGCACGAATTTGGATTTCCAAAAAATTACTGCTTCCTTCTTCTAGGCTCTGTCGTTTTTCTGAAATTGTGTAAAAGGCTCCATGTTTTTCAGGGACCTGCAATTCCGCTGGTTCCTCAATGATGTGAATTGTGAAGACTCAACAGGCTGCAGTACTAACTAATTTCCGTTCCTAAAATGATGATGTTTCATTTGCTGTTAGTGTTTGCCTTTGTTAATTACCAGCTCCAAGGAAAATACAATGTATATTTCAGTTTTAAGTTCTTAGTGCTACATATGAACTGATGTATATTGGGTTCTTCAGAACACTTTCCGACTACATTACCACTTGATTGTGTTTGTTTTGCAAACACAAATGGCTAGGTTGATTAAAAACATTAGATCTTCTCTCACATCGCAGCTCACTGAACATCCTGCTCCTATGCAATCTGCTGTACAAAATTCAATACTGCAGAAACCTATATCACCAGCTGAAGTTCTTGTCAGTTGCCTTATGCTAATTGAACTCTTGTGAATTCCATCCACTTTTCAGATAACAGGTGCACTTCTGTTGAAATATTTCCCAGGCCATCTGGGTTCTTGGAGGTGCTATCCAACATGATCTTCCTAGCATATCTCCAGAAAATAGGTGAATACAGTTGCCTTCCTATTTGCACAAGGCTACTGTATTTAACATGAATACTCCTTATCTGCCTCAAAATATTAAGTATACGGAATATATTGGAATGTGAATACTCAATAGCAGTTTCCTCATGTATACATATGTATGAGAAACTAAAAATATTTAATGCTATATTCTACGTGTACACACCTATATTCATGGTGCCTATATCCCTATGCTCCTGCTTCTTGCATCAATCTGTGTCTATAGATACGCTGTTTTCATTAAATCCACTATTTCTGACTGTAAATATTTTTGGCAACGTGTTTCATTATGTTTTTCTTTCCTTTTTTTCCTTTCCCTTTAGAAACATGCGAACTATCAGTTTCTGTCTTTTTTCCCTGCTTCAATTTTCTTTTACTCCTGAAACTTCCCCATTTCTTCATACTGTAACAAATTTAACATCTCCACAGCTCAGCAGTATGCCAGTCGTGCTGCCTGGTCTGGTAGGTCTGCATACAGTAAGTTTTTTTTATCTTGTCCAAATTGTTTTACTACTTATACGATGATAAGAGGTCATACATGTTTATTTCAGCCAACCTAGAGGTGCCATCATAATTGATTTTTCTATTATACTACTTTTAGAACTACTATTTGGAGTGTAATATAGCTACTGAATTAAGCTACTTCCACAATAAAAGTGCTACACACATTTAGTGCTATCCTGGTTATGCTACTTTAATAGCTTTTGCACACATCAGTTGCCTCCTTATAGTCAGAGACCTGGTTATAAAATCTGTTCTACTATTATTGGTGCATAATTGCATTAATAGATGTATGGGTAGGAAAAATCTCACAAAGTCATTTTATTTCTTTGTAATGCATAAAAGGTTACACATTTTGGTCAGTTGGACCATGATAATTTCTAAATGGACTAACAATAATTTCTAAATGGACTAACAAGTTATATTGGTAATTTCAATTCCTCCGATTTTTTTTTTGGAGGTCAGTTTAGAGTAACCAACTTTTTGAACCAAATCGTCTTTACCATTAGAGTACCATGTACTTAACCATAACCAGTTCATTTGTTGCTTAGTTATTTTGCAAGTGACTGAATATTTTAGAAAGCTGGCAGCACCACTGTCTATTAAAATCTATCTAGCCTATTTTTCCATAGCAATTAAACTATTAAGATCCATTTATAGTGCGTACAAGGTTATACATTTTTACTCTGTTGGATCCCGATAATTTGATTCATTTAATCTAATGATCAGAATAAGTTTATGAGCACAATTGCTTTCCTTAGTTACTGCATGGCATGTGCCATTTTCTTGGTTTGCTGACGCCATGTATTACTGTGTTCCAACAGGAAAATATCTCTTAGATAAACTATGTTCTTGGTCACAGCATGCTGCTGCAGTGCGGGCTTGGTTCGGAAATACGTACTGAGGATGAAGTTGCAGGTTCAGTTTAACCTTCAAATCTGCACCCATCGAAAACTTCAAATCAATCAAAATTATTATGCATGTGTCCTCTTCTGTATATATATAGATTCTATGGCTCCATAGAACTCCTATGTTAGATTCATGCATAGACAGCGTACATCATATTGCCTAAGCAGTTTTATTACTGGATTTTTCATCCCGAGATACTGTCATCTTGCAGGAAAACATTGGTATCGTCACACTGCTGCTTATCGACTCAACTACCAATTTCATCGAGGAAAATAGTACAGGAAACGCTGCTTCAGCACTTAGGCCAGTCTCAGTGGGAGTTTCATGCGAGTTTCATTTGCATTAAATACGGTGCCACATAAGCATATTCGATGACATGGCAGTGTATTTAAGAAGAGAGAAAAAATGAGTGTCATGGGGATGACACTCTCTTGGCACGAGTACCAACTCTCTATGAGTCATGAAATTAAATGCATATGAAACTAGAGAATGAAACTATGCATTGACAATGAGAGTTTCATCCGAGTTTCATTTGAAACTATGTGACATGGCAGTCTTGGAAACAACGAAAATGAAACTCACCGTTGAGATCGGGCCTTATGGCCCGCCTTTGCGCCATAACCCAAGATCCTTGATTATCCATTTAATTAGTGACATTCCACTGTATTTTCCATGTATCGTATCTGCAGTGCCTATTTAAAATCCTTTGCGGTACCTACTTGGAATTTTAACTATTATTTTCTGTTGCTGGATACATGCTTCATTATTGCTTCCGGACTGATAAAGAGGCAGCCGTCCTTGTGCCTGACTGGGAATATGATTAGCATTAATCACATATTATTTTTTGCCGTTCCAAAAAAACAAAAAACTAATACACCGACGAGCGCGCAGGAGCGTGCTTTGCTACTAGTTTTAAATTTTAAATTGAAACAAGCTCCTAGGAAGAATCACTGTCCACGTCGCCTGAATTCTCCTCCACCGTTCGATCTCCAGATGAACGGCTTAGATCGCTTGGAACAGATTCTACCGGAATCTGCTTCTCCTAGCTTCTCTCGCTTCTCGTGGAATCCAGCGAAGCTGATATATAACCTTCCGGCTTCAGCTTCTCTGCAAAAAAAAAAAAAAAAAAAAAAAAAAAGAAACCCACGCTTCTCCTTCCTCTCCCTCTCCCGGCTCGCACTCCCGACGGCGTGGCCTCCCATAACACGCCGTTCTCCCCCGCCCGCCCCCATGAGCCTCCCTCCTCCTCCTCCTCCTCCTCCACCTCCTCCTCCCCGCCTCGCGGCATGCTTGTCGTGAGAGGGAGCACAGCCACCGCAGCCCACAGGCCCCGGCGCTCATCGCCCGACCACGGCGCACCTTGGCAGACCTCGCCGGTGGCCGGTGGCGTGCTTGCCCCCAGCGCTGCCGCTTTCCGGCCCAGTCGCCTCTACTCCGGCGCTCCATGAAACCCTAGCTGCTTGTGTTTCGCGAGTGGCGCTGGTACAGCTTGTCGAGGGCTACATCCGGTGCTGCGTTGGGACAGCAGCACGCAGGCGTTGAGCCCCAGCCGGTGGTGTGCCGCCTCTTCTTCTTCGGCAGCGGCCGCGGCAAAACCCCGGTCGAGTTTGCCGACAGGCACTCTTCTCCTCGTGCATCCCGTGCCTCCTCCCCCAAATCAAAATGAATTCTTCTATGAGTTGGAATAAGTTGGGAATATAGGCTGCTGATCTTCAAAAGGAAAATTTTTGTCCGTATAGCTTGTAATGAAATTGAACTCTCATATAAGTTGGGAATATAGGCTGAATGCATATTTATGTTTCACCATCGAGAGAAATTTTCATGTCCTAAGATTGAACCTCAACAATCGGATGCAATCTGTGAAAACCATAATTAGGTTCACAATTGCTTTCCACAAGGATTAATTTCTCAAGGATCTTATTTGTGACAGCCCAGAACTGAAAAAAAATGGAGATGCGTTTAGGTAGGTTACTGATCATGTACAATAACCATAACTAGAGCAGACAATCAATATTATCCCAGGTGATTACTTACGGAATATACAATTGTCATAAATTCTCTATTGACATATAAATGTTTGATGTCATCAGATAATTGTATCAAATTTGTTGTCGGCTTTGAATGATGTTACCGCCAATGAACTTCCAGAAATTATAACTGAAGCCTCAAAGGTATAAAGTAAATATAATCTGAGTTATCTATTGTTGTCAGCTCTAAGTTCATATAACTTAAATGATAATGCATCATAGCACTATGATTTCCTTCAGAAAGCTGCAGAAACTGGTGGGTTGATAGTTGATGCAGTGGCTGGTGTCCAAAATGATCTCAAGGATGAGACAGTGCCACTGTCCCTTTTTTTTTACGATCTCTTTGGTATTCAGTTACTGACGTGCTGCTTCTATTTGTTTATCAAGAGAAAAAAATGTGCTACTCACCAGTTTTATTTTTGCATCTTGCTTTCACTCTTTACATGTTGATCCTAGGTAATTTTGAATTGCTCCTTTTTTTTTTCAATAGGTTGATTGGTTAGAATGACTGAGGAGTACAAAGATCAGTTTGACAAGCTAAAAGTTATTGATAATGCCCCTCCGCTCACCCAGATCTTGGAAGAAGGAAACCTGAGCTATTCCTATCAGTCTACTGCATGGTTCAGGGAAAAAAGGATCTCTATTTTGCATGATTAGATTTAGTGGGCTAATTTGAGATTAATCTGTGAGGTAATTTCCCTCTTCTGAAATCTAATCTTGCAATATTACACTGATTGCCTGCTTATAGAATTTTATTGCAAAGAATGCTAATAAGCTAAGTTATTCTTAAGTATATTTTAGTAGTGAGAAAAGAGTTCAATTTCTGCATCAATAGATTGGTTCTGATTGTCATCAAACATTTTTTATCAGGCTCCTTCACAGTCTTGGTGTTTTCCTCCAAAAAATATCTCCTTGTGTGTAAATTTAGACATTTCAGTTTTACCTGTGATGTCAAGTTATGATTCCCTTTCATATCTACATTTATTTGTTTTCCATTGGTTTGCTGTTGTTCATATGGGTTTATATTTTCTATAGCTATTGTTTTCTACTCAATATTGACTTCAAAAAATGTGGTAATCCATATTTTAAGCATTATATATTTAGCAGTCATCTTAATTATTGAACCTCCATTTTCCTGGTTCTCTATTTATTTACTCTTCTCTTCAACGTTATGACTATCCTTAGCTTCCTCTCTTTACAAAGTGTGCACCTGACAAATTGAACTAGCTACTCCTTGGACATCAGCATGCTCTTATAGGCTGGCATTGTTGGAGATTATAGCATTAAGATATTGGTATGTCTTTAGGCCTACCTATTGTTTCTTGCCTCTTTAGGCTTTTTTCCTTACTTTTCTTTCTCCTTTTAAAATGGGTGAAGTGTTTTTTTCTCTATTTTGCTATTTCAGGTGGGCTGGTTGCCTTTCATGTCACTATGCTTTTAAAAAACTACTATTATATATCTGATGTTTCTATTATTTATACACTTGAGCCCCTCTGTTTTGTAGTTTTTCAGCTCCGACAAACGTAAGTGGAATGTACAGCTCCATTAGTGTAGTTAAATTTTCTACTAATAAGGATCTGGGTTGTTCCCTCTAAAGGCTAAAATAATATCTTACCTATGCTTCCCCATACTTGAGACTCAAAACTCCTTCCCATGGCATCATTTAACAATATGTCATTTGTTTTTTTGCAGGGCTACTGAACCGTACAGATTTTCTGACCTATGCACAAGCGATGGCATGCTAAGCTGGTTTTGCCATACTATCTTGATAATCACTTTTTTTTGCAACTCCTATTCACTGTCTATTAATTACTCTGTTTATTTCATGGATGCATTCTATGTGATGGGCAAGAATTGTTGGCGCTATTTGTAGGTTCCTGTACCCGATGGAACTTTGGATAGTTTGGTACTTTTAGCCTGCTTATTTTATATATACTGGTCCTCATATTATACTGGTCCTCATATTTTAATTTGGTTAAATTCCATGAATAGATAGAAGTCCTTCCTTAGACGATATATATAGTTGCCTATAGTTTTATATGTATCACTGGCTACCTCCTCCAAAGTTCATAGTAGAGGATTGGCAACCAATTAAACTAGGATAAAAAAGATATTTGTATTACTATTATGCGACAATAAAGAACTAAAATCAGTGCGTAGTACAATCTTAGAATACAATTATCAAGGAAGTATAAATATGATATGAGCACAATCCTATTTTAGGTGCAATCACTTTACTAACTCCTAGATGTCAAGGGCACTGTCAATTTTCTACATATGAGAAGAACTGTACCAGTCTAGCACGTATGGTGTCTCTACTCTGAGCTCTCTTTGTGTAATATGGTATCCAAGACTTTATCATCCAAGTCTGCTTTGACCAGATATAGCTGCTTTTGTATAATATGTCATGAATGGCAAAGCAAATCATACATAATGCAGTAACCAGAGGTCCTGTCAAGGGTGATGAAATATTTGTTGCCTGATTGTACTCTTTATGCCCAAATGCTTCTGTGAAACATGGTAGACAGACTATGTGTTTGAGTCCAACTAGGCCTAGACCTCTACCACTGAATTATTTTTTGCCTAAATGTACTCCTTATCCCTGATTGCTTTCGTAAAATATCTCCCTTTTGATTATGCTGGCAGCACAAATGGGTCATTTTTATTGAGATACACCTATGAGTATTAGGTGGGTTCTAGGAATTCAGAAAACAATAAACCTATGAGAGGACCGCTGGTTTGGGAATTTCAGTTTGGCTATTCGTTATTCGCCTCTGTGCAGGATTAATGAATAGCAAGCCAAGTCTTGAGGAGAGGTTTGGGATAGAGAAAGTCGAAAGCTAACATTAAGAAGAAATGTCTCTCGGAGACTAATGAGCCTGTGGTGGGAGCCGACTACCACGCTTGAAGGTATAACTCTTTCTGATGAGGACAACTAGATAAGTTAGAGCTTTGCCTCTAATAAAATTGACTCGAGTTCAGTCTCTATGCTGTGATTAATCACGAGATGGGACCCTGGTTTATGTCCATTCGGTGTCGAAGCTTCAAATTCCACCAAGAGTTCATTTTTCTTTGGTTGCTAGCAAAAATGAAGCCGGTTAGTGATCAAACATGTTTGCTTTGTAGTTAGCATTGATCATGCATTTATTCTTCGATTGTTGTGCTTCACAGGATTACTAAGCATACTATGGTTACATAATTAGTTGTTTTGGAAAAACTGAAACCATCAATCTATCTTTGTATTCTTATTATCTTAAATACAGAGTTTACAAGGTGCCACCAATATACCTATCTGATTATCTATGATGCAGAAATTTTACCTATCAATTTAGTGTCTTGCTCCTATTCATTTTTTTCTACACAGAAGTAGTATATTAGCCCATTATTTGTTGACTATTTTTGCCTTGTTCCCCCTACAGGAATCTTTGGCATATTGTTAAAAGAAGCCTATCCTTTCAAGCCTCTCGGCCAACTCAAGTTGGTGCCTCCCACCGTGGCGAACCTTCTAAATTACATGGCCTACAAGCACCTGACATTGTCCCTAAGACCTCTGTCAGCCGTACTTGAGTACCACATAACCTAGAATGTCCTGTCGGGTGAACCCCCGATAAACCACGATCACTCCAGGATCGATACTTACAGAGACATCATAGTATTACAACAGTTTTCATACAAAATACCAGAGTAGCGGAAGACTTACAATAACTTAATTTATAAAACTTTTGTCAAACTTATACAAACCAGAGTAGCGTTATTACAAAACAGCGGAAGTATCATTACTTAACTTTATTACAATCACACAACGAAAGCGCCCTGCCCACGGGCCACACAATCTACTCCTCAGCAGACTCTTCCTCGATCACCGTCATGCAACAAGGGCCGTAGCACTCTTGTCCATGCGGTTCACCTGCAACAGGGGTTGAACAAACCCTGAGTACAAGAAGTACTCCGCAAGACTTACCCGACCAAAAATTTGGGGAGAAGACTCAGGAATGTTGGCTAATAGGAATCAAGGTAAGGCTTTAGGAAGATCAAATGACACCTTTGCAGAAAGAGACTAAGCCAATCCTTACTGTACTACATCAATCACTTGTCAACCATGTACCGGATTCAAAACTTTCCATCATCAACTTCCATTATTACTACGATGCTGGTGCTTGGATCACGGCTCCTATATCGTGGAGCACACGACGATTCGAATCGCTTCATATACCCAAATTGGGGCTTCCTAGCCACACGATGTATGCGAGGATCGAACATCTCACATACATCAACTCACGCTTGCATTTCTCCGCACTGAACGGGTCCTAGCCACGAGAGTACAATACACCACCTTCCTACGCCGTCAGTCACAACCGTCGACGGGTATACCCGTAGTATGGGTACACGCTACTTCCCGTGCCGGTTGTCCGTTCTCGCATAGATCATACAAGGGAGCTTACCGCCATTAGCATGCGACTAGTACTATCCAATAACCTCATGATCCCAGGGCCAAGGCAACGAACGGTGCTTAACCGACTCACAAGTGGACGACACTACACCAGGGCACTAGCCCCTCCCGGTGCAAGTCACTCCACCCGGTCTCAATTTACTTATCATCATGCTCTTGTTGCGTACCCTTGACCCGATCAAAGTAAAGGGATACCAACAAGTAACATCAGGTTTTCATAATTGCCCTCAAGGGGAAACTTTTGTTATCACATCTTTAAAAACATTTCATAAAGCCTGTGCTATTTGCAGGGCTAAGCATGCACTAGCATTTTCAAAATCAAAACAGGTATCCAGGGTATATATCAAGGTATGGTAAATGCACCAAATTAGGTGATCACACAACTCCTGTTACCTAATGCATCACATCATCAACATACAATATAAAAGATTTTCGAAATACAAGGAAGGATCTGAATGCATCCGGGGCTTGCCTTGGGGCTTGACGAAGTTAGGTGCAGTGATGATACTGTTGAGATCAGGACCAACCTCTTCACACCGAACACCTTCTTCAGACGGCACGGCTACACGATTGAGATGCATGATTACGATGCAGTAATAAAAGAGCATGTGATCATGATGCAATGATTGTTAACCTATCTTGAGTACAACTTTCCTTCACGGTAACCTCGCACTAAGAAGGTATAACTAGCGTCGACGACGACGGACTAACGATACGCAATCAACATAAAATGCCGAAGGTCATTAGGGTTAATGACCTAGGGTCATCACTCAATCCCAAAATCAAGCAACGCTAACAGTGATTAAGGGTGATTACTAATTTGTTAACCATTTTTACAGTTGTTGAAAGCCGCTAATTAACTTGCTAACTAGGAATTAATTAAACTCTAATTAACCACAGGATTAATTAATTAAACACTAATTAATTAAAGGGTTAATTAAGCATAATACAAAAATTAATCAAAACATGATCAAACTTCATAATTAAGATCATCATCACCTAATTAGCACACAAAACAAATTTCATAATTTTTGGACTTATACTTTAATTACTAAAAATCATAGAAATTGCATTTCTTAATTAAAGGAGCAATTTATTGCATAAGTAAAACTTACTCAAAAATTAAAGTTAGCATTTTTCTGGTGTAGAGCGTAACACAGGGAGCATACACATATTTTTGTCACAATTTTACTTGCCCAAATCAAATTCTAACAAAAAGATGAAATTCAGCTTTTGAAAATTAAACTAGAAAAAGAAAAGCTTTTTCCTTCTCCCGTGGGCTTCACATGTGCGCGCCCGTTGGCCCGCAAAAAACACGGCGCACGGCCTGCTTGCCCAGGCCCACTTCCTCTCCCCCCTCTTCTCTCGGCCGACAGTGGCCCTCCTGCGTCGGCCCCCCTCCTCTCTTTTTCTCCTACGGACAGAACGGCGGCGGCGGCTGCCGCCGTCGGCGGCCTCTCCGGCGACGACAAGCACACCACTGCACTCCCCGACCTCCCGATCCCGACAAGGTGTAAAAGGAGATCGATTGATGCTCGATGGAACCACACCGACGGCCATGGCGGCCGGTTACGGCCCCTTGCGGCGCGGGCGACGTTCTTGGTGTTACAGCGCACGATAGGGAAGGAGAAGAGGCTAGATAGAGTCGGGCGACTTACTCCAGCGTGGTACACGCACCGGTTTGGTTGGAGACAAGGCGCAGAGAAGGATGACCGGGGTGGAGACGATCAAGGGTGGTGCGTTCCGCCGGGGAAGGTGTTCGGCGGCTTGGGTGCTCACCGGGGAAAACAAAAGGCCGATGGCCATCGGGCGGAACATGGCGAGGCTAAGACACGAAGGAAAAAAGGGCCCTCGATCGGCTCTGTGATGCTCTGACCAGGGCGAAGCTCACGGCGGCGGCCGATGGCCGGCCGTGAAGAAGACGACGGCGCAAACGCGATTCCGACGACTAGGGCTTGTGTCCAAGGGTGGGATCGGTGCGCGAGAAGCTTGCGGGACAGGGTGCAAGAGCTCGGAGATGATTGTTGATCCACGAGTGTGAATTTTGCCGTGGTTCAGAGGATGGCCGGCGGCGACGCAAGAGGAGAAAGGGAAGACATCGGCGACCATAGCTCCGTTCTTATAGTGGCGAGATGGTTGGGCGAAGTAGCCGAGACCTCACAAACCCGACGACGTGGTTGGAGGCGCGGGAAATCCGGGAATGGCCGAGAGGGCCACGGCGGCGTCCGCCGGCCGCCCGGCATGGGTGAGGGTGAGGTGCCCCCCCCCTATCTGTAGCACAGTGCCAGCACATCTTTCCCCTTTTCAAATTACTCCAAACTTTTGAATAGAAGTTGAAAAATTGCCAAAATACAGATTGTTCCAAATTTTGTGCTCTACAACTTATATTAAAGAAGTTTTGTCAGAATTCAAATATTTTTGAAAATGAAGTTTGAATTTGAAAAAAGGGTTCAAATTCCCATTTCTAGAATTTCAAAATTACTTTTAAATTTTGAATAAAGATGAAAATCTCCCAAAATAAAAGTTGTTCTATTTTTTCAAGGTCTACAACTTTCATTTAGGAAGTTTTTCATGAAACCAAATAATTTTTGAATTAGAGTTTAAAAATCAAAAGAGGACATTTCCCAATTTGGAGAACTTTTAAAATTAGTTCAAATTTTATTCAAAAACTTGAAAAACTTTATATACCAAAGTTGTAGAGCTCAAAGAGATGCACAAACTGTATTTTTGGAGTTTTCCCAAATTTTGAATATTTTGAGATGAAATTGAAAAAAGGGGCAATTTCACTTTGAAATTTAGGGTTTTTGAAAAGGGATTTCAAAATTGGACTTTTGGGCAATTAATTAATGATGTTGTGGCACTTTTCAAACCTAACCAATAGTACACTTTCAAAGTACAAACTTCATACTTTGAAATAGTGCCATTGGTTAGCAACTTTTATTTATAAAATTAATTATGGTTAGCTCATCAAAATTGAAATTGATATCAAATTTCCAACACTTAGCCAATTTAGCTTTAGTGTTGGGATTTGAATTCAATCAATTTTGAATCTTTCTTTTTACATTGTTTGACTTGTAAAACTTGGTTAGGGTGTGAGTCGGGGTTAGCCAAGCACTTGCAAACACCAAGGTTGGTTTTAGTTGGTTGCTTTTATAAACAAGGATTAAACATGTGAATGAAATTTAAATGATGACCACATACACATGTGATAAGGGAACCCAAACAAACCCTAAAATAGTAAACTTGTTTTAGTTGTTCACATTAGTGCTCTCTAATCATGAATGCTCATGCAATGATGATGATGACATGGCAGGTTTAGGTTAACGTAACACCGGGGGTGTTACACCCGCCTAACCTTATTCTCCTCGATCCCATGCTTAATGCGCTACAAATGTAAATCATTGATAAATATGTGTTCCTTCGCATGTATCTGTTTCTCAAGAGATTTTAATATATGGATTGCATTAGTCTTATTCGGTTTGGATGATACCGACGGTTGCTCTCTTCTTACAAAAAGTGGTGCACGCGAATGAGCTACTTTCGCATTGGACATTATTTAGCATTCAGACCTATCATTGCTCTTTGATCTCAAGCTGTGAAGAGCCTATGGTTTATGTAGGAGTCTAAATAATATGATGTATGCCTCTTTCTTTCTTCTTGGTAATGCTTAAGTTCATTTCTTGCTAATCATGTCATCTACTGATTTCAAATAGGTTTGGATTTGCCCTGACTTCAGCCTTCATAGTACAATTCCAGACTTCCAGTTCAGACAGTAATTGTTCTGCTAATCATGAGCGCTCCATTTTGCTGTAGTGTACATTCTAGGTGGCCTAAAATATTATCTTGATCATTTCAATTTTTCTGCAATCTTTTTTAGGCCAACAATATTTACTGTAGTTGTACCATTTGCACAGGTCAGTTTAGACTACTCGGAAATGTGAAGTCTCTGAGATGTAATTCTAAACTTGATTTTCTATTGGAAATCTGTCTAGCAGTAGGAAGTATTGATTGAATTATCTTGTGAGATGCTGCATATTCAGTCACAGAAAATATAGCTCAAGTTTCTTTTCAAGATGTAGGATCCTATAATCTTTATTAGTGGAGTTGCATTGGTATATCATCTCCCTAATACTGTCTGAAGTAATTAATATAATGCATGGTCAATGTCATATAGAAAATATATGTGGAGGACAATTTAGTTCGTACATTCATACACGAATGGTTCTCTGTGTTTTTTTTCTAATAGACTAAGCACTAGGCGTAGGAGTTCGAAATTACATGATAGACGGAAATTTTTTCACCCAGCGCACCGAGCTGCGCACAGGAGCGCGCCTTGCCACTAGTTTGGAAAAAAAAATGGAAAATAACTAAATTCATCTAGACAAGTGCACAAGAAATTCAACCCTAAGATGGCAACCTTAAAATCATCGGATTCCGTATATATTATGATAAAAGAAGTCAAAAAAGATTATGTGAATTTACATGCTAAAATTTGCTAGATATACATTAATTTTCAAATTTCACAAAAGAATGCAGATTCATGTTTCAGCTGACAAAAAAAAATTTGCAGATATTTTTCAACTAAAATGTAATGGTTGTCTCTGCATCAAGTTTAGGACACATATGAAAAAAGGTCGTATCATCATAAATTAACCAGCCATGACATCTCAGGAGATTAAACAATGACACTCAAACCCCATTGTCAATAAAAGGACACTCAAACCTGGAGAAGAAAAAAAAAAACATAATATTGTCTCCATGTGAAAACGTTTCAAATAATAATACCTCCATTCCCAATTACAAGGCATTTTGGCTTTTCTAATATAGAAAAGCCAAAATGTCTTGTAATTTGAAAACAAAGGGAGTACAAGTGATACTCCAATGATATCTCAGGAGATTAATCAAGGACACTCAAATCCTTGTTAAAAAGGACACTCAAACCTTAAAAAAAAAAACACAATATCGTCTCCAGTTGTCCAAAAGAAACAAGCTATCGCAAGCATAATATCTAATGGGTAAATTCTGACAGATGGCAGCTCCAGTTGAAGTGGAAACAAAATTCTATTTCAACTAAATATGTTCTTGTGAAGTTGTGATAGTAACGGCACTTGCCAAACAACCATATCATATATCCATTGAACACAGGTTTAAAATACCAACTGTAAGCACACACAGACAATCCAAATTGACACTATGTTGATTTTTAAGGATGAACTAACGATAAAAAAAATAAGTGATAACTATACTGCTTGAGTTTTAGTTCACTTTCCATCTGATACATATAAAATTCTCTTGCCAAAGTAACATGTATGCCTTAATGTTCCTAAATAATGAAGCAGTACAACTTTCTCATAGTCCAGCAAGTAGCACAAGTTTTAATAAAAAATACAGTCAAGCCAGCATCTAGAACAATGCAGCAATATTTTGACAAGCAGTCTAGCACATCTCAATACACTAAAGCCAAACTGATAAGTGATAACACAATTCATTGACAATGAAAAATAAATTCTTCTCTGTAATGTCTTGTATCAATCCAACCATAGTTCAAATGCAAGGACCTAGCCCAAATCATATCAGATCATACTGCAATCGACTATGCCATGACACCTAGACTAATTAAGGGCACACAGACAAGGAAAAATTTAGATACTATAGACTAGATTTTTTTTTCTTCTTTTGGTAGTACAACAGAGTGATGATCAACTTCTACTTCACAAGAAAGTGTAAACAAAATTCTACTTTCACTGAGCATGTTTGTGTAGTAGATAAGCCCTAAGAAATTCCTATAAACCACCCTTAATGAAAAAACCTGTGTACTTGATGATAAAAATATGTTTTAGTATATACTAGTATATAATCAAGTGAGAACTGATTAAACAAATAATTCTGTACTCGCAGTGATCCAGTACTACACAACCCTAGTGCAGAGGTGCAAGTAACGATCAAATAGTTGACAAATAATGCTGAGGTGGAATTAACAAGTCAATTCATTCATAGACAAGAAAATGAAAATCTTCTCTGCAATGTCAAGAATCAATTCAACCAAGCAAGAAACTGCCACAGAATCAAGGTTCTGGCATTCACACGCAAAAGATATTCGGACCTGACAAAAAAATGGACGAATCTTGGAAATTTCAGACCAGGATTCACTTATTTTAACCAGTCACAAAATGCATAGATCAGAAATAGGTCGAAGAGACAGCCACCACCCCACAACGTTGCAAATATCATCATAATTAGCATGCAGCAGCAAAAAGGAAAATAGCACAGATTAAATCGCTCTAAGCAGGAGTCAACTGTTACACATCACCCACCATACGATGTACAGAAACCCATCTAGATTACTGAGAGTACTCTTTAACCGATGCTATTTAACAAACTGCAGAAGTTAGAGCAGAACTCAATTTGATGAGTCAGGCTACTCCCAAACCTTGCAAACCATTACCATCACAGGATTCAATGTGCGTCATTCTCAGACGGCTTCGCAACCACTGCAGGCCTCACCTTGGGGGGCCGTCCACGCCCACGCTTGACAGGTACAGCACTGGCATCAGCAGCAACGCCGGGAGCTGCAGCAGGCTCACCACTGGGATCGTCCACGACGATCTTGGCCTTCTTGGGCGCGCGCCCACGGCCACGTGGGCTGAGCACACCGCTGGTGGCCCGGTCGGTGGCCACAGTGATGGGGTCCTTGGCCTTGGGGGGACGTCCCCGCCCACGCTTGACAGGAACGGCATTTGCATCAGTGGTGACGGAGGAAGCCGCAGTGGGAGCTGAGTCCTCGGCGACGGGGTTCTTGGGTTTCGGCGGACGTCCACGCCCGCGCTTGACAGGAACGGCAGCGGCAGCAGCAGCAGCAGCGGCATCAGCGGCGACGACGGGAGCTGTAGCGGGCTCGCCACTGGAGCCCACGACAACGGGGTCCTTGGGCTTCGGGGGCCGTCCGCGTCCCTGCTTGGTAGGAACAGGAACAGGAACAGAACTGACATCCGCGGCGATATCTGGAGCTGAAGCAGGCACGGCAATGTCGTCAGCGGCAGCGGCATCAGCGGCGACGACGGGAGCTGTAGCGGGCTCACCGGTGGGGCCCACGGCAACGTGATCCTTGGGCTTCGGGGGCCGTCCGCGTCCCCGCTTGGTAGGAACAGGAACAGGACTGACATCGGCGGCGATAACGGGAGCTGGAGCAGGCACGGCAATGTCGTCAGCGTCAGCGTCGATGACGAGAGGGGGAGCAGGCAGCTCATCGTCCTCGAAGTCAAGCAAGAAGGAAGTGGCGTCGAACACGCCAGTAGAGTCCTCGTCCTTGTCCTTGTGCCCATCGGTGGGCAGCGGGGAGGCCTCCTCCTCGTCGGGGGGAGGAGGTAGTTGTTGCTGAGGAAGGCGAGCTCGCCGGTGGCCTTCATGCGGGCGAGGTGACCCGTGAGGACGGCGTTGTGCTGGGCCGGGAGACCGGAGCCGTACCTGGCCTTGATGTAGTCGGAGATCGCAGCCTTGGTGGAGCCGTTCTCGAGTCCCAGCGCGCGGATTGCCTCCACGATCATCTGCGGCCGCGACACGGCCGAGACGGTGGGCGGGCGTGCCCCCGAGCAGCACAGGAGCGAATTAAAAATTCCCCGCAAAATTAAAAAAAATAAAAATTTACCGCGGATAGATTGGCGGCGGAAACAATGTAATGGGAGAATCATACCTCAGGGTAGGACGGGAGCGGGGCCGGAGGCGGGGGAGGGGCGGCGCCGTCTTCGCCGGCCATAGATGCGGCGGCGCGATGCCGTGGGTGGGGTTTGGAGAGAGGATTTGGTGGGGTTTTTGGCTGGGTCGGTGAAGGCGACGGACGGGGAAGACGAGAGGGGAGAAGGAGGGCCGCACCCGTGACCCGCCGCACCTGCAGTAAACACCGGATGACTTGTGGGCCTAACAAGCTTGAGTCGAGGCCTTGGACCCACCTAATATAAAACTTGGAAGAACAGGTTTTCTCGTCTGCCACGATGGATGCGGCTGGCGGAAGAACCGGAGAACAGGGGGAGACACGTGGGCACAACACACGCGGATCCGTATAGAACATGAATTTGGACCGAATTCGTACGAATCGAATTGAATCACAACTACTTATCGCGTTTTAATTCGTACGATAAATAAATGTTTTGAATTTGATTCGTATTCGCATATCTACTTGAGTTTTAAGATAACATGTGGATCTACTTATCGATAATTTTATAGTGAAACAAAATAAATGCTTCTAGAGATTTAAAATATGACTAGATAATAGATAAAGACAACTCCAAAATTAACATGTATATTAATAATAATTTTGATTACTATATGTGCAGAAAATCAATTAAAGTGTAGATAAATGTTTCAATACATATAAATATTTATGATAAGTAAATCTAAAATATATATATATAAAAAACTGAAGTACTTAAATTGCTAGAAGTAGAGAGCGAAAGGGAGTTTATCACCAAACAGTTACATATATATACATATAAGAGCCTAGATAAACTAAAAAATACTTAAAATTAATATGATTAGCCATACTAAAGTTAATTAAACTTAATATTTATATATGAATAATGGTATTAACATTATCATGAATACAAGTTTTTGTTAGTTTTAAACTATTATCATAAACTAGTGGAAATACAAAGTGCGACACGCATGTGTAAATAAAAACATTTCATAAACAATAGGCAAATATTATTAATTTTCGTGTAAATAAAAAAAATTCATAAACAATAGGCAAATATTATTAATTTTTTCTATGTCATATAGAAAGTATAATGGACCTAAGCACAAAAAAGAAAGCAACAGAATTTTTTTTTAAAAAAGAAGATCAAACATACCTCTGCACTACTGTGGCCGTCATAAACAGCAAAGAAATGTGCAGGTAGTATTTCTGAAGACTACTCAAAAGCACTGAGCATACAAAGTAGGAGCATAAAAATGTTGCCAAGTGACAAAATTCAGTTATGGCTGTGAAACCAGCATTCATGAGAGTGTTTGGCTTCAAATCGTCTATAAACTGCCAGGTAGCATCCTATGCATGCCTTGGTGTGAACTATGAATATTCTACCATAGTGAAATCTAGGCCTCTCCATAAGCCCACCATAAAAGCGGCATACATAAGACTGTCCGCACTCATCATTGTCTAAATCCATCCTCTATCCGTCCTAGTCATTAAGATTCTTTCCTCTATACATCTTTCTTCCGCACCCATCATCCCTTATATTACATACTCTATACCAACTACTAATAGTGGGGTTCACTTATCACTTTATCTAAATATATTCATGTGAGATCTTGTCTTGAAGAATTTATTAAAATAAATTTAATGGTGTAAATGGAATTAATTTGGTTTTTTGTTTGTGAGTTATAACATTTTTAGATAGTTGAACTAGTAGGACAAAGCTTCTGATCTACCAATTATTTTGGGAGGGGACTTTAATCTCACAAGGGATAGGAAGGATAAAAACTCTCAGCAGGGAGATGATAAGCTAATTCAACTGTTTAATACCTTCATTGATAATAACAATCTTAGGGAAATAAAAAGGTGCGGAGCTAGATACACTTGGACGAATAAGCAAGTTAACCCTATCATGAGTAATATTGACAAGAGTCCTGTGCTCGACAGACTGGGAACAAAGGTTCCCACTGTGTGTGCAAGAATCTTTAACTAGAGTGGGATCTGACCATTGGCCCCTAATGTTAGATGATGGGAATAGTGATAGAAAGAAGAAAAGGGTCTTTAGATTTGAAAACTCGTGGATCAAAAAGGAAGGCTTTAGAGATTTAGTGGCGGCTAAGTGGGGACAGGGGAAACACCAAAAGAATCCACAGGGATATTCTTTGAACCAATGGCAGATTTGCATTAGTGGCCTGAGACAATTCTTGAAGGGATGGGGTGGTAACCTAAGGGGGGAATTTAAAAGACAGAAAGAGGAGGTGTTTACATAAATAAAAACTTCAGAGGAGATGGAAAGAGAAGGGGGTCTATCTGAGACTTAGTATATTGAGAGGTATAGGTTAGAGGAGGAATATGAAGAGATCTTAGGGGAAGAACAGATTTATTGGCAACAAAGGGGGAGTGAAAAATGGATCCTAGAGGGAGATGCAAATACCTCTTTTTTCCATCTGGTTGCCAATGGGAGAAGAAGAAAGAAATTAATTCTACACTTGGAAGAGGATGGGAGACGTATAGTTGACCAAGGGGAGATTCAGGGGATTATATATAGTTATTACAAAAAATTGTTTGGCAAACAACCAGATAGGAAGGTGTGTTTGGAAGAAAATGTATGGGCTGAAAAAGGGAGACTTAGCCTAAGGGATAATGAATGGTTAACTAGACCTTTCTCTGAAGAAGAAGTGCATAAAATGATTTTAGGCCTAAAAACGAGCTCAGCCCCAGGACCAGATGGCTTCAGTTACTTTTTTTATAAATGTTGCTGGAACACTATTAAGGGGGATTTCCTGAGAATGGTGAGTGATTTTTGGGAAGGAAAGTTAGATCTACAAAGGTTGAATTATGGGGTAATCACTTTGATCCCAAAAGTTAAAGAGGCCTTCAATGTTAGACAATTTAGACCTATTTGCTTGTTGAATGTGAGCTTTAAAATCTTTTCAAACCTGCTTATCAACAGATTATCTAGCTCGGCTGATAAGTTAGTGGATAAGGGACAAACTGCCTTCATCAAGGGCAGATATATCTTAGATGGGGTGGTAATTTCGCATGAAACCGTGCATGAGTTGAGAAGGAAGAAAATGAAAGGGGTTATTTTGAAAGTTGATTTTGAAAAGGCTTATGATAGTGTCAAATGGAGTTTTATGGAGGAAACTTTAAAGAAAAAAAGGTTTTGGGGACAAGCTTAGTGGATGGATCTTGAGCACAAGATTTAGGGGGTAGGGTTTGTATAAATATCAATGGGGAAAATGGTACATACTTCAAAACTCGGGGGGCCGAGGCAGGAGATCCTCTGTCCCCCTTTGCCGCTCAATTTAGTAGGAGATGCCTTAGCTCATATGCTAAACGCAAATAAAACAAAAAAGGGGCACATCAAAGGGCTGGTGCCTCATCTAGTAGAAGGTGGTTTGACACAACCGCAGTATGCCGATGATACCATACTGTTCATGGAGGATGATGATCTCACTCTCTCTAATGTCAAGTTTATTCTTTACTGCTTTGAGTGGATGACGGGCTTAAGGATAAATTATCACAAATCAGAAGTGTACACCATAGGGATGACTGATGGGGAGCAACAAAGGGTGGCAAATATCCTGAATTGTAATGTGGGTAGCTTCCCTATAATCTATCTAGGGGTGCCAATATCTGATAAACATTTGGGGGTTAGTGTGATGAGGAGGGTGCCCAATAAGCTAAGAAACAAACTACAGACGTGGAAAGGGAAGAATATGACCTCTGGAGGCGTCTTATCTTATCTAACTCATCCTTAAGTAGCTTACCAATTTATATGATGGGTGTATATAGACTCCAGGAAGTGATTCACCAGGAAATGGACTCAGTTAGAGGAAATTTTTTCTGGCAAGGTTCAGGAAAAAAATTCAAATACCATATGTTGAAGTGGAGGAATATGTGCGGGCCTAAAGATTTTGGGGGCTTGGGTCTTATGGATACTAGGATCATGAATGATGCTCTACTAGGAAAATGGGGGTGGAGAATGTTACAATCAAATGAAGGTGATGTGTGTGCTGACCTTCTGAAAAAGAAATATTTAGGAAGGAAATCTTTTATGCAAATACCAGATAATGGGGGGTCTCAATTCTGGAAAGGGATACTAAAAACTAGAGAAATTTTGAAATGGGGGTGCCAGGTTAAAGTAAACAACGGGAAAACAGCTAGATTCTGGGAGGAGATATGGGTTGGCCAGATACCTTTAAAATTAGAATTCCCTTCCTTGTACAGGATTGCTGATAATACACAGTGCCTTATTAGGGATGCATGGGCAGGGGATGGCTGGAAGATTGATTTCAAAAGACCTCTGGGGAAGAAGGTCATGGAGGAATGGAGTAGGCTGGTGGAATTGTTAGATGATCACAGACTAAATAATGAGGAAGATATTTTTGTCTGGTCTTTAGATAAGTCTGGGAGATACTCCACTAGATCAATGTATAGAAGACTAACTTTCAAGGGTTCAGTTAATAAGAGAATGCAAAAGTTGTGGAAGAGTAAGCTTCCACAAAAATTAAAAGTTTTCATGTGGCTTGCAAATCAGGATAGATTGCAAACTGGAATAAACTTGAAGAAGAAAGAATGGAAAGGTGAAGCCAAATGTTGTCTGTGTGGGGTCTTAGAAGATATGGATCATATCTTTTTCCATTGCCATGTTGCTAGAATGGTGTGATTCTGCCTGAAAGAGGCACTTGGCTGGGACAGGGTACCTCATAATCTACAGGATATCTTTGATACCTATATTCCTTTGGGGGGGGGAAGACTACCATGTTAAGCTTTTCACTTTCACAATTATAATCTGGGGTATATGGTCTGTAAGAAATAAGATGAGGATTGAGGGGATTTTTATTAATTCATCTAATGAGGTATTTCACAAAATCTTTCAGATGTTACAGAGATGGCGAATATTACTGAAGGACCAGGATGGACGTTTCCTGGATGACAAAGTTTCAAAGGCAAAAACGTGGCTATCAAAGTTTTGGAGAAGAACTGAAAAGCTTGAAGTTGAAGGAATCATCTGAAGAGCGAAGTTCAGTTAGCTGGCTCTCTTGGTAGTCTCTTTGCTGTTGTTTAGGAGGTCGGGCCTGCGTGCCATTTTCTTAGTTGGTATGTTGGTAGGTTGAAAAGTTTGTATTCGGAGGGTGAGCTGGAATCCCCAGCGATCTTTCCTTTTTACTTTCTCTGTATCAACTCTGTTCAGCTTTCTATAAAAACCGGGTTTACCTTCGTAAAAAAAAACTAGTAGGACCCACCCTCCCATACATGGGCACTCTCCCATCTCACATGTATACAGCAGCAGTGGGGCCGGCATATATTGGAAGATATGCTCTCCGCTAGAAGTAGCGGATGCCCTGCCATCTGTTTGGATAGCGTGCGTGGTACCGTATGCGCTGCAGGCTTTAATCCTGTAAACACGCCCCTGAAAAAGCTGGTAATGGGCTTAGATCCAAACTGAAACCAGCCTTAGACCACAACAACGCAGCTTGTCTGATCGAACCAGTCTAATCCACCGATAGACACTCATGATCCACACCAAACCAAACCGATGGTGATTGAGCCCCAGATTAGACCAAACTGCTTCCGTTCTTCGAGCACACCAGAGCTGCAAGGCAACATGCAAGCCACGCCAGCGTCCTCTTTCACAGGTGAACCAAGGAGACGAAGAGTCTCGCATGCATGTGGCGGTACGGCGGATGGACTTGCAGCCACGCAGGCCTTGCCGGCGCCGGAGAGATGTTGGCTGATGGATTCAGTAGTATGACAGCAGCAGCGCCGCCGGCGGATTTGTTGGCCACACGCGGAGGCGACGGAGGTCCGTGGCTATGTTGCGGCGCAAACGGCGGAGTCGCTCGCGGAGGAAGCGAAGGCCCGCGGCGGCGCTTCTCAGGAACCCGAAACAGACTGAACCAAACTAGATCGATCCATTCGATGCGCTAACACAAACCAAACCAAACCAAACCATTAAAGTTCTCAGCCTATTTTGCACCAAACTAGATTGACCCAAAATAAAAACCAAACCATATAAACCGGGGTCGGTCCAAACCGTTACCGGCTACCGCCCCGATGCATTCATCCTAAGCCCACCATTGCAGCTACATTCCCTCCACCAGTCGAGCACTCTACATGCTCCTGCTCGGACAATGTCACCATCTCACCTGTAACAATTTGGTTAACCCTTTCTACTGAGCTTACGCAGAGAAAGCCCAAGAACATCCTGCACACCATAATTCAACAAGAACAAATTAAAAAAGTCTCCTTCCCATATTGCATAAGTTACAGTAGTACTATGCCTAATTTTTTTCTAGATAAATATGTTTATAATGTGGGTGTGAAGAAAAATGCTTTAACTATAGATTTAAAGAAATAAAGGCTTCACACTTTGGACAAAATAAATATATGGTCAACAAGGGGACTAAAATAAACTGCAAACACTTTGGACTGCAACTGCGGGAGTGTAGAGATGGACTTGCTCATACATTATTTCCATCCAGCATATGCCCGATCAATGCAACGGTAGGCAAGAGCACAAGGTTTAAATCTGTCAATATAAAAGTAGCAGAGGACAAATGTTCACATGAGGTTCTAAATTTTCAGAATGTGGAGAGAAAGAGAACATACTTTCTTGCTTGCGCTTTTTAGCTATATGGTCCTGAAAAAATAGCCTTTGCTTCTTTCTATGGTCTTTTTTTTTAACTTTGCTCTATGGCCTCCAAACAAAATTTGGTTGGTTGTATGGCCTTCCGTGGAATCCGTTAGTGTACTGTTAGGTTGCCACTCAGTTGATACGCCGAAAAGTCTAAACTGCCCTTTTTGTTCATTCCGCATCAAGTTCGGGGAGGGGAGCAGTTCGCTCGGGTCTTCCACGCACAGGAGCCTAGTCCACCCACTCCTACAACCGATGGGGAGCAGCGCCGCCTCCACCGCTGCTGGCCAAGGGCCGCCACCGGGAGCTCGTGCCCCAGATCCACCGGATCTCGTGCGTCCCAATCCTCTCCCCTTCTTTCCTAGTCCTTAGGGAGGCGCTGCCGGCCGGCTGGTGTAGCGCGCATAGCCATGGCCGGTCCGGGCGCGCCCCGGCCGGGATGGCGCCCTCCTCTAATGGCCATCCCGGCGGCCAGCCGGGGCGCTCGGCCAGCCAGCCAGGGGCCTGCCCGGTGGCCCGCTAGGGGCCCGCCTGCATGTAGCCCAGCGGCCAGGCCCGTAGCACGCAGGCCGGCAAGGCTGCTCTGCCCGCCCTCCTACGACCGCGTCCTGGATCCCATCAAGCAGGACCTCGATTCTGACCAGATGATTGGCAGCAAGGGTGAGTGCTCCCATACTTGTCTCCACAAGCCTATAGCCCTCGTGCCATGAGACATGGATTTTAGTGTACGTAGATTGGATCGAAAGATCCAATTCGGATACGCATAAACATCCATATTGAAATCCGATATTGATACAAATATCTATATCATCAACATAAAATGGATATGCATATCACATCCATATTAAATCGGACATGAATAAAAATATCCATATTATCATTAAAATGGATACAGATATCAGACCTTTGGACATCAGGATTTATAGACCAGTGACGTGTGGAATGCGAAGTTCTTCGGTACTTTATCGTGGCATGTTATAAGAGAGTTTTTTTTTTTTCATTTTTCACCTTTTATGTAAATTAATATATTTTCTCCATCCCAATTTATAAGATGTTTGACTTTTTTTGACACAAGTTTGACCACTTGTTTTATTTAAAAAATTTACAATTTTTTTTGTCATAGTTTGCTTTATTAATAAAAGTTCTCCAAAAATAATATAATTTTTTCTGGCTTTTACACAATTGTTTTTGAATAAGATAAGTGGTCAAACTTAAGATAAAAAAAGTCAAAACGTCTTATAATTTATGATGAAATAACATAGTACTTCCTTCATGCTAAACTATAAGCTATTTCTATTTTCTTGGAGTCAAAGTATTTTAAGTTTAATTAAGATTATAAAGATTATTGCAAAGATTTATAACGTCAAATACATACAATATAAAAGTATAATTAATGAATTAATGAATAATGTAATAATACTTATTTACCATGAATGTTATTATTTTATGATTTAAATTTGGTCAATCTTGAGATGTTTTGACTCCCAAGAAAATTAAAATAACTTAGTGATTTGGAATGTGGATCTTAGTAATTTTATATATTTAAATTTAAAAAAGATTGACTACTCAAAAAGAGATCTACAGTTATTTGAGAGCGAGGAACATTAGCCTACAGTGGCCAACATGAGCCCAGAATGAAAATAAAGCAGCTGAGCTGAGCTGTTGCATGTATTAATATTAACCATTCTTCCATCCCTCATACAATTCCCGGTATCATAAACGTGAATAGAAAGAATGCGGCACAACTCGGCGTCAAATAATCCGCCGTGGCTCGCCGCCAATTTACATTTGGATCAAGCCCTCCAGATGTGACCGGACACTGCAATATGGCCATGCTTGATGTCACAGCCCATCCATCCGCCAGGTCAGGGGTGGTCTCACATATGCTCTATAACTAATGCATGTCACCTGTTGGTAAAAAAAAATGGAAGCAACAAGCAACTAAAGAATGCCTATCCGTCTGTCACCCTTTCGCTCAAAATTTGCGAAAGGATGAACGGGTAATGCTTTAGCTGACCAAAAAAGCAGCTCCAACACCGAGAAGATTTAGCCACCTTAGGAGGTCCATTGGTCAGGGACGGCGAGGAAGTACCTCGACATGGCCTTCCTGAACCTCTTTTTGTACTGGATTGGAGAAATCACAGTGGGGGACTCATTCTTGGGGCCCCCCAGGATCCCCGATGCCTTCACCCAGGTCTCCAGCTGCTTGTCCCAGGTGTACTGCCGCAGGAAGTCGATGATGCCAACCACCAGCTCTTTTTTCTCCTCGTCGACACCAACTAAAAGGGAGTAGTCCATGACATCCAAAGACTGCAATATGGATCATGTTAGGAGATGCAATGAGGATACAAGGTTGTCAGGCATGCTGTTATCTATTTAATGCTATGGAGAGAGTTGCTGTAACAGAGATGATAAAGAATGCCAACAAATCATCATCTCTACAAAAACTTAGGCCAATGACAACAAATAATTCACATGGCAGAATCAAAACCTTTTGTTTTAGATTTCAATATTATTAATTGATTATAGCTTTCTTATGAGTGATTCTGGTACCACAAAAACTGAACAAGGCCCAACAATGTGCTATAATTCTGTTCTTATGATGGCCACAAACTAACACCTTTCTCCTAAACTAACAGCTTTCTCCTTAGTTCACGGATTGGACTATTGGAGAGAGATGAATAAAAGAATCTGAAATGGTAACATATCTATACTAGAAACCTAGGATTTCAATCAAAACTATAGAAGCCATTATCATCTTCCAAAACAAAATTAATTAGCATGTCTATTAAACACATGAATTTCAGAGGAAACGAGACATCCATTATTACATGCCACAAGGAACCTTAGACTTGCTGGGTAGGCAAACAGATCAGTCTAAATCAGAGCATACAATTTACCATAATCTACCTACATGCAAAATTAAAAAGTAATTAAATGCTTCCCCTAAAAAAGGAGTTAAATGTTGCTCTTCTTTTTCACTATGGCAGACATGAAGCCATCCTCTCACAAAAACAGATTTCAAACAGCAGTATCTCATTTGACAACTTAAGCATCATAGTAATTCGAGAAGTCATGTACGCCTCTGTAATCTAGCAGTAAAATCATTGGTCCAGGAGTCAGGATTGCTACGCATCGCAAGAAATGATGTATCATTCCAGACAGCTCTTTCTAATCTTTGCTTTGCTTTACTCCCCAAAAACATAGGCTTCGTATGTAGTGTTTCTATGAGATTAGAATCTAGAAGAACTTTATTGTGGCCAGAAGCATCAGAATTATAGCGTGAACGCGCCGAACCCTTCAGATCATACACCCTAGATATTGATTTCTGAAAGAATATGTTCTCCATCACCATGAGATCCATCTTCACCTCACGCCCGCCTTTTGAATTCTTGATACTAACCTGGGTGGAGTAAGCAGTAAACAGTATATAAATATAAATTGGTTAAAAGTTTAAAACTCAGATTGAGAATAACGCAACTGGACAAAGGGATCAATGGTAGAAAATCAACCTGATAAAGCCCCACTATTTTGGCCAGGCAAGTAGGGCTTCTAGACGTCAATGATTCTGTCAAGTGCCTGAAGTAATGAGGAGCAAATTCTACAAAAGAATCCAGCTCTGTCTTGGTGACTTGTTTAATTATGAATCTCTCATCCATTGTCTTTATGGTAAACATTGCTTTTTCCACCTTGTGCGCTCCATCGCCACAAATCGACTTATTGAGCGTATGTAATCAATATCACTTGGACAGCATTTCTTTCTAAGTGCAGCAAACTGCCTTGCAAAATAGCAAGTGACAGAAAACTTTGTATTATCAGTAGGAGATGCATCATCATCAAAGGACAATCTGAAATGAGTTCCTTTAAAATTTGAAAGGTCTTCATGTGAGGACAAAGATCCATCAAGTCCATTACTGCTAGTAAAATCTGAAAAGATAGTATGTGCATTCATTTTATGTGTGACATGCTCAGCATATTCTTGTGATGTCATAGCATATGACACTACACTGGTTGGCTCGTCATCATAGACAGTGACAAAAACAGAACCTCCACAGCTAATATTGGGCAGAAGCAGTCGAGCCCCATCATTCACCATATGAGAAGCTGATGTGATAAACTTGGGAGCACGTGTAAGAACAGCATTTAAGTTTCCTCTCATCCTGGGAGATATTTGAGAAAATGCTCTCCGCATGTTTGCCATTGGATCCTTGACAAGGCTCGTCAAGTCTCTAAAGGAATCAGCTGATTTCAGTGCTGAATGCAGTGAAGCAGGCATTACTCCAGTTTGTTCTCGCTGATGTAATCTCATCACAGTATCAAATGAATGGATTCGACTGGGGCAATAGCCTTCTCGTAACTTGAATTGCCCAACAAGTTAAAAGATTTATTTTTGTTTGCTTTGGTCAAACCATGTGGAAGATTGTAGTCTAATTCACCAAATCCAGACCATGCCATATCTATTTTGTCAGCTAAAATAGATGCAAGTGAAGGTAACCTCTCTACTGCCTCAGTCTTGCTAGGATATTTTGATAGTCCTTCTTCACATGTGTCAAATTTGTTGAAAATCAAATCAAGACCTCCTGAACCACCTGCAACACCATCCACCAGCCCATTCAACAAATCTGTCTCAACCATGACAGGTTTATCATTAACGTGGCCCTCTGTAGATAAGAGAGATTTCCTTGGGCTTTCTGATGAGTGTTGAGGACATGGTTCTTCATATGTTCCTCTATGTTTCCTAACATTCTGAAGCAAATCAGATCTCCCTCCATTGATACCTTGGGGTGTCTCATGACTAAAGGGATCGGTTCTGGAAATATGGACATCTGCTTCAAGTGAATCTATGCTACACAACCTGCAGTCCCAAGTGTGAGCATCTAGGAGGAGACTACGTCTAATACGATTAAGCTCCAAAATATCAATAGTTGATTTGAATGAATGAGCACTCCCCGATATTACTGGTAGAAGCAAAGCCTGTGGGAAAATTATGCGAATTTCATCACAAAGGGCTTAATATGAAACAAACAGAACGGAATAAAACTTAAGAGGGGCGGCGGGGGCTCTACCTCATACTCATTTCTTTCCACATTAAGCAAATCTTTCATCTCAACTATTTGCCTCTGTATGCTTGTCTTGGCTGAATCATCATCAGTGATGGTACTCTTCTCAAGATTATGAAGTACATCATATACCTCAGTGTGCAGCAACTCCATTGTGTGAAATACCTACAATAGAAGGTTGCAAGCATTCCATCATCCCTGCTGCAATCAATGATGGGATGGTGGAACAGGGAAATGAACCAATGGTCTCTTTAACATAAACTGCTTAACAGCATACCTCAACAGCCTCTCTTTTCACCCAATCTTGTGTAGCATGGTAATTGAAATCTAGCACTGGGGGCGGAAGGTCAACAGATAGAGTAATCATGGGACTATAATGGAAGGCAGCCACCATATTTCCATACCTACAATGTTATGTATGCGCAAATTGAAACCTCACTGTACATCAGATGAGTTTAAGGGAGACAAAAGAGGGGACCTACATACCCATAAAAGCGAAGGCAATCCCTTTGGAGAGAGTGCCCACAACTTGCAATCCGGTTAGCAGTCATATGATTTGAAAAGCTAAGCTCCAGGAACTTGCCAAATGATAGGCCCCAAGCTGCATCAGACATGATTACTCTGTGTGTTGCTGGCGGCATTCCATTCTTAAGCTTGCACCTCATGCATCTGTGCCACATCCATATCCGCCCATCATGTTCACCTGGCAACTTTTGAGACTGAAGGCGCCTGACACTAATCGTTAGGCTGCCATGCTGGTGCATATAGCACCTCACATGAGATTCTGAAGGCTCCTTACAAGATGGGCAGCAATATGCCTGCAAGGAGAAGAAACATGACAGAAAAATGTTTAGCAAATAGAAAGGGAGATTTTCCCGCAATGCAATTACATACAAGAGTACCAGATGTACCTGATCAAATAAGTCCTCGCGGAGATACCTTCCTAGTGGCTTATCAAAACTACCATAAAATTTGATCCGGAGGAGGTGAGAACGCTGGCATGCCAAACTTTTGGGAATGCAAGTGCTTGAGATGGAAACTAAGATACTCTGGTTGTTGTCAGTACTAGATAAGTAACCAGCTGAAAGCTTGTCGTTGTCATCTGTATCCCCTGCTTGAAAATCGTCTAGTGAGGGGTTGCTATTACGATTTTCTAAATGACATGGTTGGTTACTTTTCAAAGTTAACGCACCATCACGACAAACATGAGCAGCAACTGAAGATTGCAAAGACTTGAATGAATCACCATGTTGTGTGCCAGCACATGTTGCTCTAAAGTCATCATTGACAGAACATGGAGATATTAAATCACCATTGCAGGAAACATTTGGATGGCATAAGTTGGACAGATCTTGAGAGTTGAGAGGATCAACTGGAAATTTGGATGCTCTACATTCAGGCGAGATTCCTTGGCTTACTCCAGCGAATGGTAATGAAGTTGAAGATGCAGAAATAACCTCAAAAATCTGGCTGATAGTAGAATTTTGTGGATATGTCTCTTCAGCATTTCTAAGGCTATCAGGAGTGCCATGATCAGTAGGACTATCAGAAATATCCGGTGCACCTGTCACAGATATTGAAGGAATTTTCGGAAGTGTTGCGCCCTCATCAGCAAGGAATGATGTCTCCAAGGAGAGGTGATAAGCAGCAAAGACTGCGAGTTGCATTGCGCCGCTTAATCTTCTTTAATTCTTCCCGACATGTTCCCCTCAACAGAACCTGCATGAAGTGCCATACACTTAATTCATAAATAGTAGGGGAAAAATTGCCCATCGAAATGAAATGTCAGTAGATATCATGAAAAATGTTTATGCTACAGGGCATTGCTAATCGTATGTCTTTGCAAAAGGACCATTACCGTGCAACCCAAGCGCTTCAGGCAGCCTTCAAAGAACATCAGAGTCTTAATTGACCCCTTTTCTCCATGTTCTGCTAATAAGGATTCTGAAACTTTCTCCACCTTGAACAAGTCACATTGTCCAAGCCTTGCTGAGGCAATGTTGTCAATTGATGAGGCAATCTGACCACCTGTGCATCTTGATATTCTGTCCAAAAGAGGTCTCTTCACATTCAGAACCAAAGAAAGATCTTTTGCTAAGAGCTCCTGAGCAAAAGATGAGGCGCTTTTCTCAACCAGAAGGACATTAGGTTGCCTAGACTCTATCTTTCCAACAACAGTTCTAAGATACTCCTTTTCCTGCAGCAAGGCCATTTGTTAACAATGCTGCAAGTAAAATAAAATATATAAAGATCCAAAGTAGATAGACACAAACCTGTTCAAGTATTGTCCCTATGGATGCCAATTTATTTGAAACCTTTTGGTACTCAAGTGCACCTCCTAAAATGAGCAATTTGGCATTCCTGTGCTCTAAGACCATCCGCTTGTGTCTTACATTCTTCGAGCAAACAATTCCTCTAACAAAGTTGCTGCATCCAATAATTTGTTTGTTAGCACCATATGACGATCAGAAGATAAATTATATGAGTAAACAGAAGCACATGCAAGGAAAAAACACAAACCTGTCAGTTGGGTTCCCAGATGCTATGCATTTAATCTTCACGTAATCACCAGGATCCATGCTGCCACCTTTCTTGGTATCAGGTTTCACATAGTTAGCAGCTTGCCATGCCAATGAGGAGACTATCTCAAGCCAACTTTTGGAATTGTCATCACTGGAAAAACTAATGCCTTCCGCCTTCAGTAACTGTGCAACTAGAGCCCGAAAGTGCTTCAGCAAATCATTCTGAACACCATCTTGTTGAGATCCACCAAAGGCACCATACCCACTGGCCATTTTATTATCACCAAAACAACTAGGGTCTAAGAAAGCATCATCGTCGTCGTCATCAAATCCAAATATCCTCGACTCAACATCATCTCTCTCATCTTCAGGTGGGGGTGGGCACCAAATAGCATCACCAAAATCAACAATTTGTGCTGATGCATTGACGACTTCTCTCTCGCCAGTGATGCTAGCAGCACTGACTAGCTCCCGTGCATCATCTGAGTCAGTCAGTGTTGTTGCATCACGATCAGAAGCATCATCCAGCCTCACCGCGCAAGTAGGACTCTCTGCGGGGCTTGGGCTCATTGATCTGTACATTGAATTACTAACACTAGATTCTGTATCTGAAAAGTCATGTAAGAAGTCAGTCACAGAGGCTAGAAACTGGGTCCCAGGCTCGTCACCAGCCTCCTCATCCACTCGCCTGCATCCACAACCAAAAATCGATTCAAAGATTATTGAACCCCAATCACAAAGACAGATGACAAATTACCAGATATACGCGTCATGCATCTGCCCTAGCTAATTCGTGTGTAACTTGCCTATAGTCCCACGCCCGCACTGCCTTTAAATATATATTTTCAGGTCCACATAAAAAGGAAGGAACGAGATTTAATAATACAATTAATTCCCTGTCAATCGACCAGACAACTCAACTTCCAAGTTTCCAAGTTTTTAAGCAATACTTGACATTTTTAGGCCATTTATTTATTTACGGCAAGTTGTAAGAACTGCGGTAGAGTTGCATAAACTTACCTTTGGGCGTGCTCAGGGCCGGGAGGATGAGAGCGCGAGTCGACGTCGGTTTGGCTCCCAGATCTCGCCTCGGGCGGGCGGCGCGGGGGCGTGGGCGGCCCGACAGGCGAAGCCGCCCCCGCGCTTTGGGCGTGCTCACGCCGTGGCCCGCCTCCTGGCGCCGCCGCGTCTCGATCCGCGCGAGGTCGTCCTTGCACTCCTGGTCAGTGGCGGCGGCATGGGATCTGGCCTTCCCCACCGCGAACTCCAGAACCCCCATCCCCGACACGCCACGCTAGGATCAACACCGACCGTGGCGAATGATGGAGAAGTTCCGAACAGGCAGTAGCAGGAGACGAGACGAGGCGAAGCGACGTGGCCACGCCCGAAGCTTCCTTCCTTCCTTCCTCCGCTGGTTGCGTTGCGTCCCCTCCAAGTCAGCGTCCCCACCACACCCGACCGACACGGGACCAACCACCCGGGACCGGTGCGGCGCGGCCAGGCCAGCGGCCCACGGCGCTGCGTGAGACGGGTCTCTCCCGCCTCCGGAGAGAGCGCGCGCGCAATGCCGCCTCCGGGCTTGCGGCGCCAGGGACTGGGACTAGTGGGTTCAGCTTCAGGCTTCAGCAGGTGCGGGGACGGCGCGCGGGCGGCGGGGTCGGAAGATGCTAATTCAGCGCCGCGTCGCGAGTAGGAGGGCAGGACGAGAGCGCAGAGCGCATGCTCGCTCGGAGAGTCGGAGCTCAGCGGGGAAGAGCGGCGACGAAATGGCGGCCGCGGACGCGGCGGCGGTTCTTATTTGGGAATGGGAGGGAGTGGGAGATTCGCGAGAGGGGAAGAGAGATGCAAGGACAGTGACGGCCATCGCCGCGGCGGCGGGTGGGATTTTATTTTAACCGCTAGCGCTTGGGCGCGCGACGTGTAGTAATTGTGGAAATCCTGGCTCAGGATCCGGCATCCCTCCGTTTGGGGAGAGGAGAGGATGAGACGGGGACGGGTCTGGGCGTCTGGCTCGCTTGCGTCTAGGCGTCGGTGGACGGACGGCGGGGGGCTTTCTTGCTTTGGCTAGCGTTCATTTTCGGCTGGTCTGGTTTTTATTTAGCCCTCATTTATTAACGTCCTCATTTATTAACGTTCTTATTCTTACCACTAAAATAATGTGAACCAACTAAATTCACAAACGTAGAGGTCTTTTCCTAGTCCTAGAGAAGAAATACGTCGTTGTCACCGAAAGATGAACATGAAGATGGATTCAGGTCACCATCCATTCTTTTTTTTTTTTTTTTTTATTGGGTCGATTGTGTGATGTAAAATATTCTCGTGAGTCAGTGCAAACGGTCTAGAAGGCATGAATTATTGATGTTTACTGTTTCTATGCAAGCATAATAAAATTTCTTACAAACAACTATACATATATAGATTAAAAATACTCAACGTTTTGAAGACATAAAAACATTACAAGTTAAATGAACGAAATAATGGAGTGACTATTATGTGGTCTTAATTTCTTTCCATAATCACCACTAATAATTGCACTATATTTTGAAAGTAATAGCAAAGGAGAAATTAATTATATTCTATGACAAGCAACAAATTAATTGGGACTTCACTATATGACCTTTAATTTGATTCCAAAAAAAAAATGAAACAATAGACACGGTGATGGATTGGGTATGTCATCACGATGAAGACCCATAGGCTTTGTACAAAGTGGCACATGGGTTTATCATGTCATAATAGATTAGAGATATGCCAATAGTAGATATTATCTTACTTTTGCTTAAAAGACCCATAGGCTTTGTATACGAAGTGGCACATGGGTTTATCGTGTTGTAATTGATTAGAGATGTACCAATTGTAGATATTATCTTACCTTTTCATGAAAGCATTGTTGCCAATTATCTTACTTTTCCAGTTTTCCTCAAAACATTGTTGTCATGGTAGTTAACATCATGTCTTTACATGAAGCATGCAAGTGATAAATCGAGATACATGGAATACTCCCTTTAGGCAATTTTGTTACAATATAGAAAAAAATCTTGGCTCTACTTTATTGGGCATGATGCATTGATCTATATGTCGTGCTCATGCTTTGTTGCTAGCACATCGACACACAAAGTAACTTGCTATTTAGATTTTTTTGCCTCCACCTAATAAGACAAATAGGAAGGAGTAGCATTCAACTTGTGTAATTTCACTACTAGAGGTTGTCGAACACTTGATTTTGCTATTAGAGGTTTCAGCTATATTCCTGTAACAAGTCAAAGACAAGTATTGCCTCCATCTCAAAAAAGAGTGTGCATCACTTTTCGAGGTGGGATTAGTGTATGCATAAAATTACGTATTTGCCTCTCTATCATCTTCTACCTTCTAGTGTTCTTGCCAAGTTAATAATATTTTATAGGAGCTTAGCAACTAGTGGACAAGAGTGGATGGACAGGATATGAGCATGCAATGTGTTTTTAAATAAGCGGGTCCTACTAAAAAGTTAATCTCGGATCTACAATCATATTCTTTTTAAAACAAGATTTGAGCGTCAGGATTACTACATTAGTAAACATGTGGATTCATTATTCTTTTATCAAGGCAAAGCCCAAAAGGGAGTGATAAAACCATGGTTGATTCTTTTTATGCTCTATCTATTATAGTACAGTATGTTTTTTTAGATGTTCTCCCATATTTGAATTTTCTTTTTTCTTTGTCCAGCACAAGAATTATAAACCCGTTACCAAATAGTACGTACCCATTAGCAACTCTATATAGCAGGGCAAAGCATGGGTCCTGCTAGTTACGGTATATTTTTTAGATGTTATCCCATATTTGATTTGATTTTTTTTTTTGTTTAGCACAAGAATTATGAAGCTATCTCTGAAATTCCAGAATCGAAAATAAGCACCCTATCATCATTATCCGAGGAATCAGTGGGAATTTTGGCTAAATATGCGGCCAGATGCAGCCACCGCATGACGAGGGTTTCATTCCGTTTCTAAGGAAACTTTTGACTCACGGAGTCTGTATGGATGGCAACTCGACGGCGAGGCTCTTCCCTCCTCCAATCCGAGAACTGGAAACCCGTGTCCGTAACTGGTGGTATGCATGCGTCTACTGTATGCGAAGGCAGAAGAGATCGGGTTCCAATTTCCAAGGTTGGTGGAGGTGTCTCGGTGTCGAGGTGCGAAGCCGGCAGCCCAGCGGGCCGGTCGTCCCACTCCGCGGCACGACGCGCGTGAACTCCGATGGATGGATGGATGGATGGACGGACGGGACGACCGCGAGCGGATCCGGTCAGCGCACTCACATGATCACCGCTGGCTGCCGCGTGCACGTGAAGAGCCGCGGCCAGCATTCCAATTTCCACCGCGCCGCTCCCTCCGATCCCTCTCGGCTCTCGTAGCACGTAGTACTACCCGAACCAGTAGGCAGCAGCAGCAGCCACAAGCCGCCGCCATTCATCTCTGACCAGTGACCACTGCTTCAGCCTTGAGAGTAGAGGAGTGCCCCGTACGCCTCTCGGCCCCTCCGCCTGTGGGGCTGCCGCCTTCCGATCGGGTTCCGGCGCCCAGGGGCCAGGGGTAACTCGTATCCTAGGCTGACACGAACCACTTCAGTTTGGCAGGGAAAATAGGAGTACTTAGGCCTTATTTAGATGCACATTGGATTTATAAGTTTTTACACTCTCTCTCTATCACATCAATTTGTACCCGCATGTAAAGAGTATTAAATATAAATAAAAAAAATAACTAATTGCACAGTTTGGTTGTAAATCACGAGACGAATCTTTTGAGTCTAGTTGGGCCACGATTGGACAATATTTACCACAAACAAACGAAAATCTTCTGAGGACTTTTCAATCTCTCTCCTCTCACAAATTGTTTGCCGCATGTAAAGAGCATTAAATATAAATAAAAAAATAACTAATTGCATAGTTGGATTGTAAATCACGAGACGAATCTTTTGAGCCTAGTTGGGCCACGATTGGACAATATTTACCAAATAAAAACGAAGTGCTACAGGACTTTTCAATCTCTCTCCTCTCCCCATCTAAACAAGGCCTTACGGTATATACAAAGTACTCCATTAAAAAAAACATGTAAATCTCGTTCTCGAGGAATTAAAGATTCTTAATTTTAACCAAATATAATTTAAAAACATTAATGTTTATAATATGTATTAAGTACATCATGGAATATATAATAAACTTTGTTCGACATCTAAGGGCCCTTTTGGTTTCACAGGAATCACAAAGGACAAATATAGGATGCTTGTGACACAGGAAAGGAAAGGAATGGAACTCGATTCCTCTGGAATCGTTACTTTCTCGTGTGGCCTGGTTCGCCTCCCCCCCACAGTCCGGCAGCGCGGCGCTCCCTCCCCTCCTTTCTCCCTCTCCCTCTTCCCTCTCCCCTTCTTTCCCTTACAGTGACCACGCGCCCGACGGCGGTGGGCGTCGCTCCCCAGCTCGACCTTCCCGGGCCCAAAGGCGGGGGCTCGGCGGCAGTGGCGTGGTGGGGCTCGATAACGGCGGATGGCGTGCCCTTGGCGGTGGGAACCACCGGAGAGAGGCGGCGGGCCAGCCACCCAGCTTCGCCCCGCTTCGCCCTCCGGCGCGGTGGGCCTTGATCGCGGGCGCTTCGCTTC
This sequence comes from Chrysopogon serrulatus, assembly GCA_015844335.1. Lineage (NCBI taxonomy): Eukaryota > Viridiplantae > Streptophyta > Magnoliopsida > Poales > Poaceae > Chrysopogon > Chrysopogon serrulatus. The sequence goes on along the minus strand of JADLZL010001959.1, from coordinate 62,015 downwards.
TGCTAACCCCCTCCGACACGATGGCGCTCAGGTGGTCCTCGCGTCGTTCCTCACTTTGGATCCGTCGTTGCCGTCTCCCTCTCTTTCTTCTCACCTCGGACTTCGTGCAAACCATGAGCTCGGACCGGATTTTTGCTTTCCTCTCGTTGTGAGAGAACGAATCCTGAGGAATCGATTACTCCGTTTTTTCCCGTGCTTTGCTTCCAAAAGGACGCCGACATCATAAAAAACGGGGGAATCAATTCCTTCATTTTTCCTCCAATTCCTCCGAAACCAAAGAGGACCTAAATATAGATAATATTTTCTATAAATTTAATTAAAATTAAAATTATTTAACTTCTTAAAAAAATAAGATTGAGACGGAGGGAGTACTTAAAAAAAGGAGTAGGTTAGGCACTCTAGTCTAGTCTGAAAGGACGGGTGACAGACGATGGTTAACGCACCATCAGCGGGAGCCGAATGAAATCATGTGATGCTCGCAGCTCGCGCTGACGCGCGGAGAGCCCGGCTGACCGTTACAAAGCGTGCGAACCATTAAAAAAAAACCCCCCGTTGTATATACATTTGCTTAAAAATATTGCCAAGTCGATACTAATAACAGGAACGTTAGCCCCGTGCCAGCGCCCAGCAAAACAACGGGAGAAAAAAGGGGTAGCGTTGACGCTGAATTAGCACTCGTGCTTATCGTCGCTGGTTCCTGGCTGCATCAAAAAGAGTCCTAGAGAATGTCCAGCGTTCCAAACAGGTGAGGTCACAAGCAGCCCCGCTCGGTCGACGGCGGCTTCTCCACGCCGATCCGCGGCGGCTGCAGTCAGTGTGCCGCTAGCTGGCCGCCCCCGTGGCAGGTAACGTGCCAAGCCGGTCGCTGGATCCCTCGCTGCCCGGCGCGCGGTGTCGACGTGTGTCGTGACTACCCGTGAGCCTTCTCGTGCAGTGTTGGCACACGGACGAGTAGTAGCAGCATGTGATTTGCCTACCCCCGTAACCGTAATACTCTTCCTAACGTAGTACACGTACCTGCCGTGTTCAATTCGCGCGGGCGTCCGTCTGGATCCGGTGTTCCGGACCGGACGACTGCCCTTTGCGTAGTGAATGCGGACGACTACCCCGCCGAAACCATGGGATCGCTCGGGATTCATTTGCCCTGCATTCGGGATTCCCGTGCTGTCGTACGTGCATTCCGGCTCGCCGCCTCGCCCACGTGAGCGGCGGCGGAATTGAAGGCACAGGATACACACACACACGCGTCCATGACATATGTCCCCATTTGGCCGTCCAACACAGCCTGAGGTACAGTACAGGTCCACGCACGGCAACATTTCTTCTTCTTCTCTCCTTGTGGAATATCCACACTCCAAATCAGGATATTTTTAATAATAACTTATAAATAACTAGCTAGATAAAACTAGCAACTCCTAAATAACTGGTCTAGCACAATCTTCTAGAAATATCTTTCTCACATAACTCTCGCTGTAGTGTTTATTTCTTCTTATTTCTATGTCTTATCTAGCTAGCCACTGGCGGAGCCAGGGGAGGGCCAGCAGGGGCCACTCCGCGCCCCCCCCCCCCCCCTCTAACCTTGTTGAAAAGTTTTAACCTGATACTCTTTGCTTTTTTACTAATTTACTTGCAATATACAAGGGCTTCCATTGTTTTATTTGGGCCTGCTAGCCTGCTAGCTAGTGTTGTGAGGGCCTGGGCCAATACAGAACACACACACGCAGAGGCAGAGCTCGTCCGCTCGGCACTCGCGGCATATTCACACGGAAACGGAGACGCAACGCGCTTCGCCGAATCGCTGAATCGTCGCCGCTAGCCTTCTCGTCGTCCGATACAGAGAGATAAGAAAACCCTAACCCTCGTGGCCTCTTCAGTCTTGCTTCCCGGCCAACCACGGAGCCGGGGAGGTGCGGGCACCCAGGCCAACCACAAGTGACGAGTCCGCAAGACAGACCAGCGTCCAGTCTTCAGGAGGCCAGGCCACGAAGACCTAATCAAGAAATCAGTGAGCAATTGATCAAGGTAACTTAGCGATGCTTTGTAAAATTATCTTGTTTGGTCAATCACTTTTATTTTGTAAAAAGGTTAGTTCCTACGAGTACTTTTGCTTACAGCAACGTTTTTGTAATGAAAAGTATGAAACCACGACTTTATATGTGATACATTTAGTAAAATATATCCAATCTTCATCTTCTCTAGAGCTAAAAAGCCGTTTCAGCTTATTAGCCAGCAGTATTTTTTTCTTACAGAAAATCAGCTATTTTAACAGTGTTTTGGCTTATCAACCCAAAACATAAGTCCTCCCGAATAGCCTCTGCAATTTCTTCGGCTGGCCCCCTTAACAAAATTCCTGGCTCCACCACTGTAGCTAGCTATTTGTGAAGATGACCTAATAATCAATAGAATTTCTTCTAGAGTAGCTATTTGAGAATTATTAGAGACGCTCTTAGCCTTGATTTGCTCAGATGGACGGTCTGATCAATTTAATAGATGGTTCTATCATACCACACCCAATATGTTATCAGGTAGTCTGCCTGAACCATATAGATTTGTATATATATATATACACTCACTGACTGGACACTCCTGATATGTTCCCACTCATAGTCTGATTATTACTTGAAGAAGTCTCAGAACGGATATGTGGTCTGCGTGAGCTACACAGAATGGCATAATACTACAATACTACTACCTCTGCACCTGGGTTCAAAACGTCTTTAAGTTTCGTGCGTTAAAGTGCCTTCGACGATGCTGAAGGTGCAATCCTGAATCTTGAATGTCTGTGGTACTCTGAATCAGTTTGTAATAATGTACTAATGTAACATACGGAGTACTCGTGAAGTATTTAGTGCCGTTCTGGGCGAAATTACCTAGCCCAAGCGGCGATGGCCGGCGTCCCGATTTCAGATTTCAGACTGCAGAATCACTACTGTTTGGACGCAGGGCCGAGCCGGCAGCACGGTGGGTTTGCGTCGTCGGGCGTCGGCGCCGCTGCCACGCGCGCGTCGTTACGTTGTGTCACCCTCACCCGCTGCTGCCTGTACATGGACGACACCGTCTCAGAGGTGCATGTGACGGGTTGGAGCATTTCCTTTCCCTTTCCTCTGGATGAGGGACGATGTTTACGTTTCTGACTCGGCCGGCGCTAACGGCGAGGTTACGAGAAAACAACTCTAAAAACTCGATCAGGCAAACGGCAAACTCCCCCGGACTGTGCTCTGGATTATTCTGACTCGCTGCAACTTCTATCCTGCTTCCTACCTTCTGATATGTACTTATACTTTACTAAGTACTCTGTCAGAACATGTCCTTTCGTAATTCGTACGTACATACAACTTTTGTGTTGAAAAATAAAATCTTTGAGCTAATTTATTAACAACGTACGTGTATGTATAAGATCATCACGTGCTCCGGATAGCTAGGTGCATTTTATTTATGTACATCAGCTGTTGGATTCTAACAGCCCAAGTGCTCAGCTGAGACCCAAAAACTGCAAACTGTGACGTCAAATAAAAATTGCAGTTAATCACTTCTAAAAAATAATTGAAACGGCATGAGATTCTCCCAAATACTGTATAAAGATTCATGAGCGAGCGAGAACCCAGAGGTGCGGTGAAATAAGGCGGAAAAAACCTCAAAGCAAGATATCCTATGGGCTATAAATATAAACTAGGAAAAATGCCCGTGCGTTGCTACGGGTGACCATATATTAAGAAAAATATGTCAAGACGAACCTTGTTTCAATTAGTCTAGATTTCAACAACTCAAAACATCATTCAATCAGAACTTAAAAGTACAAACAAACAATCCGCTCATTGACTAATTAAGGGCATGTTTGGATCCATTAGCACGAAAAATTAACGAGCTAATACCTGCTAATTTGTAGCTAGCTAATTTTACCAGGGGCTATTTGGATCCACGCTAATAGGCATTTGTATAGGGAATTTAAGGTGGATATGTACTATTAGCAACTCTAAACATGATAAGAGAACGAATAATTAGAAGTCCTCTAGCTAATAATTAGCAAGTTATTCGTTGGTCTGTTTGGATCCATGAGTACATAATTTTAGGTACTATTTTTTATTGCATCAACTTTAGTATTAACATATCTAGTGTTGAGTGTTTATATAAGACACATGGCATCTTATTAGATAAAAAAAATGACAGATCCACAATCTTCACCCGTTACAACAAATTATCTTACCTAATCTCTGTAAAAAAATGAAACAAATCTACGTAGCTACAAAAAATTTGGCAGCCTGCCAATTTAGAATTTGTCAACATTCAAAAGAATCTATAAGAACACTCGACACCAGTGTTAATTATGCAGAGGACCACCCAAAAAAAGGAAGCAAAACTGAAATCATAGATATACCATCTAGCAATTTCTGCTGGTGTTATGTCTATTTCGATCTCATTACTTGTTACCTCACACAATGGTACTGCACCTTTCTTGATGAGACATCATGCACATCCGCAACTATCAGAGCATGTAAGTCATCAAACAAATTTCTAAGAATAATTTGCTCAATTAGCCGAAGAAAAATTCATTATAGAAGTTTAAGTAAACATATCTCAGAATATACCACAAGGAGTGTGAAGACAAAAACCAAGCAATTGTGAAGACAAAACCAAGCAATGGCATCAACAGAGCTGTAAATCAAATAGCACAAGGCATGTCCTAGTAGATATTCAAGTCAGGTGATTCTACACCTTCCTAAGTAGCACACAATGAAGCACAAAACTAAGCATCTACTTTTTTTATTATATGCAATGCGAGAAATTAGCATCTACTTATGAAAACAGGAGCACCGAAGGAAACTGAGAGTGCTAAATAGACAAATATTTGGAAAAACTAAGTGTCCTGAGTAGGAGCATCCATACAGACCAACTGTTACCACAAGGTGGTTGTAATTCGCAACAACACTGGAATGGTGGAACCCAATTCGTTCTCCAGTGTCAACCCTGAATAGAAAGGTGACAACTATAGTTGCCACAGCTTTTGCTGTAAAAATTCAGTACAAAGATGGCCAAGCATAATTCTTCATTCACGGAATGAATATTGTTGTTGTTCATAAAGTAACTACTAATATAGCAATAAGAGTCAAGTCTAATACTGTCATTATTTAGAAAATTTGTTCTGACTCTGCATTGGTAAGACTACATTTTTACTTACCAGAATGATGTGGGAGGAGACTAAGGTTCATAACAGATACTGATGGGAATAATTACCAAGCCCATAATTATTATGAAAAATTATGCATGTAGGTAGATGTTGGTAGAAGCTAAAATGGCTTACAGGAAATTTTGGTGTTAAGCTGTCTCCTAGCAGTAATATAAGAAGCTATTGCTTATGTGTTCAACAATTAAAGGCATACTGCCAACTGCTTGCTTCTTCTTGTAAGCACATTGTAACACACCCCGTGTTACGTTAGCCTAAACCTGCCATGTCATCATCATCATTGCATGAGCATTCATAATTAGAAAACCCTAATTCAAACAATTAAAATGAGTTTACCATTCTAGGGTTTGGTTGCGCTCTTTTTTATATCATATGCGTATGTGTATGCCATTCAAGTTTCACCTACATGTTTGATTTGGTTTATAAAAGTTATCAACTAAAAGCAATCTTGGTGTGTACAAGTGTTTGGCTAACCCTAACTTACACCCTAACCAAGTTTTACAAGTCAAATGATGCAAAAGCAAGAATCAAAATTGAATTCGAATCTGAATCCCAAACCCTAACCCTAGTTGGTTAAGTGTTGGAATTCGAATTTCATTTTCAATTTTGGTGAGCTAACCACGATTAATTTTCTAAATAAAGTTGCTAACCAATGGCACCATTTCAAAGTATGAAGTTTGTACTTTGAAAGTATGCTATTGGTTGGGTTTGAAAAAGTTACACAACATCATTAATTATTTGCCCAAAAATCCAATTTGAAATTCTTCTTCAAAAGCTGAAATTCAAAAGCCTTTTATCCCTTTTCTAAATTTCATCTCAAAATATTCAAAATTTGGGAAAACTCCGAAAATACAGTTTGTGCATCTATTTGAGCTCTACAACTTTGGTATACAAAGTTTTTCAAGTTTTTAAATAAAATTTTAAATTATTTCAAAAGTTCTTTAAACTGAAAAGTGTCCCCTTTTGAGTTTTAAACTCCAATTCAAAAATTATTTGGTTTCATGAAAAACTTCCTACATGAAAGTTGTAGATCATGAGAAATGGAACAACTTTTATTTTTGGAGATTTTCATCTTTTATTCAAAATTTAAAAGTAATTTTGAAATCCTTAAAATTAAGGTTTTGCCCTCTTTTTTGAATTTGAAATGCAAATTCAAAATCCATTTGAAATCTGACAAAACTTTCTTAATAAAAGTTGTAGAGCAATAGATTTTGAACAATCTGTATTTTGGGGATTTTTCAACTTTTATTCAAATTTTGAAAGTAATTTAAAAAGGGAAAGAGTGAGCTGTCTCTGTGCTACAGTGAACCAGGGGGGTACACCTCACCCACACCCATGCCGACCAGCCGGCCGGCCGTCGCCGTGGGGCGTTCGCGCGCCTTCCCGGTTTTCACGCTTGGTCGATGATACGCCCACGCCAGCGTCGGCAACCTCATCGACCACATTGCCGGCCTCTACACCAACTCCCATAGGACCAATCACTCGTAGCCGAGCTAAGAAGATTCAACAAGAGGTGCACGCGCTACTTTGTGAGTTTCAATTAAACATTAATGAAGATTTTATACTACCTAAGTCGTGTATGTTGATATTGCTTAGGTTCACCAAGGAGGATGACAAGAACACATCAAGAATGGACTACAAAGAAGAACTGCGCTCAAGCTCGACCACCTCTGCAGAACCGTCTGAAAGAAATAGTCATATCTTTTGGCTCCCAAAAGCTATGAAGGCTCAAGAACACAATTTGGAAAGCTTATGAAGTCTACTTTCTAATGCACCCAGTGCCAATCAGTTTGCATTCTCCAGTAAAGCATCCGACCAGTTTTAGTGCTGACTGGTCAGTGAGTCAACAGTTTGCATGAAGCCCATGTTCCCGTGTAAAACTGTATCAATCTACAATATTTCGTGAAGCAAGGGGCACATGGTGTGAAAGCTTATCAAGTTAGCTTTCCAACTCATCCAGCCACGCATCTTTTGGAGTTTCCTAGGTGGAGTTATTGCCAAAACATTGAAGACTACTCTGAAGTCAAACAGCCACGCGGAATCAGCTCTGGAGTCAATCCCGAAGAAACCCTTTCACATTAGCAGCGTTTTCACTTTATTTTCGTGTTTTCATCTATCCAGGAGGCTTATCCCTTGTATAAATACCTCCCTATGTGTAAGCTATCGAACAACTTTTGATGAATTGAGATAATCCAAGTGATTTCGCAGCCGAGCTGCCTGAGTGCTTACTCACACCCTTGTTCTTCCTTGTTCTCTTGGACTTGTGAAGAGATTCCTCTGGGATCCACTAGTTCGTGCTTTGAGAGTTCCAGTATGGCTGCCTCTCCTTGTGTGGATTAGCTCCGGTTGTGGTTCTGCGGTCGTTTGGAGATCGAGTCGAAGTCTTCGCGGTTTCGGTGCCTCTCTCCCCGTCGCTTGGTCGCATCCAACCTTGGCCAGGTATAAAGCTAGTTACCCGCTGATTCTTCAGCAAGTTATCTCCATCCACCGTCCTATATTTTCAGTAGTTTGTTTTGAGACCTACTGCCGTGAAGATCTGGCCACCCCTTGTGCTAATCCTAGATTAGTGCTCATCATCTGGTATCAAAGCTTTCGTTGACACGGTAGGTCTTATCGTCATCATACATTTATCTCTTTGATCATTCGTCACATATATTTGATTTGTCCTATAGTACAAAGCCTTTAGAAAATTACCTATAGCCCTTTGGCGGTACTGTTATCTTTGTGTTAATTTGTTCATCGAGTTGCTAGTCACCACCATATAGATCTAGTTCCTTTCAAGTGTTAGACGCACCCCTGTTAGCATATATACATAAAAAAAAGTTCAGAAAAGAAAGAAGAAAGAAAGAATCAAAAAAAAGAGAGAAAAAAAAAGGTTGAAAAGGGGGTTTGTGTTGCGGTTATTTGCTGAAAATTCAGTTTCATACCAAGTTGGTGGTAATCTGTATTGCTGCAACTTTATATATATTTTTTTGAGCACATTTTTTCACTTGGTTGACAGTACCGTAAGCCCTCCTTGTTAGCCACCTATAGCTCCACCTCAAAACGAAACCGTGATAGACAAATTTTTTTTTTACAATCCTTAAGACCTCGTTACCACTTCCGTTGAGACTGCCACACCAGCACCGTCACAGTCCTTAAGATCATTTAAGAACATGGGTAAGTAAGAGGTGAGATTGAGTGTTTACACAAATACTTTCATATTCCACTTTTTCTTGTTGCCTACTAACATGGCAGAATCAGATGCAAGTGTCCATGGTGGAAACCGTGGAGATGGAGAGAATCCTGTCTCTCGGGCTGAATTGCGTCGCATGGCAGATGCTCTTGTGGAGGCCATGGGAAGGATGCTCGATGAGCGAATCCCGGTGGCAGGATGTCGAGGACCACCTCATCGAGATCCAGGAGGAGTTCATGATGAAGAATCCGGAGGCGAGAATTCTGGTCTAGACCATGGATTTGATCGCTTTGCCGGAAGGCGTGGAGGACATGGTGGTGGTCGTCGTGCTGATTTTGATGATCAGCATGGTGGCCGTCGTGCACATGGACGCCGTGTACGATTTGAAGATGAAGAGTTTGAAGACCATGATGAAGAGGAAGGATCTTATGATCATGAAAATCCTTTTGGTCATGGTGGAAGATTTGAGCGGCGTCGGGATCATCGCCGACGTGCTGAATTTGGGGATCGAGATCATCATCGTGGCCGCCACAATAGAGATGATCCAGACCATATTGTTCGTGTCAAGTTGAATATTCCAAAGTTTACTGGTAAAGAGAATGCAGATGAGTTCCTTGAATGGGCTGAGAAGTGTGATCAGATTTTCAGAGTGCATAATTTCTCCGATCAGCGTCGTGTGAATCTAGCTTCGGTTGAGTTCTCTGGATATGCTCTTACATGGTGGAATCAAGTGCAAGAGAATCAGCTTGAGTTGGGTCTTGGGTACATCAATACTTGGGAAGGAATGAAGCAAGTAATGAGAAGGAGGTTCGTTCCATCAAGCCATCAGCGTGATCTTCGAAATCGATTGCAGATGTTGAAGCAAGGGAAGAAGTCTGTTGATGAATATTTCAAGGAGATGGAGTTGCTGTTGGTACGGACTGGAATTAGAGAAGATGCAGAGTCCAAGATGGCAAGATTTTTGGGAGGTCTTAATGAAGATATTGCTGGATTTGTTGAGATGTTTCCATATCGTACCTTGCAAGATCTAGTTGATCAAGCAATGCGTACGGAGCGGAAAATTCAGCAGGAGTCTCGTGGAAAATCTTATGGCAGCCAATCTATTGCTGCCCCATGGCGCAAACAGCAGTCCGGCACTTCTTATGGCGGACATCGATCCCAAGGTGCTTCGTCTAGGCCTTCTACATCTAATGCTACATCAAAACTGGCTGTTTCTAGTGCGTCTTCACCAGCAAATCATCAGCGATCTGCTACTGGTACAGCAGCCCCAAGTAATGCTTCAGCCGCTACCTCATCCAATAGAAGCAGAGAAATTGTGTGCCACAAATGCCAAGGGCGTGGACACATCGCTGCTCAATGTCCAAGCCGGAGAACCATGTTGCTAAATGAGAAAGGTGAATGGGAATCCGAGAGTGATCAAGAGGATGAAGGACCAAAATTTGATGAAGAAATTGAAGAGGAAGAGAATGAAATTCAGCCTGACGAAGGAGAACATAATTGTTTTATTTCTCTTCGCGTGCTTAGTGTCACTGCTGAGAAAGAAGACAATGGCCAGCGACATAATCTTTTCCACACCAGAGGCATGATCAAGGACAAGCTTTGCCGCATCATTGTTGACAATGGTAGCTGCAATAACATTGCTAGCCAAGAGTTGGTGGACAGATTGGGATTGAAACCAAGGCGACATCCCCATCCATACAAGATGCAATGGCTTAATGATTGTGGTGCGCTGCGTGTCAGTCACATGGTGAATGTTCCTTTCTCTGTTGGGAAGTATACTGATCATGTGGAATGTGACGTAGTACCTATGCAAGCATGCCAATTGCTGCTAGGAAGACCATGGTTATTTGATCGTGATGTTCAAATTTTTGGAAAAACCAACAAGCTGTCATTTATATACAAGGGAGAGCGAATCTCTTTGCTCCCTTTGTCACCGGAGGAAATATTAAAGGATGATCTCAAGAAGAAACAGCGAGAGAGTGAGAACCACCTTCGAGTGATCCACAAAATTGGTGAGGGAGAGTTTCCACGGCCAAAGAAAAACCCACAGCCGCAAAGAACCCAAAAACAGGGAAAAGAGGGTTTAGTAATGATGGCTAGGAAGGGGGATTTAAAAGAATTGAGTGAACCTAATGCTATGTTCTTTGTACTCATGTACAAGGACACCTTTTTTTCTACTAACGCCTTACCCTCTACTTTGCCAAGTGTGGTTCTCGATGTGTTACAGGACTTTGAGGATGTTTTTCCGGATGAGGTGCCACCAGGTTTGCCGCCCAAGAGAGGGATCGAGCATCAAATTGACTTGGTTCCTGGTGCTTCACTCCCAAACCGTGCAGCCTACCGCACTAATCCAGAGGAGACAAAAGAAATTCAGAGGCAAGTGGAAGATTTGATCAAAAAAGGGTATGTACAGGAAAGTCTTTCACCTTGTGCTGTCCCTGTTTTATTAGTTCCTAAGAAAGATGGATCTTGGAGAATGTGTGTGGATTGCCGTGCTATTAATAACATCACAGTAAGGTATAGGCATCCAATTCCAAGATTAGATGACATGCTTGATGAACTTAGTGGTGCAATAATTTTCACTAAAATTGATTTAAGAAGTGGCTATCATCAAATTCGAATGAAAGATGGAGATGAGTGGAAAACTGCTTTTAAAACAAAATTTGGATTGTATGAATGGTTGGTGATGCCCTTTGGTTTAACAAATGCACCAAGTACATTTATGAGATTGATGAATCATGTGCTTAGACCTTTCATCGGCAAATTTGTTGTGGTCTATTTTGATGACATCTTGATTTACAGCAAGTCTCTTGCAGAGCATGTTGAACATATTCAGTGCGTGCTTGCTGTCCTGCGTGAGCAAAAATTATATGCTAACCTTGAGAAGTGCACCTTTTGCACCGACAAGGTAGTTTTTCTTGGATTTGTTGTTTCAGGTCATGGAGTGGAGGTGGATGAGGAGAAGATCAAGGCTGTACGAGATTGGACGCCTCCACAGAACGTGAGCCAAGTGCGAAGTTTCCTTGGACTCGCTGGTTTCTACCGACGGTTTGTGAAGGATTTCAGCACAATTGCTGCTCCCATCAATGAATTGACCAAGAAGGAAGTGCCATTCAAGTGGGGAGATACTCAACAGAAGGCATTTGAGGAATTAAAGATGAAGCTCACAACAGCCCCTGTCCTTGCACTCCCAGATTTCGACAAAACATTTGAAATAGAATGTGATGCAAGCGGAGTTGGGATTGGAGGTGTGCTGATGCAAGAAAGAAGACCAATTGCATACTTCAGTGAAAAGCTAAGTGGTCCAACTCTTAATTATTCAGTTTATGATAAAGAATTATATGCTCTTGTTAGAAGTCTAGAAATTTGGCAACACTATCTTTTTCCTAAGGAGTTTGTGATACATTCAAACCATGAATCTTTGAAACATCTTAAAGGACAGTTAAAACTGAATAGAAGGCATGCTAAATGGTGTGAATTTATTGAGTCCTTTCCTTATGTTGTTAAATACAAGAAAGGAAATGAAAACGTTGTAGCTGATGCCTTGTCACGACGTCATGTTTTGTTGAATCAACTTGATGCTAAAATTCTTGGATTGGAGAGCATAAAAGAATTATATACAACTGATTCATACTTTGCTGAGCCTTATTCTAAGTGTTGTGATGGCAAAGGATGGGAAAAATATCATGTGCATGATGGATTTTTATTTCGAGCTAACAAGCTATGTATTCCAGATTGTTCTGTTCGTATTTTGCTTGTACAGGAAGCACATTCAGGAGGACTCATGGGTCACTTTGGAGCCAAGAAGACAGAGCAAGTGCTTGCTGACCATTTCTTTTGGCCAAAGATGAGAAGAGATGTGGAGAGACATGTCCTTCGCTGCGAATCATGCCACAGAGCTAAGTCCCGTCTGAACCCTCATGGTTTATACACCCCTCTTCCTATTCCTAGTGTTCCATGGGAGGATATTTCTATGGATTTTGTTCTTGGTTTACCTCGCACCAAGAAGGGAAGGGATTCAATTTTTGTTGTGGTTGATCGATTTAGCAAAATGGCGCATTTTATTCCTTGTCACAAAAGTGATGATGCTTCGCATATTGCTGAATTGTTTTTCAGAGAAGTAGTTCGTTTACATGGAGTGCCACGCACTATTGTTTCTGATCGTGACACAAAATTTTTGAGTTACTTTTGGAAAACTTTATGGGGAAAACTTGGGACACGCTTGTTATTTTCTACTACATGTCATCCGCAAACGGATGGACAAACTGAAGTTGTGAACCGTACTTTGTCAATGTTGTTGCGAGCCGTTCTCAAAAAGAATTTAAAACTTTGGGAAGAAAGTTTACCACATGTTGAGTTTGCCTATAATAGAGCCGTTCACTCAACCACTAAATTTTGTCCATTTGAAATTGTGTATGGTTTCAAACCCACTGCTCCCATAGATCTTTTACCTTTACCTGCGCAGGAGCGAGTGAACCGTGATGCAAGCAAGCGAGCTGAGTTTGTCAAGAACCTTCATGATCATGCTCGGGCAAACATTGAGAAGATGACCAAGATGTATGAGCAGCGTGCCAACAAGGGTCGAAGGAAGATGTTGTTCGAACCAGGAGACTTAGTGTGGGTGCATCTCAGAAAAGATCGTTTTCCAGAGCAGCGCAAAAGCAAGTTGCAACCTAGAGCTGATGGACCATTCAAAGTGCTTCGCAAGATCAATGACAACGCCTATGAGATCGATCTGCCAAGTACTTATGGAGTGAGTACAAGTTTCAATGTGTCCGACCTCTCTCCATTCTTTGGATTGGACGAGTCGAGGACGACTCTTTTTCAAGGGGGGGAGGATGATACGCCCACGCCAGCGTCGGCAACCTCATCGACCACATTGCCGGCCTCTACACCAACTCCCATAGGACCAATCACTCGTAGCCGAGCTAAGAAGATTCAACAAGAGGTGCACGCGCTACTTTGTGAGTTTCAATTAAACATTAATGAAGATTTTATGCTACCTAAGTCGTGTATGTTGATATTGCTTAGGTTCACCAAGGAGGATGACAAGAACACATCAAGAATGGACTACAAAGAAGAACTGCGCTCAAGCTCGACCACCTCTGCAGAACCGTCTGAAAGAAATAGTCATATCTTTTGGCTCCCAAAAGCTATGAAGGCTCAAGAACACAATTTGGAAAGCTTATGAAGTCTACTTTCTAATGCACCCAGTGCCAATCAGTTTGCATTCTCCAGTAAAGCATCCGACCAGTTTTAGTGCTGACTGGTCAGTGAGTCAACAGTTTGCATGAAGCCCATGTTCCCGTGCAAAACTGTATCAATCTACAATATTTCGTGAAGCAAGGGGCACATGGTGTGAAAGCTTATCAAGTTAGCTTTCCAACTCATCCAGCCACGCATCTTTTGGAGTTTCCTAGGTGGAGTTATTGCCAAAACATTGAAGACTACTCTGAAGTCAAACAGCCACGCGGAATCAGCTCTGGAGTCAATCCCGAAGAAACCCTTTCACATTAGCAGCGTTTTCACTTTATTTTCGTGTTTTCATCTATCCAGGAGGCTTATCCCTTGTATAAATACCTCCCTATGTGTAAGCTATCGAACAACTTTTGATGAATTGAGATAATCCAAGTGATTTCGCAGCCGAGCTGCCTGAGTGCTTACTCACACCCTTGTTCTTCCTTGTTCTCTTGGACTTGTGAAGAGATTCCTCTGGGATCCACTAGTTCGTGCTTTGAGAGTTCCAGTACGGCTGTCTCTCCTTGTGTGGATTAGCTCCGGTTGTGGTTCTGCGGTCGTTTGGAGATCGAGTCGAAGTCTTCGCGGTTTCGGTGCCTCTCTCCCCGTCGCTTGGTCGCATCCAACCTTGGCCAGGTATAAAGCTAGTTACCCGCTGATTCTTCAGCAAGTTATCTCCATCCACCGTCCTATATTTTCAGTAGTTTGTTTTGAGACCTACTGCCGTGAAGATCGGGCCACCCCTTGTGCTAATCCTAGATTAGTGCTCATCAGTCGACCACCTAGGCAGCGTCGCGAAAGCCCTGGCTTCCTCCTTGACCGTTCCTTGCTCCATAAAAGCCATCCCGGCCATCTTTTTCCCCTTTTCCTCTCACTGCACCGCCACCGCCGTCACCTCTGTTGCCGGCACAATTCGTGCTCCCTGCTCCACCACCCTTCAATTGCGTTTGCACATCGCTCCGCAACGCCCCGGCGCACCGCCTGAGCCAGCTATCACCTCTTGTCCTCGCCGGAATTCACCCGCGCCAGCCCTTTCTTCCCCAACTACGGCAGAGCGCCGCCGAGCGTGTTTCCGCCGCGGTCGGGCTACCCTGCTCCACTTCCGTGTCATCCACTGAGCCAAACAAGTTGTGGTGAGCCTCTCTGACCTTCCTAGAGCACTACCGTTGCTTATCACGCTCTAAAACGACAAGTCGTCGTTGCGCCGCCGCTCGTCGGCCGCCGCAACCGCCGGTGTGGGTGCTCCGGTGATGGGTAGTAGTCGTATAATAGCTTGATGAGTTCGCCATGGAGTGGGGAAGCCAACGGTACCGTCGGTTTGGTGTCCGAGCTCGTCGTCGGCGAGAACGGCCGGCAACCGCCGTCGTCGCCCCTGTGCCGGTGAGGAAAGGAAGGAGAGGGAGGGAGCTGACAGCCGGGGTCGGCTTGTGTAACACCCCGGTGTTACGTTAAGCAAAACCTGCCATGTCATCATCATCATTGCATGAGCATTCATGATTAGAAAACCCTAATTCAAACAATTAAAATGAGTTTATGATTCTAGGGTGTTGTTTGAGCTCCTTTGTATTACATATGCTTATGTTTATAATTTGAATCCTGCTCACATGTTTGATTTCCTAAATAAAACCAATCAATTAAAATCAACCGTGATGTTTGCAAGTGCTTGGCTAACCCTGACTTTCACCTTAAACAAGTTTTCTAAATCAAATGAGGTGCAAGAGAGAATCAAGTTTGAAATTGGCATTCAAAATCCCAAACCCTAGCATGAAGGCTAAGTGTTGGATTTTGAATATCACTTTCAAATTTGGTGAGCTAACCATAATTAATTTTGTAAATAAAAGTTGCTAACCAATGGCATTATTTCAAAGTATGAACTTTGTACTTTGAAAGTGTACTATTGGTTGGGTTTGAAAAAATGCCACATCATCATAATTTATTTGCCCAAAGATTCAATTTGAAAATCATTTCAAAAAGGGAGATTTTCAAAGTGTTTTTACCCCCTTCATAATTTCACCTCAAAATATTCAAAATTTGGGAAAAACTCCAAAATACAGTTTGTTCATCTCTTTGAGCTCTACAACTTTGGTATATAAAGTTTTTCAAGTTTTTGAATGAAATTTCAATTAATTTAAAAAGTTGTTTGAATTGCAAAGTATTCCCTTTTAAGTTTTAAACTACAATTCAAAAATTATTTGGTTTCATGAAAAACTTCCTAAATAAAAGTTGTAGATCTTGAGAAAAGGGACAACTTTTTATTTTTGGAGATTTTCATCTTTTATTCAAAATTTGAAAGTAATTTTGAAATCCCCAAAGTTAGAATTTTGTCCCTTTTCAAATTTGGAATTCAAATTCAAAAACTAATTTGATTCTGTCCAAACTCTTTAAAACAAAGTTGTAGAGCTGAAAAAAAGTTACGCAATTGATATTTTGGAAGATTTTTGTGAACAGTTCAAATTTTCAGATTAATTTTGAAATTGGAAAAATAGGTGTCCCTCGCTACAAAGATATGTACAGGGGGGTGGGCGCCAGGCTGCCCGGCCATATGCCGGCCGGTCGGCCGCCGTCGCCGTGGCCGTTCCGGCGTCTTCCAGCGTTTCACGCGACGCCGTCCAGCTCGCCGCCTTGTCGTCCTCCACTGTCTCGCCCACGCTTCGCTCTAAAAAACGCCCTCAACGGCCGTCGGCGCTCCATTTCTTCTTCCTGCTCACCGCCGGCCGCCGTAGACACCGCCGCCAAATTCGAACACCACACCGCATCGCCGTTCGATTGCACTTGTACACAGCTCCGCAACCTTTCTGCGCACGCCCTGAGCCAGTAATCGAGTTGTGAAACCGTCGGAGTTGCTGGATCGCCGCCATCTCCCTCAGTCACGGCTAACTGTCGCCGCCGTAAACTTCTTCCCCTCGCCAGAGCTCATCGGAGCGTCGCAAGTCCAACCGACTGCCTCGCTAGCTTCCTCTTTGATCCCTAATCACGGTCGGCTTCTTGTTTTGCGCAGAGCATCACCCTTTCCGTAGGGACATCGCCTCGCCGTCGGGTCCCCGCCGCCCACCATTTGCCACCGCCGTCGATTACTCTCCGCCTTTTCCCCGAGCCCGCCTCTCCGTTGTTTTGAAGTCGCGGTGAGCCTCTGAGCATGCCCGAGGCGTTGGTTTCGGTGGTGTCGCCATCGTTCGGTCGGAACGCCGTACGCACCGGTGAGCTCCGTCGTCCGCCGTGAGCATGCTCGTCACCGTGCGTGCTCCGGTGAGACGCCGAGACGTATTCGTGAGGTATCGAGTCCGCCACGATGTGTTGAGTGTGCCAGTACTCTCGGTTTCGATGGAGAAGCTCCGGGGAGCTCGGCCACCGACCGCCGTGTCTTGGGCGAGCCGCAGGTCGCTGCCCGGGCGCTCCGAGGGCCGATAATGGGGAGTTTAGCAGGTCTTCGGGTGCGGCGTGAGGCATAGAATCGATTAGGGTAGTTAGTTGAATCGGAGGAGTATCACCGGAGACGCAACGTCGTCCGCCTTGCTTGTTCCCGTCGGCCGGAGAAAAAGAAGAGGAGGAAGGAGGAGCCGACAGGCCTGGCCCGCCTGTCGGCGTGAGAGAGAGAGGGAGAGCGCGGCGCCAAGACGCTGGAGCGTGCGGGCCGTTGGGCCGCCTGCATGCTGAGCCCCCGGAAGAGGGAGAAATGCTTTTCCTTTTTTTTTTTTGATTTTTCTGAAAACTAGTTTTCATCTTTTGGTGTAATTTTATTTGGGCAGATAAAATTGTGAAAAAAATATGTATGTGCTCCTTGTGATGTTATCTGTCCATGAAAAATACTAACTCTGAGTTTTCAATAAAATTTTATTGTTCTTTAATTTGCTCCTTTAATTAATAAATGCCACTTCCATGATTTTTAATAATTAAAATATAAGTCCAAAATTTATGAAATTTGTTTTGTGTGCTAATTAGGTGATGATGATCTTAATTATAAAGTTTGGTTAAGTTTTGATTAAGTTTTGTATTAAGCTTAATTAATCCCTTTTTAATTAATGTTTAATTAGTTAATTCTTTGATTAATTAGGGTTTAATTAATCTCCAATTAGTAAGTTAATTAGTGGCTTTCAACGACTGTAAAAATGGTCAATAAATTAGTAATCACCTCTAATCACCTTTAGGGTTGTTTGATTTTGGGATTGAGTGATGACCCTAGGTCATTAACCCTAATGACCTCCCAAGATTTCATGTTGATTGCGTATCGCTAGTCCGTCGTCGTCGACGCTAGTTATACCTTCTTAGTGCAAGGTTGCCGTGAAGGAAAGTTGTACTCAAGATCGACTAATAATCGTTGCATCATTATCGCATGCTCTTTCGTTTATTGCATTGTAATCATGCATTATTGTCGTGTAGCTGTCGGCTCTGAGGAAGGGGTTGATCCAACTCCCGTTCTTGAAGAAAGTGATCGTCGTGAGGAGGTTGGATCTGATCTTGGTGATTGGGTAGTCGATCCTCACTTCATCGAGCCCCAAGGCAAGCCCCGGATGCATTCAAACCCGTCCTTGTATTTCGAAAGTTTTTATGATTTCATGTGATGATATAATGCATTAGGTGTAGGAGTTGTGTGCTATACTACTTTGATGCATTTACCGTACCTTGTTACATTACCCCTGCACACCTGTTTTGATTTCGAAATGCTTAGTTGCGCTTAGCCTTGCTACTAGTGTAGGTTTTGATAAATTGTTTTCAAAAGGTGATAACAATACTCCCTCGAAGGGAATTTACGAAAAACCTGATGTTGCTTGTTGTTTATCCTTGTTCCGACGGGGGTCAATGGTATACAACAAGAACATGATGATGAGTAACTCGAGACGCCGGTGGAGTGACTTGCATCGGGAGGGGCTATTGCCCCGGTGTAGTGTCGCCCACTTGTGTCGGTTAAGGACCGTCCGTTGTTTGGCGCTGGATCATGAGGTTATTGGATAGTACTAGTCACATGCTAATGGCGGTAAGCTCCACTTGGACTATTCGTTACTAGAACGGATAGTAGCGTGTACCCATCCTACGATGCGCACCGCCGAAGTGACCGAGCGGCCGTAGTGAGGTGGTGTACTGTACACCCGTTCTAGTAGGGAGAAATCTAAGCGTTGAGTTGATGTATGTAAGATGTTGAATCCTGCATACATCGTGTGGCTAGGAAGCCCCAGCTGGGTATATAAAGCGATTCGAATCGTCGTGTGCTCCACGATATGGGAGCCGTGATCCGAGTCCCGGCATCGTAGTAATAATGAAAGTCTGAGTATGAGAGTTTTGAATTCGGTATATGTTTGACGAGTGATTGATACATTAAGGACTGGCTTAGTCTTTTTAGCAAAAAGAGTCTTTTGATCTTGCTAAAGCCTCACCTTGATTCCTATTAGCCAGCATTCCTGAGTCTTCTCCCCAATTTTGGTCGGGTAAGTCTTGCGGAGTACTTTTGTACTCAGGGTTTGTTTAACCCCTGTTGCAGGTGAACCGCATGGGCAAGCGTGCTACGGCCCTTGCTGCATGTCGGTTGTTGAAGAAGTGTCTGAGGAAGAGTGAATTGAGTGGCCTTTGGGCAGGGCAACTTTTGTTGCGTGGCTTGTAATCAAGTTAAGTAATGATACTTCCGCTGGGTTGTAATAATAATACTCTAGTTTATATAAGTTTTGCAAAATGTTTGTAAATTAAGTTATTGTAAGTCTTCCGCTACTCTGGTATTTTGTATGAAAACTGTTGTAATACTGTGATGTATCTGTAAGTATCGATCCTGGAGTGATTGTGGTTTATCGGGGATCCACCCGACGGAACATTCTAGGTTATATGGTGTATAAGCATGGTTGACTGAGGTCTTAGGGACAAGGTCAGTGCTTGTGGGCCATATAATTTAGAAGGTTCTGCCACATAGGGTATCAGAGCCGTACTTACAAAGATACTTACAGTATTACTTTTCAAAAACTTCAAAATGTTTTGGATCTAAATGCTAAAATGGGGTTTTAGTCCCAATTGCTTCTGCTCCGTCTTAATTCTTTCTAGTAGCCCCCATAGGTGCTATTTATAAAAGTCTTAAGCGGAGTATCATGTATTTTCTCTTTTGCCCTATATTGCTAAAAGTATGCTTATGTTAAGTTTAAAAGATTTTACTCGATCCGTAGGTCCGATCATGCATCATATTTAATTCACATGTTTAAAAAATTTAATTCCCGAAACAAAGTGGTTGGGCTAAGTAAAATCAATCCTATTCTTGTGCGACTTTAAGGTTCTCAATCTTATAGATTCTATCTTTGCTTTCTACAGGATGGCCCGTACCAAGCGCACTCCTCGCAAGAAGACCGGTCCTAGGGGTGTGCCACGTCACCGATGGCACCACGCCGCAACGATCTTTGCCGCCGCCCAAGCGAGCCGAATCTTGAGAAGAAGAAAACCAAGAAGCAAAAGATAGCTGAAGTTGTTCGCCGAGCTAGCTATCGCCACCAAGGAGCGTAGCATAGCAATTGCCGAAAGGGATGAAGTGAAGTCCGAGCTAGAGGGTCACCGAGGCAGGAGCAGCCGGATCTTCGAGTCATCACCAAGCTCCAAAGAACCATCGCCGTCTTCAAAGATGAGTCGGACGGCGCGATGCATCGAGGAATGATGGATATGACTACATTGAGGAGTCTGCAGATCCAGGTGACGAACCTCGAAGCATATACAAATGCTTCTGCATGAGGAGATCCATCACCAAATAATCTCCATGATCCATTATACCAGCCAGCCGGCAGGTCGCCGCAGATGACTTAGGTGCCGTGGAGTCACCGGAGGTGTACTCAAAGACCGACCGAGGAGTCCGAGGTAGCTGAGTCCGTGGCAGGCAATGAGTCTGACCCAGATGAAGGATCTGACATCTGAGCTCCCTGAGAAAGAGAGAGAGATGTAATATATGTTAAATAGTCAACTCCGGGTGTCCGCATATATGGGCGGACTTGTAAAATAAATAAGTGAACCTTTGTATGACCGGCTTGTACTTTGTTGCTTTCGATTTTAATAAATCCTGCTTGTGAGTAAATCCGATCTTGTTTATAACGTATGTCCGGTTCTTCACAAGAGAGGGGTGAGATCCCTCGTGCACCACAAGCACCACCGTCTTTGGCGAAGCCGTGGGGCGCCTTTAGTCCACGCCACCATCGAGAATGCCCGTATGCTACGGGAGATAAGTCGCCAGAATCATAATGCACCACGTGAAAATCGGGTCGCCGTAATCACGACGAAATCACATATGCGGACTTCACCGATACTGTCCCGCCGGGTGTTCACTAGGGCCGAGGAGCCCCTAGAAGCTAATGATTGGCTTCGCATTATAGATCTGAAGTTTGATCTACCGGAAGGTCGTCCCGCACTTGATGAAACCCAAGTTTGCCGCCCAAATAGCTTGAGAGGCCCCCGCATCCGCATGGTGGGCGAATTTCCTTGCACGGCAGCCGGCCGACCGCCAATCACCCGGACCGTGTTCAAAGATGCATTCCGTCAAGATTTTATACCGACGGAGTAATGCAAGCTAAGTTAGAAGAGTTTTTAGCCCCGAAACAAGGTGGACAATCGGTGGTGCAAAGACGTGAACTCCTTTAGCCACCTCTCACAAGTATGCACCGTAACATGTGGATACCGATATAAAAGAAGAAGAAGTGCTTCCTCGGGGGTTTAAAGGGAGATATCAAAACCCACCTTACCTCAAACCCCAATGCCACTTTCTACGAGGCGTGGATATAGCCATTGCCTATGAGAAATCCCCCCCCGGAGCAAAAAAGAGTGAGGAGCGACGTGCTTTCTCTCGACAATCTGGGGAATCCGAAAACGCCGAAAAGTTATCTATCATCCCACCCAAAGACTATCGCCCACCATTTCGCTATCCACAACAAATTCAAAAAATCCTCAACCCTATCGCTACCCACCACAAAGAAGAAACAAGCTCCGAGGCAACAGGTGTACCCTCGCCTCGCCGCCGCAACCTATCCCCAAAGAAATTTAACACCCGGGTGTTCGAAACCCAACTCCACCAGCTCCACAAAATACTTCTACCGGTTTCGGCCCGTGTTTCAATTGTGATCAAGTCGGGCATCTGTATCGGAACTGTCCCTACCCCAAAAAGAATGCTTCCCAATTTCAGCAAGGGTCCGTCACCAACAGCCCCCCGAGTCAAGGCAGGGGTGTTCCACAAATAGGTCCCGAAGGTTAATGCCGGGAAGAAGACTGGGCGCGCCTATCAAGTCCGGTCGGGGAACGTTCTTGAAGGAGAACCCGTGTTGATGGGTATGTTCCCTTGCCCCATCACCCCCCACTTACATTATTTGATTCTCGTGCATCTCATACATTTATCAACCGCACCTTTGTTACCAAGCATGAAATTCCCATAAAAGAAATTAAAGATGAGTTTATGGTGCAATCACCGGGGAGGGCATATGTGTACACGGGAAGTAGTCTCTCATTCCTATATCTCTTGGTGGGTATTTATATCCCACGATCCGATAGTATTGAAGGATCAAAATATAGATGTGATCCTCGGAATGAACTGGTTACGCCAAGATGGCGCTGTGATAGATACCCCGAATAGAAATGTTAAGTCGTTGCTACCCGATAACCAGTCCCCCACTCCTTATCCAATTTTCGATTCCCAAGAAAGCGGTTACGACCGCTAATGCAACCTAGTGCCAGCACTTCAAGATATACCGGTAGTCTGTGAGTTTCCAGATGTGTTCCCTGATGATTTGCCTGGGCTACCACCGGAAAGAGATGTCGAATTTGTGATTGAGTTGAAGCCGGGTACTGCACCCGTATCCCGAAGAACTTATAGGATGCCCCCAAAAAGAGTTAGCTGAATTGAAGACTCAATTGAAAGAACTGTTGGATAAAGGTTTTATCCGACCTAGTTCATCACCATGGGGTTGTCCCGCAATCTTTGTGAAAAAGAAAGATCAAACTCGAGAATGTGTGTGGACTATCGTCCATTAAACGAGGTGACCATTAAAAATAAATATCCTCTTCCTCGTATCGATCTTCTCTTTGATCAACTTGCGGGAGCCAAGGTGTTCTCCAAGATTGATCTTAGATCTGGCTACCACCAAATACGTATACGGCCGGAAGATATTCCAAAACCGCCTTTACCACCGTGATACGGCCTATACGAATATCTAGTCATGTCATTTGGGCTTACTAACGCTCCAAAATTTCATTTCATGTATTTGATGAACTCGGTGTTTATGCCTCGAGCTCGATCGCTTCGTCGTGGTTTTCATCGACGATATCCTTATATATTCCAAAAACAAAGAAGAGCATGCGGAGCATCTCCGTATTGTTTTGTCTCGTCTCCGAGAACATCGACTTTATGCCAAACTTAGCAAATGTGAGTTTTGGCTTAGTGAAGTCAACTTCCTTGGTCATGTTTTGTCTACCGAGGGTGTTGCAAAGGGATCCTAGCAAAGTCCAAGATATTCTTAATTGGAAGCCACCCATCAGTGTCCACCAAGTTCGTAGCTTCCTTGGAATGGCGGGATATTACCGTCGTTTCATCCCTGATTTTTCCAAAATAGCCAAACCAATTACCGAACTCCTAAAGAATCAAACCAAATTCCGGTGGTCCTCTGAGTGTGAGCAAGCATTTCATAAATTGAAAGATCTTTTGACTACTGCTCCAATCCTCGCTCAGCCAGATATTGAAAAGCCATTCGATGTGTATTGTGATGCATCTGGCATCGGCATCGGATGTGTGTTGATGCAAGAAGGCAGGGTTATTGCTTATGCTTCAAGACGGTTGAAACGACATGAAGAGCATTATCCCACGCATGATCTTGAGCTATCTGCCGTTGTGCATGCTCAAAAATATGGAGGCACTACTTGTTGGGCAATAAATGCAATATCTATAGTGATCACAAAAGTCTGAAATATATCTTTACCCAGTCCGAGCTGAATATGAGGCAAAGAAGATGGCTAGAATTAATCAAAGATTATGATCTTGAAGTGCACTATCATCCGTAAAGCCAACGTGGTTGCCGATGCTCTCGGTCGAAAAAGGTCAATGCAATTGTCTTCTTGTCACCCCAAAGAATATGAGTTTGTGTCAAGAATTAGAAAGGTTGAATATTGATATGATCCCTCGGGGTAGTCTGAATGATATCACAAAGTACATTCTTCTATTCAAGAGAAAATTATTGCAGCTCAACGAGAAAGCAAAGGTCTCAAGCACATTAGAGAGAAAGTCAGATCAGGGCAAGCATCTTGCTTCCGCCTTGATGACAACAATGTATTATGGTTCAAAAATCGTCTAGTTGTTCCGAAGGTCCCTGAGCTCCGACAGTTGATTCTTGACGAAGCTCATTTAACCAGATTCTCGATTCACCCAGGTAGTAATAAGATGTATCATGACCTGAGGCAGAGATTCTGGTGGACTAAAATGAAGATCGAGATAGCTCGATATGTTGCACAGTGTGATACCTGCCAAAAAGTCAAAGCTGTGCATTTGAAAGCCGCCGAGAGAACTTCAACCCTTACCCATTCCAGCTTGGAAGTGGGAGGATATTAGTATGGATTTCATCGTTGGTCTGCCTAGAACACCAAGGGTTATAATTCAATCACGGGTTATCGTTGATCGGTTGACCAAGTCCGCCCACTTTATTCCCCGTAAAAAGATAAGTATGCAGCACCTCGGTATGCTCAAATATACATAGATCGAATAATGTGTCTGCATGGAATTCCAAGAAGCATAGTCACTGATCGTGGTACTCAATTTATGGCTCACTTCTGGCAAAGGTTTCATGAAACTATGGGTACTACGTTGTTGCACAGCACTGCTTATCATCCGCAAACTGATGGTCAGACTGAAAGACTGAACCAGATTCTGGAAGATATGTTAAGGTCTTGTGTATTAACATATTCATCGATTGGGAACAATGTCGCCATTAGCCGAGTTTGCTTACAACAACAGTTATCAAGAGAGTATCAAAATGGCACCATTTGAGGCTTTGTATGGCCGCCGATGTCGTACTCCACTCAACCGGTCCGAGCACGGAGAAAGATGGTTCTTCGGTGTTGACTAGTTAAAGAAACCGAAGCTAAAGTAAAAACGATTCAAGAAAACTTAAGAATAGCTCAGTCCGCATGAGAAAAGTTATGCTGATAAGCGACGAAGACCATTGATGTTTGAAATTGGAGACTATGTATATCTGAAAGTGTCACCAAGTAAAGGTGTCGACCGTTTTGGGGTAAAAGGTAAACTGGCACCCCGATATATTGGTCCGTTTCAGATTACGGAAAGATGTGGGAAGGTAGCATATCGTTTGAATTTACCTGAGCAGTTGTCGCTTGTGCACAATGTGTTTCATGTGTCCCAACTGAAAAAGTGTTTGCAAGTACCGCACAAAGTCACCGACATTGAAGATCTCCGCGTCGAACCTGATCCAAGTGTGTTGAGTATCCAAATCAAAATTCTTGATCGAAAAGATCGAGTCACCCGCAGGCACATAAGAAGATTTTATAAAGTTCAGTGGGATCAGCACTCAAGATGAAGCAACTTGGGAATCTGAGGAATTCTTGAATGAACACTTTCCTGGAGTTTCTTCCTTCTTTCTCCCAAGTCATGGTTGGTTTCTAACAATCGTGACTTTTCAAAAATATGAGACTTGTAATATGAACCTTCTACCTCCCTTATGAAACAATGTAAGATGTGTTTGCTTGACACATTTCCTTTTCCATTACTTAGCCCTAAGCTTTGAATCTCGGGACGAGATTCCTTTTAAGGGGAATATAATGTAACACCCCGGTGTTACGTTAAGCAAAACCTGCCATGTCATCATCATCATTGCATGAGCATTCATGATTAGAAAACCCTAATTCAAACAATTAAAATGAGTTTATGATTCTAGGGTGTTGTTTGAGCTCCTTTGTATTACATATGCTTATGTTTATAATTTGAATCCTGCTCACATGTTTGATTTCCTAAATAAAACCAATCAATTAAAATTAACCGTGATGTTTGCAAGTGCTTGGCTAACCCTGACTTTCACCTTAAACAAGTTTTCTAAATCAAATGAGGTGCAAGAGAGAATCAAGTTTGAAATTGGCATTCAAAATCCCAAACCCTAGCATGAAGGCTAAGTGTTGGATTTTGAATATCACTTTCAAATTTGGTGAGCTAACCATAATTAATTTTGTAAATAAAAGTTGCTAACCAATGGCATTATTTCAAAGTATGAACTTTGTACTTTGAAAGTGTACTATTGGTTGGGTTTGAAAAAATGCCACATCATCATAATTTATTTGCCCAAAGATTCAATTTGAAAATCATTTCAAAAAGGGAGATTTTCAAAGTGTTTTTACCCCCTTCATAATTTCACCTCAAAATATTCAAAATTTGGGAAAAACTCCAAAATACAGTTTGTTCATCTCTTTGAGCTCTACAACTTTGGTATATAAAGTTTTTCAAGTTTTTGAATGAAATTTCAATTAATTTAAAAAGTTGTTTGAATTACAAAGTATTCCCTTTTAAGTTTTAAACTACAATTCAAAAATTATTTGGTTTCATGAAAAACTTCCTAAATAAAAGTTGTAGATCTTGAGAAAAGGGACAACTTTTATTTTTGGAGATTTTCATCTTTTATTCAAAATTTGAAAGTAATTTTGAAATCCCCAAAGTTAGAATTTTGTCCCTTTTCAAATTTGGAATTCAAATTCAAAAACTAATTTGATTCTGTCCAAACTCTTTAAATCAAAGTTGTAGAGCTGAAAAAAGTTACGCAATTGATATTTTGGAAGATTTTTGTGAACAGTTCAAATTTTCGGATTAATTTTGAAATTGGAAAAATAGGTGTCCCCTTTCTACGATATATATGTACGAGGGGGGTGGACGCCAGCTGCCCGGCTGGCCATGCCGGCCGGTCGGCCGCCGTCGCCGTGGCGTTCCGGCGTCTTCCCGCGTTTCCACGCGACGACGCCGTCCAGCTCGCCGCCTTCGCGAAGTCGTCCTCCACTGTCTCGCCCACGCTCGCTCTATAAAACGCCCCTCAACGGCCGTCGGCGCTCCATTTCTTCTTCACCCTCACCGCCCGGCGCCGTAGACACCGCCGCCAAATTCGAACACCACACCGCATCGCCGTTCGATTGCACTTGTACACAGCTCCGCAACCTTTCGCGCCGCCACGAGCCGATGTCGAGTTGTGAAACCGTCGGAGTTCTTTGGATCGCCGCCATCTCCCTCGATCCACGGCTATCATGCCGCGTAAACTTCTTCCCCTCGCCAGAGCTCATCGGAGCGTCGCCAAGTCCAACCGACTGCCTCGCTAGCTTCCTCTTTGATCCCTAATCACGGTCGGCTTCTTGTTTTTGCGCAGAGCATCACCCTTTCCGTAGGGACATCGCCTCGCCCCGTCGGTCCAGCAGCCCGCCATGACATTGCCACCGCCGTCGACTACTCTCCGCCTTTTCCGAGCCCGCCTCTCCGTTGTTTTGAAGTCGCGCGGTGAGCCTCGAGCATGCCCGAGGCGTTGGTTTCGGTGGTGTCGCCATCGTTCGGTCGGAACGCCCGTTGCACCGGTGAGCTCCGTCGTCCGCCCGTGAGCATGCTCGTCACCGTGCGTGCTCCGGTGAGACGCCGAGGCGTATTCATGAGGTATCGAGTCCGCCACGATGTGTTGAGTGTGCCGCACTCTCGGGTTCGATGGAGAAGCTCCGGGAGCTCGGCCACCGACCGCCGTGTGCCGGCGAGCCGCCGTGGTCGCTGCCCCGGGCGCTCCGAGGGTCAGTGTGGGGAGTTTAGCAGGTCTTCGGGTGCGGCGTGAGGCATAGAATCGATTGGGGTAGTTAGTTGAATCGGAGGAGTATCACCGGAGACGCGCGGTCGTCCGCCGTGCCGGTGTTCCCGTCGGCCGGAGAAAAGGAAGAGGAGGAAGGAGGAGCTGACAGGCCTGGCCCGCCTGTCAGCGTGAGAGAGAGAGGGAGAGCGCGGGCGCGCACGCGTACGCGGGCCGTGCGGGCCGTTGGGCCGCACAGTGAGCCCGGGAAGAGGGAGAAATGCTTTTCCTTTTTCTTTTTGATTTTTCTGAAAACTAGTTTTCATCTTTTTGGTGTAATTTTATTTGGGCAGATAAAATTGTGAAAAAAATATGTATGTGCTCCTTGTGATGTTATCTGTCCATGAAAAATACTAACTCTGAGTTTTCAATAAAATTTTATTGTTCTTTAATTTGCTCCTTTAATTAATAAATGCCACTTCCATGATTTTTAATAATTAAAATATAAGTCCAAAATTTATGAAATTTGTTTTGTGTGCTAATTAGGTGATGATGATCTTAATTATAAAGTTTGGTTAAGTTTTGATTAAGTTTTGTATTAAGCTTAATTAATCCCTTTTTAATTAATGTTTAATTAGTTAATTCTTTGATTAATTAGGGTTTAATTAATCTCCAATTAGTAAGTTAATTAGTGGCTCTCAACGACTGTAAAATGGTCAATAAATTAGTAATCACCTCTAATCACCTTTAGGGTTGTTTGATTTTGGGATTGAGTGATGACCCTAGGTCATTAACCCTAATGACCTCCCAGCATTTCATGTTGATTGCGTATCGCTAGTCCGTCGTCGCCGACGCTAGTTATACCTTCTTAGTGCAAGGTTGCCGTGAAGGAAAGTTGTACTCAAGATCGACTAATAATCGTTGCATCATTATCGCATGCTCTTTCGTTTATTGCATTGTAATCATGCATTATTGTCGTGTAGCCGGCTCACTCGAGGAAGGGGTTGATCCAACTCCCGTTCTTGAAGAAAGTGATCGTCGTGAGGAGGTTGGATCTGATCTTGGTGATTGGGTAGTCGATCCTCACTTCATCGAGCCCCAAGGCAAGCCCCGGATGCATTCAAACCCGTCCTTGTATTTCGAAAGTTTTTATGATTTCATGTGATGATATAATGCATTAGGTGTAGGAGTTGTGTGCTATACTACTTTGATGCATTTACCGTACCTTGTTACATTACCCTGTACACCTGTTTTGATTTCGAAATGCTTAGTTGCGCTTAGCCTTGCTACTAGTGTAGGTTTTGATAAATTGTTTTCAAAAGGTGATAACAATACTCCCTGAAGGGAATTTACGAAAACCTGATGTTGCTTGTTGTTTATCCTTGTTCCGACGGGGTCAATGGTATACAACAAGAACATGATGATGAGTAACTTCGAGACGCTCGGTGGAGTGACTTGCATCGGGGAGGGGCTATTGCCCTCGTGTAGTGTCGTCCCACTTGTGTCGGTTAAGGACCGTCCGTTGTTTGGCGCTGGGATCATGAGGTTATTGGATAGTACTAGTCACATGCTAATGGCGGTAAGCTCCACTTGGACTATTCGTTACTAGAACGGATAGTAGCGTGTACCCATCCTACGATGCGCACCGCCGAAGTGACCGAGCGGCCGTAGTGAGGTGGTGTACTGTACACCCGTTCTAGTAGGGAGAAATCTAAGCGTTGAGTTGATGTATGTAAGATGTTGAATCCTGCATACATCGTGGGCTAGGAAGCCCCACTGGGTATATAAAGCGATTCGAATCGCCGTGTGCTCCACGATATGGGAGCCGTGATCCGAGTCCCGCATCGTAGTAATAATGAAAGTCCGAGTATGAGAGTTTTGAATTCGGTATATGTTTGACGAGTGATTGATACATTAAGGACCGGCTTAGTCTTTTTAGCAAAAAGAGTCTTTTGATCTTGCTAAAGCCTCACCTTGATTCCTATTAGCCAGCATTCCCCGAAGTCTTCTCCCCAATTTTGGTCGGGTAAGTCTTGCGGAGTACTTTTGTACTCGGGTTTGTTTAACCCCTCGTTGTGTGTGAACCGCATGGGCAAGCGTGCTACGGCCCTTGCTGCATGTCGGTTGTTGAAGAAGTGTCTGAGGAAGAGTGAATTGAGTGGCCTTTGGGCAGGGCAACTTTTGTTGCGTGGCTTGTAATCAAGTTAAGTAATGATACTTCCGCTGGGTTGTAATAATAATACTCTAGTTTATATAAGTTTTGCAAAATGTTTGTAAATTAAGTTATTGTAAGTCTTCCGCTACTCTGGTATTTTGTATGAAAACTGTTGTAATACTGTGATGTATCTGTAAGTATCGATCCTGGAGTGATTGTGGTTTATCGGGGATCCACCCGACGGAACATTCTAGGTTATATGGTGTATAAGCATGGTTGACTGAGGTCTTAGGGACAAGGTCGGTGCTTGTGGGCCATATAATTTAGAAGGTTTACGCCACGCTTTGTGTCGGCGAGAGAAAGAGGAGAAGAGGCAAATGGCAAGGCGGGCGCTGCAAGCAGGCCACGCTCGTGGGCCGGGCCGGCACTGTGCGGAGCCGCAGGCCGCACTGATGAGCCCAGAGAGATGAAGAAGTGTTTTTCTTTTTCTAAAACAATTTCTTTTCTTGCTTTTCATCTTTTGCTATAAATTCATTTGGGCAAGTAAAATTGTACAAAAATATGCTCTGGAATCCTTGAGTGATGCTATACCTAGGAAAAATACTAACTTTAGTTTTTCTGTAACTTTTGTTTATAAATAAATTTGCTCTTTTAATTAATAACTACAACTTCCATGATTTTTTAATAATTAAAATATAAGTCCAAAAATTATGAAATTTGTTTTATGTGCTAATTAGAGTATGATGATCTTAATTATGAAGTTTGATCCTGTTTTGACTAATTTTTTGTATTATGCTTAATTAACCCTTTAATTAATTAATGTTTAATTAATTAATCATGTGGTTAATTAGGGTTTAATTAATCTCCAATTAGCAAGTTAATTAGTGGCTTTCAACGACTGTAAAAATGGTCAATAAATTAGTAATCACCCTTAATCACTGTTAGTGTTGCTTGATTTTGGGATTGAGTGATGACCCTAGGTCATTAACCCTAATGACCTTCGGCATTTTATGTTGATTGCGTATCGTTAGTCCGTCGTCGTCGACGCTAGTCATACCTTCTTAGTGCAACTATACCGTGAAGGAAAGTTGTACTCAAGATCGGTTAACAATCGTTGCATTATTATCGCATGCTCTTTTGTTACCGCATCGTAATCATGCATCTCAATCGTAGCCGTGCCGCCCGAAGAAGGTGTTCGGGCGTGAAAGAGGTTGGTCCTGATCTCAACAGTGTCATCGCTGCTACTAACTTCATCGAGCCCCAAGGCAAGCCCCGGATGCATTTAAACCCTTCTTTGTATTTCGAAAATCTTTTATATTGTATGTTCCAGATATGATGCATTAGGTGTGAGGAGTTGTGTGATATCCTACTTTGATGCATTTACCGTACCTTGATATGTTATCCTGGATACCTGTTTTGATTTATAAAATGCTTAGTATACGCTTCGCTCTGCTGATAGCATAGGCTTTATAAATAAAATGTTTTCGAAGTGTGATAACAAAATCCCCGTTGAGGGCAATTATGAAAATCCGATGTTACTTGTTGGTATCCCTTCACTTTGATCGGGTCAAGGGTACGCAACAAGAGCATGATGATGAGTAAATTGAGACCGGGTGGAGTGACTTGCACCAGGAGGGGCTAGTGCCCTGGTGTAGTGTCGTCCACTTGTGAGTCGGTTAAGCACCGTTCGTTGCCTTGGCCCTTGGATCATGAGGTTATTGGATAGTACTAGTCGCATGCTAATGGCGGTAAGCTCCCTCGTATGATCCATGCGAGAACGGACAACCGCACGGGAAGTAGCGTGTACCCATACTACGGGTATACCCGCCGACGCTTGTGACCGACGGCGTAGGAAAATGGTGTGTACTCTCGTGGCTAGGATCCGCTTCGGGCAGGGGAGAAATGCAAGCGTGAGTTGATGTATGTGAAATGTTTGGTCCTGCATACATCGTGTGGCTAGAAGCCCCACTGGGTATATAAAGCGATTCGAATCGTCGTGGTGCTCCACGATATGGGAGCCGTGATCCTCGCACCAAAGATCGTAGTAATAATGGAAGTTGATGATGGAAAGTTTTGAATCCGATACTTGGTTGACAAGTGATTGATGTAGTAAAGTAAGGACAGGCTTAGTCTCTTTTGCAAAGGTGTCATTTGATCTTGCTAAAGCCTCACCTTGATTCCTATTAACCAAAGATTCCCGAGTCTTCTCCCCAATTTTTGGTCGGGTAAGTCTTGCGTAGTACTTTTTTGTACTGGGTTTGTTCAACCCCTCATTGCGGTGTGAACCGCATGGACAAGAGTGCTACGGCCCTTGTTGCATGACGGTGATCGAGGAAGAGTCTACCGAGGAATAGATTGTGTGGCCTCTCCAGGCAGGGGCACTTTTTTGTTGTGTGATTGTAATAAAGTTAAGTAATGATACTTCCGCCGTCTTGTAATAATGCTACTCGGGTTTGTATAAGTTTGATAAAAGTTTTGTAAAATAAGTTATTGTAAGTCTTCCGCTACTCGTATTTTGTATGAAAACTGTTGTAATACTTTGTGATGTCTCTGTAAGTATCGATCCCGGAGTGATCGTGGTTTATCGGGGATCCACCCGACGTAACATTCTAGGTTATGTGGTACTCAAGCACGGCCGACAGAGGTCTTAGGGACAATGTCGGTGCTTGTGGGCTATATAATTTAGAAGGTTCTGCCACACACATCGATGAGATTGCAAGTGCCTGGTATAGACCTTTCAGAGGAAACTTCCTGTCAAGCAATGGGTCGGCCATCTTCACAAACTTCCTCTTATCCCTGAAGAATGGTGCTGCCTGCAGATAAACAGCACTTAGTAGACCAGCATTGCAATTCTAACTGTATGGATTTCTGTTTTTTTTAAAAAAAAATGGTTACAGTCTGAATATCTTTCCTAATAAAGAAGTCTCAACACTCGATATTTCTTAGTGAGAAGTAAAGCTAGGTGTAAAGCTCACCCAATGAACAAGAATCTGCTCTCGAGTTGGTTTTGTGGTGTCGATTGCTCGCCTACCAGTGATGAGCTCTAAGAGAACTATGCCAAAGCTATAGATGTCAGATGCCTTTGTTAGCTTGCCAGTCATAGCATACTCAGGAGCACAGTAGCCATATGTGCCCATCGCCCTTGTGCTGACATGGCTTTTGTCGCCGCTTGGACCAAGCTTCGCCAGACCAAAGTCTGATAACTTTGCATTGAAGCTTCCATCCAATAGAATGTTCGATGCCTTGAGATCACGATAGATCACTGGTGGGTTGGCTACCTCATGCAAGTACTCAATGCCTCTAGCTGCACCACATGCAATCTTCATCCGTATGTTCCAGGGTAGTTGCTGAGAATTTGGAGTGGGATCTATACAATTCAGTGAACCACAGGTACAAATTACAATTCACGAATGTACATTTATATGTATACTTTTTTCAAAAAAAAAATGATGGAGAATTTGTATTACCGAGGAGATGATCGCCTCGCCGGAGCCGGAGCACGCCGCCGCTGTCCGCGTGCCATTCATGAGGGGGAGGAGGCTGATGCGGATGCAGGTCGGCGTCCACCCCGGCTTCAAGGTCCTGCGTATGCCCGGCGTCCAGTCGCCGGAGAACATCCCGACCGGCCTGCACGAGGCTCGCGTACTTCTTGGTGTGCGCGGCAGCGCGGGAGGCCGCCGCCGTCACCGTCGCGCCTGCAGCCGCGCGGGATGCCGCCGCCGTCGTCGCGCGGCCGCGCGGGAGGCCGCCGCCGCCGTGCGCGCCGCGCGGGAGGCCGCCGCCGCCGCTCGCGCCTGCAGCCGCGGGAGGCCGCCGCCGCGGCGCTGCCGCGGATGATGCCGCCGCCGCGCGGCCGCCGCCGCGGGAGGCCGCCGCCGCCGAAGCCTGCGGCCACGCCGGATGCCGCCGCCGTCGTGCGCTGCGGGTGCGGGGCCGCCGCCGGGCACGTTACGCCGCTGAGTTAGGGGTTAACGAACGGAACGAATGGACTGGGCCGGAACGGAACGAATGGGCTGGGCCGGACGGGAACACAATGAATGGGCCGGACGAAAATCTGGAGGGAGAAACCTCTCCCTTTTAAGTATTAGGTATAGAAAACTACAAGATTGGATGTTTGGATGGGGCGTTTTAAGATTG
This sequence comes from Chrysopogon serrulatus, assembly GCA_015844335.1. Lineage (NCBI taxonomy): Eukaryota > Viridiplantae > Streptophyta > Magnoliopsida > Poales > Poaceae > Chrysopogon > Chrysopogon serrulatus. The sequence goes on along the minus strand of JADLZL010001959.1, from coordinate 28,389 downwards.
AATATTAGATGGGACAGTTCAAAAAACACATGAATTCGATGAGAGAGTAAACACAAAAGAAAATTTCCATGAGATTCAGTTTCCTGGTAGAATTTCTCCACGACTCATATGAAAACGATCCATTGCATAAATAGGATTCCATATGATTTACAGAAGCTGATCAATTAACCCTTTGTCCTACAAGGTTTTATTATAGACCATATGCATGATTCAATCTTCTGGAACTTCTCTATTGTTTCTTTGTTTTGGAGAGGGTCTCTCGATAGGGTGGGCAGACTAAACAAAAGGGAAGGGGCGGCCCCTGCACTTCTTGCCGGATTGGAAGCCGTGACGTGCGGTTACCGTGCATGTGACAGTGCTTGATGAGGAGACACGGACTGATGAGCGAGGGTGAAGACTAGTTCCAGTTCCAGGTCACATCCAGAGCATTTTGGAACCACATGGTTAACCCTGGCAAAATATCGTTTGAGCAAGCACAGCCTCCGTGTTCCATGTACTAATGATGATACATTTTTGGAATTGTGCTCTGAAATTGGTCGTGATTTCCCAGAACAAATGATTCGGTATGTGGAGCAGGGACGAAGGCCTCTCTAGATTCTAGACAGAGTAGTGTCGTCGCCGCGGAGATGAAAAAGGTTGCGGTCACCGGCTTTTCAGCAGCGATATCCTCCGTATATACTCACAAATGAGTACCCCTGTATGTGTATAAGAAAAACAAATAAAAAAGGCCAGGATACCCTCGTATTCACAATTCAGCCCAAAAACACATTCTACCTGCGTTCAGCCTCATCCCCAAACGCCCCAACAAGGCCCATCGGCCCCATCTTCTCGAGCTGCTAGCGCCTAGCGCCAGGTGCCCAGACCCAGCACTAGGGCAACTAGGGCTATGGCCCTAGTCGTGGCCCAAACAACAAGGTAGGTCTTCAGTTTTGGCCCATCAAACAGCCCAAACAGTCTAGCAACGAGCAGCGCAACAGACGCGCGCGCTCGGCGCTCTCCTCGCTCGGTCTCCTCTCCTCTCCGTTCGCGAGTCGCGAGTGGCGACTGCCGCCGTCGCCCAACGCTACACCGTGCGCCCGCGCCCACCGTCGCCACGCTGTGCCGCCGTCTGCCCCTCGCGCGGCCTCGCCCCCTCCACTCTGCTCCGCGGCGGCGCGGCTCCTTCCTCAGCCGAACGCCGGCCCGCTGCGGCGCTCCCGCCGACGGCCGGCCGCTGCCCAGCTGAGCTTGCTTGGGGATTGATCTGGCGTTTGTGTGGCGATCTGTGATGCCTCCTCGCTGCTGACGCCAACTGAAAGTAAATACATCAGCTAGCTGCATCTCATACTTCATTTTCGATGTATATTAATCTGTGATGCAGTTGGATAAACGTGGTAGTTCTAACCAGCCTGCACTGTTAAACCAATATTGGATCGAAAATGTGCACTGAGATCAACTGGCATTTCTGCAGTTTTGGTAGCTGGAGTTATTCAGGACTTCGTATTTTGCTCCAACCTCAAATGGAACATTGTTTTTTCCCCTAAATGAATACCTTTTGTCCTTCGTCTTACACTGTTCGCACCATTACTTTGTTCTTGAATGAAGTCAAATTGTCAGACTAGACTCTCATTTAGCCTTCAACACACAAACCAGCCAGGCAATTTGTCAACATCGGTGTGATTTCAATTTTGCACGGTTTGGACTACACCAATACCAATTCGTCACTAGGTATTTATTTTTGAATATACCATGATATTTCTTAGCTATTATATCGTACTATTAATTATGTAGTTGAAGAACTTATCTTGAGATTCAATTTTTTTCTTAAGAATAGTTGTTTTCCTATGTGACATACGGTCCTATAAACTATAGTGTTAGCTTATGGTTTTTGGCTGCTTAAATTTTGCCCTAGTCTTAACCAAATCATGGGTCCACCACTGCGGTCACTATACTCTGAAAACACATTTTTACGTCCCTAATCTTTGTTCGGGTACTGCTGCAAAGAAGAGGCACTCACAAAGTAAAATGGAGACAGTTACTCCATGTCTCTCCATCTACTGATGCTAATTGGTACTTCTACATTTTATAAACAATTTCACATTATGCTCAAGCTCAATTCTATAAAATTATGCTCAAATATGTGTTATATATTTGGTGTATAGTATACACGTACTATAATTGATATTATACACGCCAAATACCAACCTTGAATCTTTGACCCGCCTCTGTTGTTGATAGTATAGGATACGCCATTCCTCGCTGCAGATCTATTGTACAAGGGATACATGCAACAAAAGTTGGAAATCGATGCCTACCCAGGAAGAAACCGTGGTCAATGAGCCCTCACCGTCTCTTGATCCATCTATCACTATTGGGTTGGCCGTGAGCAGCTCCAAGTCCAGCAAGTATGCAGTGAGATGGGCTCTGAAAAACTTCGGTACCAGAGAGAGGACAAGGTTCATGCTCATTCATGTCCGGCAAAAGGTCACACTTGTCCCAACCCCGAGTAAGTAGGCATTCTTCAATTCAAATGTGTACATTGTCTTGCAGCTGCAAATCTAGTTGGTAAACAATTTTTCTTGGTTCTTTGTAGTGGGCAACTATGTTCCTGTTGATCAAGTGAGGGATGACATTGCCAGTGCATACGAAAAGCAAGTTGAACGTGAGGCCCAAAATATGCTCCTTATGTACAGGAAAATGTGTGATGGGAAGGTTTGAGGCTCCTTTTCAAGACAGTTTTTCTTCTTCTATTTTGGAATTTTCACATTCTCAAGTGCACACTGAAACCAAATAAAGAAAATGAGATAACTTGAATAACAAGAATGGGGAAGAATAATTAGGAACACCTTATGAATTAATTAATGCCGGTCAGTAAAAGTACTTTCAAGCATATCAGATAAATATGTGAAAACAGGAAGCAGCATTAGCAAGCTATAATACTATGAAGTTTTGAACGACCTGCTTTACATTTGTGATACCTTGGTGTTCAGGTTGAAGCTGAAGTATTGGTTGTCAAGGGTGATGATGTGGCAGAAACTATTTCAGGTGTTGTCTTAGCATGCCAAATCCACAAGCTTTTTGTTGGTATCTCTTCTCATGGCAACTTTATGAGGTATTCAAAACGTGTTCCATTCTAATTAATTATGAACTGCATACATGAAAAGGTGCTAATTCAGTGAAATGGCTTAGGAAGTCCAAGGGCACTAGGATGTCCTCTCGAATATGCAAATGTGTTCCAAGCTTTTGTATGGTGTATGCTATTTCAAAAGGTGGCTTGTCCATGGTTTATTCTCCTGGATCAGAAAATGACAACAGCTCTAAGATACTCCAGGTCAACGAGAGTTCTAACAGTGAGCTTTATTCAGATAAGTCATCAGTATCAGGTAAAGTCTTTGGAATTTGTATTGCGTTGTCAGGATAGAATATTAAATGATTCCAACTTGATTTCTTTGTTTTATTTACCGGCCAGAGTAGTTGTGTGGAGCAACCTTGTAATTGTGAAGCTGATATAGTCAGCTTGTTTGCTATGTTTGTACTCATGAAGTTTGGAGCTCCTAGTTTCCTTTTTGTCATCTAAATGGTGTATTGTTGGCCCTTTGGTTTCATTTGGAAAGAAATGAGTGTCATCTGGTTCAGGCACAAACCAGTCCGAGAAATTTATCCTTTTCATCCCATGCAGGTATTACGCCTTCCACAATTTCCAGATCCAACTCGCTCGATGGGAATCTGAACAGTCCCCCCTCTGCACATCATAATTGGTCACACTCTTTACAAGAACATCTTTCTGGAAGCACTTCAACATCTACTGTTGATAAAGATCAAAGTATCAGTCCTTGTACTGATGGATCTAGTAACTTGCGGATCTCAGAGAAAAGTCCATCGGTGAGCAGGGCACTGCAGGAATTGATGCTCGCAGAGGACGAGGTTAATCATCGTTTTCTTCAAATTTCATCTTACAGCATTATGGTGTTGAATCATTATACATGAGAATCCGTGCCAGACCTCTATATATGTGTCTCCAATTATACAGCAGCTCTACGAGCACATATTACAATCTGTACACTATTTATACTTCCTTTTGGTTTCCTGAACTAATCTCTGTAATTTCCTGTAATTTGAAAAATATAGCACTTAAATTACATTATTAATCTAATCTATTAATACTTCTTATCTAGGAAAGCACTCCTTGTGCTAGTGGTCAAAGTTCTGCATCTACTAATTTGCTTGTCTCTGACAAAGCTCTAACTGTAAAGAGTGGGCTGCACGAATTGATGCTTTCAGAAGACAAGGTTAGTCAACTTTGCAGTGTACCTTTTTGTTGTCTACTGATATTTGAGGCTGAATATTTGTACATGAGAACCAGTTTCAGATCCCTATATCTCCAGCAGTTAGTTATCTGTACTAAGCCGCTGTGCAATCACATATGTGCCAACATTTGTACAGCATATACCTTTTTCTAATAGTATTTTGGCTTCTCAGATGTTTGCAGTTTCCTTTACTTCAACAGATTTAACACTTGGATGACTTCACTTATCTCATTTATTTAAATTTCTTAATTAGGTAAGCGCTCCTTGTGCTAGTGATCAAATATCTGGAACTAGTAACTTGCCCATCACAGACAAAGCTCCAACAGTAAGCAATGCACTGCAGGAATTGATGCTTTCAGAAGACAAGGTTTGGCCATGTAGTTTTTTTCACAATCATTTAAGCTCACAGTACATTTTTGTACCTATCTCCTGCAATTACTTATCTGAACTAAAGTAGCTAGGAAATCAGATATGAACATCTTCATAGAGTAGTTTGCCTTCTTTAGCTCATGAAATTGACTTCCATAGCTTTTTGTAGTTTGTAAAAAACAAAACTCTTTGTTTAATCTTTAAACTTCTTGAATAGGCAAGATATAGGGCATGTTTTGTCAAATTGTGAACTCCCATAATTCTTATTTCTCCAACACAGGACAACGTCAATTTTGAGCTTGAAAAACTCAGGATTAAACTAGGACATATGAAAGGAGTGTGCAAACTCGTTCAGGATGAGTCTACCAGTGCTTCTCAGCAAGTAAGTTTAGAGGTAGTGTTTTTCAATACAAGCAGCACATTACTTTCCAAATTCATATAATCTTTACACATCTTTAGATGATTGACCTAGTTGAAAGACGTGCTCAAGAGGAAGCTCGGCTGGTAGAAGTCCACTGCAGGATCAACACTACCATTGAGGCAGCACGGAAAGAGAGGGAGCAGCGTTATGCTGTAGAGGCGCAAGCCAGGTATGTGAGGGACCTTGCAAAAGAAGAAGCTTTGAAAAAGCAGAATTTGCAGGTTAGGGCATCAAGAGAGGCTGATAATATGCAAAAGATGGAGAAGCTTCTTGAATTGGGAGGCAAATCATACATAATATTTACATGGGAGGAGATGGAATCTGCTACATCATCGTTTTCAGAGGCACTTAAGATTGGATCCGGAGCTAATGGGACAGTGTATAAGGGCAAAGTCCACCAGAAGACTGTGGCCATAAAAGTACTCAAATCTGACGACAGCCGAGTTACCAAACATTTCGAACAGGAGGTATATCCCGCACCATTGCAAAGTTACAATTAAGCATGAAGATCATAATGGTATCAGCAATTAGATATTTATATATCTGTATTAACTTTACAAACGAAGCTAAGATCTGCGATGCTAGGATCTCAGCATGCAAGATCACTGCTATATTGAAATCTAGAATAAAGTCCATGCATATACAGGAATAGATGCCTTATTGTCATCTCATGTTAGTTCATGTTATTTTCATTAAATTTTTATGGGATGTGCTCTCTTGTGCAGCTTGAGATTTTGAGTAAGACCCGGCATCGCCATTTGTTGCTGCTGCTAGGTGCCTGTCTGGACAGAGCTTGCTTGGTGTACGAGTACATGGAGAACGGCAGCCTTGAGGATCGGCTGCAGTGCAAAGGGGGCACAGCCCCACTCCCATGGTACCACCGCTTCCGTATTGCATGGGAAATAGCATTGGCACTTATCTACCTACACAGTTCAAAACCAAAGCCAATTATCCACCGTGACCTCAAGCCTGCAAATATACTCCTTGACAGCAATTTCACTAGCAAAATCGGCGATGTAGGTCTTGCAACATTGCTTCCGTTAAGGGATGCTTCGTCAACACATACAATTCGAAAAGCAACCGATCTAGTTGGAACACTGTTTTACATGGACCCAGAGTATCAGAGGACAGGCCAAGTTTCAGCAAAATCTGATGTATACGCTTTGGGCATGGTGTTCTTGCAGCTTGTGACTGCAATGTCACCAATGGGGCTAGCAGACACTGTTGAGCGAGCATTGGAAGAGGATCGCCTTATTGACATCCTGGACCATGGTGCAGGAAAGTGGCCTGTGCGAGAAGCGCATGAGCTTGCTCAGCTTGGCCTAAGTTGTTTGGAAATGCGAAGCAAGGATCGACCTGACCTGAAATCTAAGGTTCTTGTAGTTTTAGAGCGGCTGAACAATATTGCCAGTACTGCCTGTGACTCAGTGCAGGCAGTCCCAACTGCACCACCAAGCCATTTTATCTGCCCTATACTCAAGGTATTTCTTCCATTTCTATTATACCTAACTGCATGTGGGCCATCTCTGGATATATAGTTTGTCATCTTCATGAAAGGCAGACTAGGCAGTTGATGCATTTAAAAAAACGAAGAACACTATTGTGTACCTGACTGAAAATTGAAAGTAGTTTTAGAATTTGAAGTATGTTATGGCGTACCTGATTTATGAATCAAACTACAATCAGGTTTTGTTTGGCTGCACACAAATATATCCGTATCCATATGGTTTGGGAGTGATTAAGGTGGAAAATCAACTCTATGCCCTCCCAAACCATGTGGGTCGGGGGTGGATTGCGTGCTGTCAAACAAGCCTTAAGAGTACTTACAGGTAGTCCAGGGGTGGATTGTATGCTGTCAAACAAGCCCTAAGAGTACTTACAGGTAGTCCAAGTTACTCATGGCTTGATGTCTCCATTATTATTTTTTTTCGCTGCAGAGGGTAATGCAGAATCCATGCATTGCATCTGATGGGTACTCATATGAGCGGGTTGCGATTGAGATGTGGCTTCATGAGAATGATGTGTCACCATTGACAAAGACACGGCTTCCTGACAAAAACTTGGTGCCCAATCATGCTCTGCTATGCGTGATCAATTGTTGGAAGGGAGAAGCAGGAGCTGCTGGGCTCATTGTGTGAGCTTAACTACCCAGGATATTGCCTTAGAAGCTACTAATTTTGTACAGGTTCGTCTTGATAACCTCCACATACTGTAGATACTGTCGTGAAGTGAGATCTCTGTAAATACCAGCAGTTTTGCAGCATCTCTTATATAGATCACACAACACGATAGATTCTGAAGGTTACTTCTTGTTTAGCCACAACTATTTATTTAGTTCTGAATCTGTGGAGTATCACAGAAACACAGAACCTTCATAGGATTTGCGTTAGGGTAACCATAGTATTTCGATATCGCAGCGTGTCCTAGGATGGTTTTATATAATTTAGAAACATGGGGCACTGTCTCATGTTTGCTTTTGTAATGGCTGAGACTAGAGATCCACTCCCCGACTTGTGCGGCTCGGTGATAGTAGTGCCTGGTAGTTGCCTAGTTGTCTGATATGCCCATTTTTGCTCTCAATTAATGTTGCAAATAGTTAGACGCTGTTTGGATCCTGATAGTAGCTAGCTAGCTAATAGTAACACATAGCTAATTAGCTACTAGCTAACTATTGGCTAGCTACCCATTATGTAGAAGAGCGTTTGGATACACAACTAATTGATAAGATTAGTTTGTTGATCCACTTATTAAGCTACTATTGTCTGGTTGGGTCAACAGTTCTTTGTACCAAGTACCAACAATAGTTGCTACTTGTTTGCCGGGCCTAAATACTGGCGGGGCCTCAACGCACTTGTGTTATAGAAGGGCCTCTTCTCTTATCTCTGGCCTGCAGTGCCGCTGACCTGCTATTCCTCTCCTCCCGTTCAGGTGCAGGAATATCTAATCGCATATCAGCTTTTCTTTTTACATATAAAATCATCACACATGAGGTGACCCACCAGTCCCATTCCCATTTTCTTGTGCCGGTGCCTGCTGCCGACTTTGGTGCAGCAGCAGCGGCAGCAGCAGCAGTGCACCACCACCATCAGCAGTTGTGTCCAAAAAGACAGGTTGATGAGGATCAAAAGGAGGGACAGCGAGCGACGGCGATAGCCTTTGGCGGGCGGCCGTGGCGGAAAGGCGGCGCCGCGCCGCACATGCGCGCGTGGCGACGGGTCGGTGTCGTCGTATCAGTGAGGTGTGGCGGCGGTGCGCATCAACGTTGTCTCGTCACCGGCGCGGCGCGGCCAGATTTTATACCGGACGTCGCCGTTGGAGAATCACCACCGGTCAAAAGGGCGGCGTGCAAAACGCACGCGTACGACAAGGCAAATCGCATGCACAAGGGCATGGGAAAGCAGAGGGCGAACCAAAAAAAACATACGTAGTACGTGGCTAATTATACATATACAAACATATATATACATTCTGATTCAGTGGTTGGCTCACTTCACACTGATCCTCTGATCAAGGTGGCTGCAGCAGATGCCCCATGTTTCACACCAGTTACCAGTACAGTACATATTGCTAGATTTTTCTTGTTTTTTTTTTTTTTTTGCTTTCTTTTCCTGCTACTTAACAACTACAGTAGTACTATACTGCTAGGTTTACCTATGAAAACAGAGAAGATTAAAGTATACGTAGATGGTGACCGGCCTAATTAAGACTTGATGAGGATTGGCGTGGGGAGATTAGATAGGAAGCCAAAGGTGTCGGAGCGGCTTCTCACGTTCCAAATAACCCCAGCAACCCGTCTGCTTTCTGATGAAGAAGAAAGAGATCAAGCAGGGAGAGGAGGGAAAAAAAAACCCAAGGCAAAACAAGAGGTACTCGACTATCTCAAGGGGTCGTCGGCTTCAATTCCGCATTGAATGTCATCCGATGATCTCGTCTGGAACTGCCATGAACCTCGTCCGCTTCTGCAACAAGGTGGATTGGAAAATTCAGAATAATGTGAAATCAGATTAACAAACAGTAAGCTAGGAGAGACTGGTCGACGCCATGTGTAAACAGATGCATACAAGGCATCTCGTCGGCCGGATTTGGTAAAGTCGCAGGGATTGGGACGTACGGGCCGGTCGTTGGAAAGGTTTTGACAAACGAAGGGATCCCCTTGAAAAGAAAAGCGTTGCGATGGTGAATGAAATTAATCACTGTATATATAGTCTCTTATTTCTCGATCTCCAGTCCCTTTCTCTTGTAATAGTAAGTGTAGTAGTACTAACAGGAAAAGGAGGAGAAAAAGAACGAAGCAAAGTCGTCGTTGTAGTTCATGATTAATTGTCCTTGAGTTTGTCCGGGCTACTAATAACGACTTGGGCGACGTCAGGAGGTAGTAAACGCTGCAAGGACTACTACTAATCGTGCCCCTTGAGGATTAGTAATTGTTTATCGCTACTTGACTGAACTAATCGATCGAATCATCATAACTCCTACCAACTCTATTAGGGCCCTTTCAATAGAAAAGAAGAGAGATAGCCTATTAGGGCACCGTGATAGATGTGCAGTCCCGTCTTTGTAAGTTTGTAAATAGTAGTGCACGTGTATTTTTAATTACTTGGCAAGCGCACTAGCATTATCTTTACCGTACCGTAACTCGTTATATATGCATTCATTAGCGTAGCGAAAAGTTACATTACACTAGAAGTAGTCATCTTCTCTCATGTACAAGTATTATACGTAGTATATAATAACGGTACGGGAACAAATTATAGATCCATGCATGTATAAAATTAATTTATTCAGATGAGAAATATGTGGAGCAATCTCTATATAGGAAAGCTGCAACAAAAGAAGGCCAATGAGAGTGGCCACGTCGCCGGCGATTCTCGGCCGTCCGATCGGGCGGTCGGACGGCCCAGATCTAGCCAATACCGGTCGTTTTGCAAAAAAACCCTCGAGATTTTTAAAATAGAACCCGCCGTCCACCCTCCTCTCACAAGAAATTTTGCGAAAAAGACCTCCAGCTTTGCACAAATCAACCCGCGGTCCATCCAAGCCTCCCCCCTGGGTGGGCCTTTCCATGGGCCGGATTGCCTCCCCTTGGGCCTTTGTTGGCCGAAAATGGGGCTCGGTGGGCTGAATACGGCCCGAGGCCATTTTTCTATTTTGCTGAATTTATTATTTATATAAACCGGCTGAAATTTTGTAAAAATTATAACAAATCAAATAAAAATCAAAAAAATACCAAACCAAGTTTATTGAACTCCACACAACGAGCACTACAATTTAAACACATAATATTGCATGCATGTTCTATTATAAATTTATTGCTAAAAAATAGATATAGATTTGTCTCCGTTTTTAAAAATATTTAATAGAGTTAGTTTCTTTATTCAAATTGCTACAAAATTTTAAACGTACCATACCTATACCACGTATAAAATAGGATCCATAATACAACATGTTTTAGTACAAAGCTTAGACCGTACATTTTTGCCTATGTTTTAAAAGGGCTAATATGAAAATCAAATTGAATTCTCCCCATTCCACAATTACATTAACTTTCAAACTTCTTATACTCCTCCCTCTTTAATAAATACTTTTACCCCTTCTTTCTACAACCATGCGTAGATAATAATTTCCAATTAAAATAAAAAAGGCCAATAATAAAAAAAGAAAAGAAAATGGCCATACACTGGCCATAAGCGGCAACGCCGCGACCATTTCTAGTGCTAGCGAAAGCGATGATGGGCTGATGGCATGCCTACGTCTGAAAACGTCACCTGACCGGAGAGGGAGGGAGGGGGCGGGTAGTCCGTCCTTGCGAGTTGCTGCGAGCCATGTCAACTCGTCACCAATCATAATAATCCCCTTTCTTTTTTTTTTCGTTTCAAAAAAAAAAAACATAATAGTCCCACGGCCGCCTGGGATTGGGATCGCCGTGGTACAGCGCTTGCTAGCTTGCGTGGTTAGTCTAACAGACACGGAATCTTATAGGCACATGCACGGGCCGATTAGCCGGACGCGTGTGCTCGCCCTCATGTGACGTGGACCCATAATTAGCAAGCAAGCAATGCAAGCGAAGCTACGCGCCCTCTAGTTAACTAGTAGTTAACTACTACTGATCCATCCAATTCCAAAGGCTGGCACTGGCATGTATGTACTGTACTATGCTGGATTTGTTAATAAGCCAGAGGACGCGCATGCACGCCGGTTAAGTATGAGCATGTACCTACTGCAAAGAACCAAACTCAAATTGGCATTTCTTTTCCCCTTCTGATGAAAGGATCGAGATGATGCTCTTAGCTATATAGATCAGTAGACTGAGACTTGACCTGCTTCTTAGTTAATTTGGCCTTGAGTGAGTTTAACAAGTGGAACACGCGGCATTTGCTGATGATAGATAGGGAGGACCTGCCATACATTTCGATTGGAGGAGGAGATGCATAGGCACACATAGGAAAGACAGCCAGATTTATATTTGAGAAAAAGCAATCGGTAACAGTGAAAAAAGAGTTACGTGGCATAGCTAATCTGAGGACAATTTATTGGGTGTTGAAGAGGTACTAGGTCGATGGGCGCGCTTCGCTGCGCCGGTTTAGAGAGGGAAAAAACAAAGCTGAGCAAAAAAAAAGACGGTAAACAGTGTATGTGGGACCTGCATGAACAGTGGCAGGACCTGTATGAACAGTACCAAACAGCGCAGATAGCCCGCATAAACAGTGCCAAACAGTAGCAGAGGCTTCTCCGGCCTCCATTTTATGGGCGGTTGAAGAAGTATCTATATCTTATTAATTTGCCCTCCAAAGCTAGGGAGGGAGCTACTACTCCCTTTGTTCATATCTACTACGTGGCACGGTTTGATTGATAGTTTTTTTATACAGATTTTTCCCTTTAAAATAGCGATTTTATTAAATTGTTGATAACCATGCATGATGTCAGGCTATGTATACATCGGTCGAAGTACACAAATGTGATAACAAATAAATGGTATATAATTTCCTTGTAATTGACACTTCTTCAAATAATTGGGGCCCTGTACTGTTTGGATTATGTAAGTAGCTTAAAAGAGAAAATGCTATAAAGAAATTATGGTGTCACTGTCAAAGAGGATATAAAATCATGCATGGTCTAGGTAAAAAAAAGAAGATTTGAGGTTTATGATGAGTGGATGGAGAGCTCCGTCCTAGCTAGAACGACGACGACTGTGACCACACCTACACATGCATGCTGCATGCCTCGTGCGGCCTGGGCGTGGCCAGACAAGTATCATGCGTGCGCGCGTGCGCTGGGAGGTGTATAATTAGGATGATTATAATCTACTACTCCTTGTAGTTGGAGGGAGTACTAACTACCACTGTAGCTAGCTTACAAAACAACACAGGTGTGTGACTGCGAGAGGTACGTAGATGCCGCTGCGTGCGTGCTCTTTGCTTGCGGTTGTGCACTGTCGCGCTAGCTGTGTGCGTATGCCAACTGCCAAGACAAGCCAAGCCAATCGACCCCTAGCTATAGCTATAGGCTGCTAGCTAAACCAGCCAGCCATCATGCTTGCAGTGGAAGAAGGAAGGCGTCGGAAGGTTCGGTCCAGTCGCCGGCCGCCTTGCTGTGCCTGGGGCGCCACACCCACACATGCGCGCGCGGCACACCACGTGAGGCCCGCGCAGACGGCGCCGCCGGTGGTGTGGATCGACCGCACTGGACTGCATGCGCGCGCGTGCCAGCCGGCCGGCCGGAGCGCGCGCGCGAGTGACGCGCCGCGCCCACACGGCCACACCACACGTCCACACGTCCCCGAAAAGTGGGCCGGCAGTGCGCTGATATGATGTCGATCTCGATCACCCGGACCCAAACTCCCAGAGGATTCAGCACATCCATCACACTAGCGACTAGCCAGCGCTCCTCCAGTCCAGACTCCAGAGAGCAGCGAGGCACACAGAAGAAAATATCCTAAGGTTCCGTACGTGTTTCTCGTATGTTCCTTCAGTTTTCTTTTCAGCCGCGCGGGCTACTTTTGATGATGGATGGATTAAAAAAAAAATGGGAATCACACGAACTGGACTCTAAAATTCTTTAATTTTGTCCATCCATCTGTTCCATTGTCGTCCGATACCTACGTGCACTCGTATGCTTTCTACTCGCTGGCAATAGTACGTTTCACGATTGCGATGCACCCTTGTCTTTGCGCATTTGGGCGGTTGCCCGTGTGTGTGTGTGTCCTAGCTAGTAGTCCAGCTCCAGCCTAGTGTCACGGGACCGCCCGCTCGCGCTTTCAGATTCGGGCTTGCACCTAGCTAGCTTCGGATAACATATGATTATCTGGGTTGTTTCTTCTAATTCTATTCATGGATGGATCACTTGTTTTTTGTTAGTTAGCACAAGAGACATCCCTAACCAGCTACTAGCGGTTTTGTTTAAGCTGCAGCTGCACCTCAGAGGAGTTGTTGCAGCATACTAGTACTGCAACTTTTCTACTGTACCAATCATCGTTCAAGAACTGTGGGAAAGCTAGGATGCTGCAGCTAGCGTAATAACAACAAAACAATACTGTAATTAATTGAGGGAAGCAGGGAAATGGTGGGGATGCAACTTTTGACCATGCACGCTACGCATACGCTCACCTCTTTCTTCAAGCAGCCCGGCGTCGGCATCGGCGTCGGCGTGCTCCTGCCGCCGGACAGCGCGGAGGCCGGCGGGCGCGGCGCCGTGGTGGTGGTGACGCCCTTCTTCCCCTGGTCCCTGGCGACGCACAGCTGCATGATCCGCTCGGCGGCCTCGGCGGGGTCCCGGCTCTCCTTCATCAGCCGCGCCACCTCCGCCTTGGGCAGGCGCATGCGCAGCCGCACCGCGCCGTCCGCGCCCACCTCCACGGACGACGGCGGCGGCTGCTGCTGCTTGAGGGCGGGCCTCGGCGACGACACCGACGCGGCGGAGGCGGCGAGCCGCGCGGCCGACGACGGCACGATGGAGGACACGTCCGACACGGTGCGCCGCGACAGCATCAGGCTCTCCAGCCGCTCGCGCGCGCCCACGTGCAGCGCGCCCGACCACGTCTTGCGCGGCGCGCGCGGGTCGTCGTCGCCGTCGTTGCCGGTTGCTGCCCCGCTCGGCGGGATCTGCACGAGGAAGTAGAGCTTCCCGGGCTTGAGCGGCGCGTCGCGGTCGAGCGGGCGCGCGCGCACGCCGAGGCGGCGCACCTCCTCCGACTCCAGGAGCTGGTGGCCCGGGTGGCCGCGCAGCGGCGCCCGCCGCGGCGGGGGGCTTGTACCGGAACGTGGCGCCGTCCACCGTCATCACCTTGGCCGCGCGACGCCTGCCCGCGAGAGCGTTGCCCATGGCGCTCGCGGTGGCAGTGGCACTGGCACGCCGGCAGGTCTCTCGACCTGCCCTGCTCCTGCTGGCTGTCTTTGCGTGCGGTTTCGGGTGTTGCTAGCGACGAGGAAGAGGAGGAGCTCGGGAGGTGGGGTTCACGTACATACGTGGGGGTTGGGTTGGGGTTGGAGACTTGGGAGTGAGAGAGGGAAAGAGGGGCAATCACAGGACGTTATAAAAGGATCAAGGATGTCCTCTCGAGGGAGTTTGGTGTCAACAAATCTCCATTGTCTCTTCCTTTTTTTTCTTTTTTTTTTTTGAAAAGCATTGTCTCTTCCTTTGTCACCGTTGGCCGCCGATACGATGGGCGATGATGGCACAGAAAGAAATAAAACGGATATACGCTCATGTCCGGCGATAAATCTGAGCCGTCGGATCTCGATCCAACCCATCAAGACTCCATCATCTCTTCACTTGTAGCACTTGTTGGGCCCTGCCTCACGTCGGCCAGTAGTCCTCAGAAAGCCCCGTCACTCCTATCCTAGCTCGATCGATCAGTAGGCAGTAGTAGCTCTTCCCGTGCGGACTTCCGCGTGAATAAATAGATTGTATTAATTAATTAGATTCATATTTGTCACACGTCAGAATATTTATGTGATACAATAAAAGTTGTACCACTATTTGAGTCTCTTGCAAAATCACTATAATTTCCTTTGTGTTGTGCATTATAATCGGCCAACAATGAACAAACTGATCAACAAATGCCATTTTTGTTCTGTTGTGTTATTCCAGCAGGACTTACAGGTTGCTGTATATACTATATTTTCTTTAATATGCTCCAGCCAATGGCCAATCCCAGTCCCATCCATTACTTGTTGCTTAGACGGAAGACACAAGTGATGGCACCGAACATTACCTTTGCAATGGACTAATTTTTATATATAGCATATACTCCCTCTCAATTACGAAAAAGAAGACATTTTGCAGAGTGATATGGTCTCCAAATCATAACTTTGACTTTTTATTTTTATATAAATACTTATTAAAAAAGTGATACATGTATATTTTAATAAAAATATTTTTCAAGGTAAATCTATTCATATGGTTCTTCATATTTTCAAACTTAACAATTTAAAAGTTATTCATGATTTATATTTCTAAGTTTGACCTAAGTCTTGTCGTCCAAAATGACTTTTTTTAGCAACCTGTAAGGAGTATATAACTGAAAGAATTGCAAGATATGGATCCGTTTTATTCATGAATCATGATGTTTAAGCATTGAATATAGTAGACTTTTAAAATTAAAGGGTTAAATTAGGTCAACACAAAGAAAATATACACATGGCATGCTGTCCAACCAACCATCGCTTAACCAAAATATACCCATTAATTCAGCTCAACACGATCGTGTGCATTCGAAGTTTGCACATCTAGTGGTACGGTGTGAGCTAGCGTGAGTATGGCGTGATAGCCCGTGCATGAGTCTAGATACTACGAAAGCTGGCTTTATTTGTCGTTCTTTTGTTTACTTATTCTTATCTCTTCGGCTAGCGCTGGGAAAGTTGCAAGCACCTTGTGTATATAAGTCGCCGAAATGGTTTAATGCTAATTCAAACTTTCTATAACAACCACAAACACTCATTCCTGGTTGTTCAGTAATGCTTTGATGGAGTAGTATTGGCAAGTAATAATAAGAATAAAGTGGCAAGTCATCAAGTTTCATACCAGGTCATAAAGTGGGCAAGTCAAGTGTTGCATCAAGTGTTGCACCTTTTTGTTCATTTCGTAGTTTAACGGAGATTGCTTTAGTCCATATCAGGAAAAAACCATTCAAGTTGATGGGACCTGAGGGCTGAGGCAGGGGCACATCGGCGCAATTTATTTGAAACTACCATCTACTTCTTATATATAAGATGCATTCGTAAGGAAACGACGTTTAAGGAGGGGTGAAATGAAATTTTGATTGTCAGCAGGAGATATAGCCCAATTTTAGTAAATATTGTCCACTATCGTAAAAAAAAAATGAAGCATTTGTTTTGGATTAGCTAGAGTAAAAAAAGCTATGGCTGATCCAACAGCCAAATCTATTATACACTTTATAGTTTAGCTTGAACATTATATAACCCAGCTAATAAAGGGCTACTGTACAAACTGGCTCTAATAAAAGGTTATGGATATATAGAAAGATAGAAAGTCTTGGATAACCTTTATAATTTTCTTTCTGAGTTTCTTTGCGTCATGTAACTTTTCCTCTGTTTTTTTTACTTCACATTCCATCTATTTCAAATTATAAGATATTTTAATTTTCCTAAATACATTACTTTTACTATATATCTAAGCATATATCTAAGTCTAATTTGATATGGAGAAGTATATTTTAAACAATAGGGGCAACAAGCCCACTCCTGATTCCTCAAAAGATAAAAGGTTTCGATGATCCAGACGTGCCCGAAGTAAGTAAAAAATATAGTGGGTCAAACCGAAGTGAAGCAAGTTTCCTCACAAATACCGGTTCTCCCGCGCGTATATCTTGGTATGATGGTAGGCGCGTGTGAGCTCTGTGTGGTCAGTCTTGGTTGCCTACAACTTGTCCTGAGGCCCGACCATTTCTTTCTCCAGGTTTTCAGCAAGATAAATAGGTTTTCTTGACCAGTGATTGATCAAGACGTACAATGTTTACTACTGCAGATATGAGTATATGAGGAACAATACGAGGACAGTTTTTAGGTGTTGTGTGTCTTCAGTTTCTCCGTGTTCTTGGTTCAGGTCTTCCTCTGATAGTCAGATCGATGTTTGAGGATTACCGTGTTCTGGATCGGACTTCTGGTTCAAACATATCTGTCAGTTTTTTTCTTCTGTGTGATGGTATGATTGAGAATTGTGGCCTCTCCACCTTGGAACCACATCTGTGTTGCATCGAGCGCACACTGTGAAATAAGCCATAAAAAGATGTCCTCAAAGGCATCCCAAAAAGCGCTACATTTTTTTTTTTTCTGAGGAATCTACAGTGAAAAGAAAATTAATCGTTGTATTCTTTTTACGAGTCTGCAGTAAAAAGAAAATTAATCGTTGTGTTTATTTGGACGCGTAGATAGTTCAAACTTCGTATTGCACGTAATGCCCAGCTTGTGTTTTGGAGTGTATTACAAGTTTACAACTCCTAGGTAAATGAAAATTTTTGTTCTGAGAAAGTTCCAAGTATGTAGTACTGCACTAGTGTTTCTTGAAAATTTTATTTTATTAGTTGGTCGCAAATTTAGCCCGGCCGTAACAGCAGTCCTAGTCGACTAGCTGACCTCCCATTCGCATGGCACCTACTACCACGCAGAGCAGAATTGAGACCGGTCGTACGGTTTACCAGCCAACAGACACAGTCAATTAGTAGTTCATGCATACATGACCGTGTCAAGGTAATGCACAATCCATGGCACGTGAGTGATAGTTTAGTTTTACTAGCGATTTGGTATGTTAAATAATCCAATCCCTGTATGCATCTCACCAACCTTATTTATTTGCCACCAGAAAACAGTTTAGGGCTGAATCGGTAACTTTACCGGCCCCCAAACTTGTTGGAATCAATAACTGTAATTTTGCAAAAGAGTCGTCCATCATCAGGTTGAGTTTTGTAGGCAAATGCCAACAGTTTTCTTTTTAAAAAGTGCAGGCAAGTTGGTGCTAACAACGGTGGTCGTTGTGTATGTACATGTACTAGTCCTAGAGAGGTCTGAACGAACATGCCGTAGACTCGTGTGTACATACATACTAGTATATGAAATCGCCAATTTTTTGTTGCTGTTTAGTAGTTTCCTTTTTTCCTTTTCTTTTCGCCTTTACTTTTATATGCTTTCAGTGCATGGGCCCCTCAATTCCACCTTTTCTTTTCTCACACGAACAAGTGACCTTCCAGAAACGAGATTTAGAATTAGCAAACGAAGATCGCGATTGGGCAACCGACCACTACAACGGCCATCAGCGTACCATACCATATCCTTTATCACAATCAATCATGCTGATGAAGAAATAAACATGGCGTGATCAACATTAGCAATCGAAAACCACACACATACATACAGAAAAAAAGAAATAAACAAACATATGTGTGTAGCTGGTGCCGGTTGCATGGTCAAAGAAAAGTTGGGATAAATTAAGCCGTGGAAAGCGAGTAGTGCGAGCAAATAAAGCCGGATTTGTAGCACGGTGGTGCATGATTTCAGGGGATTTTGCCGGTGCAGAGTCAGACGCACCACTACTTCAACTTGCGCTTGTTGGTTGGCATTGCAAAGACGTACAGGCTGAACGTAACGTGCATTTGCAGTAACAGTAAACTATAAACAGCGACGCGCACCATGCATCGCCACCCGGCCGGCCTGGTGGTGCGCTGACACGCCGTAGCAGTAGTAGTATCATTGACTTGTGCAAATCTAAACGGAAAAGAGCGAGATTGCCCGGCCGGCGGGTCTAATCCGCGTGTCGACGCTCTCCCGTTTTTGTAGGGACCGGAAGCTCAAGCTGGAGCTGGTGCATGCATTGTTTTCAGGTTTAAAATGAGAAGGTGAAAACGGCGTAACCAACAAACAACGCGCTTCTGTAGAGCATGAGGAGTGTCTTAGGATCGGAGCTCTACAGAATTACATCTATTAGCTAGATCATTCTATCATACATATTTAAATTTCAATATTATGCAAATGTTAGAACGATGTCTCTGCGCTAATTACAATAATAAGGAGCAGCACGGATCTTCCGGTCAATACAAATGGAGAGGAAGCAGGCTCAGTTGCTCCCCCGCGTCGTCTCTTAGGCGGCACGGGGGGGATCTTAGGCGGCACGGGGGATCCCACCGCCGCCGCCCCTCGGGGCCTCTCTGAGGGCCACCCCCGGCCGCCGTCGCCATTACTCTCCGGCTCGCGGCGGCGGCGGCCCACTTCACTTCCTCGTAATCATCCTTTTCCCCTCCTCGTCTTCCCTCCTCCTCTCATCCATCTCCATTGATGGCTACGGCAGCCAGCCAGACGGGAGGATCTGGCCCTCCGGCGGACGTATGGGCAGTGCTTGCGGGGCTTTTTGGGTGAAAGCGGCTGGATTTGGATCTGGTCGCCAACACCTTCCTCCCCGCGCGACTGGATCTGGATCTGGACGGCGACCAGTTCCAATGCCTGGCGGCCGGTTCACGGGGCGATAGTTTGGGTGAAAACCCTGCTTGGCATCTTACGTCGAGCCGACGGCGGTGGTACTAACTGTGCCACACACCTTATTGAAGGCGTCGCTGAAGCTGTTGCGCCCGTGGGTGTTCAATAACTGGGTGAAAACCTAGCCTGACTTTTCCGAGCCGGCGGCGGCGGTGCAGCTGGCGCGTCGTCAAAGTTGGTGTTCGTCAGGACCGGGATTTCCTACTGGTGTTACCTTGCTGTGCAGCTCAAGTGGAGGTGGCGATCGATGGCGTAACAGCTCGGCTTTTGGTGGGCAGGCTTGCATCTGCATCAAGTGCTTTGTGTTGTTGCCTTGGAAAAAGCATCCAATCTTCAATGGTAGTCGGTGTCCAACGTTTTCAGTATCTTTTTTAGGTCTGATAAAGTGTTTCTGGCGGGTTTGTCTTGATGTTGGTGATCTTATTCTAGTAGAGTTGTCATCACGTTGGTGATCTTATTCTAGTGGAGTTGACATCACGGAGCAAGCTTGTTTGTCGTGTAGGGGGGGTACTCAAGCTTTTTGTTGGGGATGTAATTTTTTCCGCCAGTTTCTTTCTTTTTATTTTCCTGTTGTAATAATTTGGCCTGATTCTACCCACGAGTAGATAAGGCTGGATAGTTCCTATCCTTTATCTAAAAAATTACAATAATAAGGAAAAATTTTGAGGTAGTGATTCGGTTATCACAGACTCGATAATAAAGGCATACTCATGCTTTCGGCAGGTATGCATGTTTCACCTCCGTATAATGGAGCCGACACATGCATGCGTATTTGTGTTTGTGGTTCATAGTTTTCAAACTAGCTTTTAGAGCCTCTACACTCAGAGAAGGCCATCTATCTAATAGTTGGCTCTACATTATTAATACATGATCTATTTGTCTCTCACAAAATATCTTAGTTTTTGTGCGTAATCCGACTGTAAGCTTAGACCAACTCCAACAATCATAACCCAAATAGGACACCCATTTTATGTATTAGGTCACTTACGGTAGAAAGGCAAGTCACCCAATTCTTTTCTTCTCCAACAGAGCACCCAAACCTTATCTTTAACTGGACACAGGGGCGGACGAAGGCAGCCCACGGGCGGCCGCGGGGTGGGTGCGGGCGTAGGCCGGGTGGCCGCGAGGCGGCATGGTCGCAGGCCACAGTCCAGCCTAGCGGCGGCGGCGCAAGTAGGTGGAACGCCAGCGGGCAGGCCACAAAAGCTAGGGGGCATGGTGCGTGGCAGGCGCAGGGCTCCGGCAGCGGCTCCAGCCCACAAGCCCGCCTTACCCCCGCCGAGCGCCCCTGTCCGCGGGCTCGCCTGGGTGTCCGTGAGCTGCACCGACTGGTCTCCTCGACTCCCTCCTCCTCTCCTCCCTCTGCTCCGACCTCCAGGCGGAGGTAGTACCGGCGGCGTGCTCCCAGGCGGATTGCTAGTGGGAGGGAGAGGGGGGGGGGAGAAAGAGAGTAGTGGACCCCGGCACTGGCCGCGCTTCACCCTCTTTGCGTCGCGTCTCTCCACGACGTGTTTCTACGTTCTCCTTCACCCGCTAGGAAAAATGGGTGTCTTGCATGCGTCGCCTATTGGAGTGTGTTTCTTTCCGTTGGAGGACGCATTTTGGGTTTGCATCGTCGTTTGCATCCCTTGTTGGTGACAGTCTTATAGGCTACTTCTCATCTCTCTTCTCCACTTCAGCATACACCTGCTTATATATATTACACTATTTTGACACGCGAACAAAGTTTAGGGACCTATATGACCATTTTGACAGTTTATGGATCGGGATAACACGGCAGTACAAGCTTAAGGACTAGTATAGTGTACTTTACTCATTTTGCAGTATTACTGTTTCCAAATGCAACCACAACATCAATCATTTACATGTGGATATAAAATCAAGGGATCTTAGATGTAACTGCAAGACAACTTAATAAAACGACGACAGTTAGTTTGTAGGTCTTGCATGGTTTTCCTCTCTCAAGAAAGCATGAGACAGACATACGTACCGTCTAATAGATGACTACAAATTAAGACCAGTGGATTGATGCATACTAGTACAATAGAACAGTACGTCATTCTCGACCGTGCAGTAGTAGGTGTCCTGTATTAGCATGTACAAATACGTATTATTAGTCTAGCACTAGTAGTTTCCAAAGCTGATTAACAATGGAAGTAGTAGTAGGGTTTAGCTGGGCGCACGCTTATAGCCTGCTGACAAGGCAGACAGGAGCCCAGGAGTCACGGGAGCGCCAATGCTGGTACGTCCACCGTGTCCATGTCGATGGGCTACATCTCCATCTCTGCTTCCTGTTCGTCCATTCCTTGCAAAATACAGTAGTATATTGTCAATTCTTATCGACCCGTTAAACAGGCCGGGCGCCCGGGCCCCCTCAGTTCCATATCATATCATAGGAGACAAAAACAAGCCGCACACATAATCAGACATCGAATGGTCTAGCGCCATCTATCTCTGTCTGTCTTGGTCTTGGACGCTTTCATTCATGCATCAGTTGGTCTCGAGCGATGAGATGATATGACGATGATTGTGAGTGTGAGATTAGTTTACGGGCAACGTTCGTCGTGAGGCCAGCTGACACGCCAGCGCCCGCCATTTAATCCCTGCTGCTACTTTACAATCCGATCCCTCAGGACTGGGGCAGTAGGAAGCAAAGAGGTTTTGTCGTCAGGGTTCCGGAGTTCAGTAGGTGAGCTGTTTCGTTCATTAATTTCCGTTTTCTTTAATTTTCTTTGTGTTTAGTTTAAAAACTGGTGCCCTATATATAGAAATGATGAAAATACAAAGCCCGCGCGAGGCTTTTGCGGGCAGCCTCTAACCGGGCAATACTATAATGGACACTGCCGTGTCCTGGAAACTCGATCGCGCGAATTTTGCGCACGCAATTTGCTCAGCGTCTTTTTTTTTTGTTCATCCATTGACGCTTTTGGGTGCTGTTCTTAAATGTTACACACACTTGAACAGATTTCTTAGGTTGTCACTTATACCAGCTGTACCGCGTGATTGGACTCCTTTACTTTCACAGCCGACTAACCGAGAACTAGAGAAGCATGAGTTCGAACGGATTGGTCATGATATTGTGTGCATTAGACTCAAGGACTGTACGTATGATATGGACAGTAGAAAGAATTCAAGGTCAAGAGGTACATGCATGTACACTGTTCTGCATGCATGATTGCAAGAGTTCTCTTGAAGCATAAGCAAAACAGAATGTACAGTCAACTAATAATATATAAAGGGACTTAATATATAACAGATATACTATTGTCTTACGACCACATCATAATAAACAGCTTGTTGTGTGAATTCAAACCCTCTGCTTGCTTCTCAAGTTTGGGAGCCTGAAGAAAGACCTATGCATTTCCATTGCACTATTCCATGGTCATGCTGACCGTGCGGCCGTGCGGGCATCTCCGTGGGATTATATTTGCGAGCTTAAAAATCTCCACTAGAAGTTGTAGATTAAGCCAGGGGTAGTAGGTACGTATAGTGTAGGCCAGTCGAAGTCGGCATACGTGATTAGTCGCTGCTAATCCCTTTTTTTGGGGGCCGGGATTTGTAAACTCGCAGCTTGACAAACGCATCACCTCGCACAACCTAACGAGAACCGGTACACTTGATGACTCCAGTAGTCCAGATTTTGCCTAATTATCACTCGCTGTAATTAATCCCCATCACTTGTTAATTAATAGTCGCCCGCGCGCCGCCGACAGCGTCGCGCGTTTTCTGAGACTTGGCAACCAAGGCCTCGTTTAGATACACGTGAGTTTTTTGGCCGTTTCCCTGAAGACTTCGTTTTTATTTGGTAAATATTGTCCAATCGTGGCCCAACTAGGTTCAAAAGATTAGTCCTCGTAATTTACAACAAAACTTGTAATTATTTATTTTTTTTATTTATATTTAATACTCTTTATATGCGGCAACAAATTTATGAGAGGAGAGAGATTGTAAAGTCCTGTAGCACTTCGTTTGTTTGTGGTAAATATTGTCCAATCGTGGCCCAACTAGGCTCAAAAGATTCGTCTCGTGATTTACAACAAAACTATGTAATTAGTTATTTTTTTTATTTATATTTAATACTATTTACATGCGGGAAACAATTGATGTGATGGAGAGAGAGTAGAAAAACTTGAAAGTTGGAGGAAAAGTTGGGTGTATCTAAACAAGGCCCAAGTCTACCACTGGCCTAACACTGAGCTAAGCACCCCGGTCGTTTTGGTCTCCAGCTAGCTGAGACATTCTGGTGTGCTAGAGAAGTTAACAATTGCTGCTGCTATCTTAGCTAATGGCCAGTGGACGAGACAGAATGCTGGACAGATGAGAACAGTGGTAGTAGCTGAAGATGACTAGCTAGGATGGTTGGTTAGCATCTTTACTAAAAAAAATATATTCTGAAGAGAGTGCGTCATCAGAGTAAGTAGTACTGTATCAGCCAGGGTTTTTAGTTAATGCTGCAGAGCCAACAAACTTCGCAAGACTCCGTTGATCTTATCTGCAAATAGAACCCAAGAAGAAGAAGAAGAAGGCTGCCGCTGCACGCACCTAGCAGCTGCTGCTGCAAACCAACCGCTTTTGACTAGATATGGTAGGTGATGTTTGATCGCTTATATTCTTCTCCCCATGATCACTTAACTTAATCCTGCCTTCCTTTTGGGTACCCGCATGAATGACGAACAGATTAATAAGCACATGAATGGCTGCTCCGGCTTGTTAATCTGCGAATCTTTGTCAGAGCCAAGCAATGGTGGTCGCTTTGCTTTTTGAAAAGAGCCAGAATAAAAAAGAGAGATCAACTTCTTTATATTTTTAGTAGATGCAAAAAAGGGAAAGGGAAAGGGGGAATTTTGATGGCTTATCATTAATTTGTGGAGGCAGACAGCTTTGTCAACGGGATGGCGCATTTCTGCTCCCTTTTCCTGCATTTCTTCCTTGTCACAGCAGACGCACAGTATCCTATAGTACTCCAGTTACGTAATTTCCATGGTGGATTGATCGATGCGTAGGTACACATATGGATCGCGTAGTAGGAGAACCGGTACCGGACATATCATCTGGTATGGATCGTTGTCGTGGAAGGGACGTGGCTAGGATAGTCTACCGATCATGCATGGCACGGCGGCATGCGAGCCAACGACTCAGCAACGTACACCAACCAACTGCCAAAGCTTATATCATCCAAAACGGCAATGAGCGCTGATGTGTTATGCTGACTACATTCATTTATGCAATTGAGTTTCACCCACTAGGTAACCGGCAATCTCAAACTTAGAGGAATTAAAATCTACTCATTAAGCCTATCTCAAATTTATAGGGTGGGAGATAAAAATTGATTTTATAGATCACCATACTATGTTTCTACTTTGCAACTTATAACATGTTCTTTAACTCATTCCCATATGGTAGAAATACAAATGTAGGCCTTGTTCACATTGCAACTTTTTGCAATCTGAGCAACTGTAGCACTTTTGTTTGTATTTGGCAAATATTGTCTAATCGTAGCCCAACTAGGCTCAAAAGATTTGTCTCATGATTTACAACTAAACTGTGCAATTAGTTATTTTTTTTACTTACATTTAATGCTCCATGCATGTGGGTACAAATTGATGTGATGGAGAGAGAGTGGAAAAACTTGCGAAAGTAGGTGAATCTAAACAAGGCCTAAGTATTTCTCTTGTATAGCCAATAATAATATACAAGCTTGACGTGCATGAAAAGGCTTTCTTCCTCACTTGGATCCTTTGAATTGAATTCGTTTTAATAATCATAATTTTATTAAGAGGTATGGGCTGAGGTGCACGAAGGCCAAACTCCCTTAGAATGTTGGCAGGCTAAAATTGGATGCCTTCACTAATAATTAAGGGGTTAGGACAAAAATGTTTATGGTGCTTATAAGAAAGAGAAGAAAAAACAAATGCTTTATAAACTAGATGAGCTCAACAAGGAAGTTGAGTTTTCGCAATTCACGGTGATGAGTTAAATGTTAAGCATACTTTAAATAAAAGAAGTGCAACTTTTATGGGAGGAAGAAATAAAATGGTACCAAAGAGCAAATGTTAAAAATTTATTGCAAGGAGATGTGAATACTAAATTTTTTCAATTATTCGCTAGTGGGTAGCATGGGAAAACTTGTATTTTCCAATTGGAACAAGACAAGGGTTTTATTAGTGACGATGCCAATCTAAAAAACTTTATCACCAAATATTATAAGAATTTGGTTAGTTCTCTTCAGCCGAGACTCACGTAGATGACATACCCCAAGTAACTGAAACTAAAAATGAAATCCTTACATAAAGCTTCTTAGAAGATGAGGTAAAGGATGCCATTTTTCAAATGAAACATAATTTGGCTCCAGCCATATGGATTCTCTCTAGAATTTTATCAGATTTTTTGAAATATCATAAAAGGTGATTTGATGTCACTATGTGAGGAATTCCATAAAGGTGTCTTCCCACTCCATAGGTTAAATTTTGGGACAACAATCTTACTATCTAAAAGTAGTGATGCTAAACAAATCTATCAATACAGACTGATCTGTTTGTTGAATGTTGTATTTTTTTACCAAATTGGCCACTAAAAGGATGGTAATTGCAGCCTAGAAGGTTATTCATCCTTCACAATTAGCTTTCCTCCTAGCGAGAAATATAGTGTAAGCTGTAGTTTTTCATGAAATGTCACATAAGTTACATAGGAAAAAGATGAGAGAGGTTATTTTTAAGATTGATTTCGAAAAGGCTAATGGCAAGGTTAATTGGACATTTCTACATCAGACCCTTCTAGTGAAGGGGGGTTTTCTCTGAAATGGTGTAGTTGGATCTAATCTTTAATATAATGTGGTAATGTGGGAATTAAAGGCCCTTACTTCCAAGCACAAAAAGGCATTCGGCATAGTGATTCATTGTCCCCAATAATTTTTAATATGCTGGTAGACATGTTGGCTATTATTATTGCAAGATCCAAAGATGATGAACAAATAAGATGGGTAGTGCCACATTCGGTTGGTGGCAGGTTGACTATCTTGCAGTACATAGATGACACAATGTTATTTTTAGATCATATTGTACAAACAAAGAATACGAAAGCACTTCTTTGCACTTTTGAATAATTATCAGGTCTTAAAACTAACTTCCACACATGAGAGAAATTTTTTATTTTAGTGACACGAAAAAAATAGTGGAGAAGTTTATTCACATATGTTTGGTTGCACGTTCGGCACAATCACAAAAAGAAATATAGATTAGTTCGATGGCCTCTTTTGTGCCAACCTAAAGAACAGGGTTTAGGTATTATGAATTTGGATTTACAAAATAAGCGTCTATTTATCAAGTGGTTATTTAAATTGAGAAATGAACATGGCATTTGGTAGCAGTTATTAAGGAACAAATATATTAAAGATAAACCCTATCGCAAAGATAGAGGAAAAAATCAGGAGACTCACATTTTTGGATGTCTTATAAGTGTAAAAGAAACATTTATGAGTTTAGGAGCTTTCAGATTAAAGTATGGCAACGGGATTAGATTCTAGGAAGATATCTAGTATTTAAGGTCACTATGCTTTAACATCGGCAGAAGACGGATGTGATTTATCGATCTCGAGATCTATCAGCTCAGTTTTTTTGAGCCATGCATTGGTCCACCATTAGAATGATATGTTGTACCAATATTTATATTTCACAATAAGAAACTTCCTCTATCAAATGCTCATATCTAAAAAAAAGAATAAGAGATTCTATTTTGTTTTCAAAACTAAAAATTATTCATAAAAATATAGATATTTATGACATTATACTCCATGAAAATATATTCATAATAATAAAATCTAACCATGCTATGATAGTTTGGTACCAAACGCAGCTTGCATCAATTGACTGCGGCCCATGATCAATTAGTTTCAGTGGTGCTGATGGTGATTATATACTGAAGTCTCGGTCCCATCTGACCTGATCGTTTGGACCGCACGCAGTCAACAGAAAGATGGCACGTTGGGATATCCTTTAAGTAGGAGCAGCGACCAGATGCAGCATAGCATATCTACACATACATGCGTCGGCTCAATTCCGCGCGCGTGATCATCGAGCTGAATTTGCAATGAAAATAGGCAGCAGGAAGATGTGAATGCTATTCTCAAAAAAAAAAAGGTGAATGCTCATGCTAGTGTGCGAGTCGATTCTAATTTGTATAGACCTCAGGCCTTCCTTTCTCCTTTCTCTGTGTAGTATTGCTGCTCTTGTAATTTTGAGTGGTCGTGTGTTTAATGTATGAAAATGCTGGAATGCAATTTTTTTTCTCGAAAAGGAGAAGAGAACTAAAAATATGGTACACACGATGGTACGACTGTACAAAAAAAAGGTTCAGACCTTTTTAAAAGCAGACTTATCTCCTTTATACCTCAGACTTTTTTGACATAGTAAGAAGAAAACAAGCTACTGTAGCTAAAGTTCTGAGATGAAATTCTCTTAATGTTTTCTTTGGAAGAGCATTACTGGGGAATAAGTTACTGGAAGAGCATTAGTGGGGAATAAGTTACTGGAAGAACATTTACTTGGAAGAAAGAAGGGACAATATAATTTGGTCTTTAAATAAAAACGGTTATTCGGCTGGCTGGCACAGTGCTCTCAGTTGCACTTTTGCGGTGCAAGTTCAAGCCCCATGTGTGGCACACTTACATGTTGTTTTTTGAAGATTTTTTCCGAGCGCACTCACATGTTGTTTTTTTTAGGGATTTTTCCCGAGTGAGGTTGTTTTTATGGGATTTTTCCCAGGTGAGGTAAAAAAAAAAAACTCCCTCGTCGCCCTCACGTCCAAAACACAGGTCTATGACTAGCTTATCTCATAG